>NW_004624744.1:2090841-2120772 GCF_000247695.1 Heterocephalus glaber
GGGCGGGGCGGGCCGCGGCGGCGCGCGGGCTCCTCCTCGCAGGTGCGGCGTGCGCGAGGCTGGTGATTGGTGGAGCGCGACCGCGGCGGGGGCGTGGTCTAGCGGACGGGGCGGGGCCTCGCGGGGCTGGGCTGCGCAGCCTGGTACTTCGGGGCCTGTACCCCAAGACGGGCGCGGGGCTCGGTTTGGCTCCGAGTGGGAGTTCTCAGCCTCTGGGCCCGCGGGGCCCCGGCAGCGGGACGCCCTGCGCCCGAGACTCCGCCGAGGTTCCCAGGAAGCCCGAACTTCCCGCCCCTGGGAGCCCAGCGTACCGCAGCTCCCCGCGATGGCCCTGGACCCTGCATCTCAGCAAACCACAGGCGGCCGGGCCCCACTCAGGTTCAGATTGTGGAAGTCCGGCTTCCTGGGAGGGCTCAGCTGCCCTCTTTTAAGTAAGTGGCTCTCAGACGTCCACCTCGCAGCCAGCTCCCGCGGACCTCCCGAGTCCCTGAGGGGAGGGGAGGGAAAGGGGAAGAGGGAGGGCAGGAAGGCAGGTGGGAGCCCAGGGCGCTCCAGGTGATTGTGATGCAACTGGGAGTTAGAAGGATTGTGATAGGGAGTGTCCCTATTTGTCAGAAATTAAAAGGAGCACTGGAGCGGAAGGGGACGGACCACTGGGAGGGATTGATTGCATGCTCTTCTACCGACCTCTTTCCACCTTTCCGAAGACCTTTCCACCCCATTGTTGGGAGGGGTGGGGAGGTGCTAAAAATAAAAGCTAGGTATGTTTATAATATGTGGGGTGGGATTTCTTCCTTTCTTTCCCTTCCTTTCTCCATTTCTTTCTTTCTTCCTTTCTTCCTTTTTGTGTTTTTGGTTTTGTTTTGCTTTTGTTTTAGGAGACAAGGTCTCCCTAAATTGCCCAGGCAGGCTGGTCTGGAACTTGCCTGCCTCAGCCTCCCAGAGTGCTGGGATTATAGAAGCACACCACCGCGCCCAGCTTTTAAATATAGTTTTAAAAACAACAGCTCCGGAGGTGTGTTTGCTGAGTGTTGTTGAATACACTTGGCATTTGCAGGTATTTTAAATTCTGGGGCACTTGCAGAGAACTCTAGGATTATCCAATCTAAGAGTACTGTATATTCACCAGGTTTTTAAAAATCTGTTTTTCTGCTTAGGGTTACTAGAGAACATAGAGATATAGATGATATTTAAAGAATTTACAAGGTAGGCTCACAGTGGCAGCTTGCAGAGTCAGGTGTGGAAGAGTGCAAAGGGTTGTCTGAGCGCTGAAGAGCTGCAGAATCCAGTCAGAAGTCAAGTCTGTAACTCACTGTAGAGTCCCTTCAGAGTCGAGTCAGGAGGAAGTCTGCGTGGGAAGGCTGGAGAGGTACATCCAAAGGCAACAGGAAGACTGGTGCTTCTCCAAAGATGCAGAAGCCAGACTTCTTGCTTCCCTTTTTATTCCATCCAGACCACAAGCCTATTGGACTGTGCCACCCACACCCAGAGTAGGTCTTCCCTCTTCGGTAAGTCCCTCATCTGTGGGGAGAACTGTGCTAAACTAATCCTCTAGGCATTTCTTATTCAAGTGGACACCACAATTAACTATCACACTCCTCTTGAACTACAGACAGCCTGACAAGTTTATTTTATTTTAATGTAGGTTCTGAGAGTGAATCAGGGAGTAACTTTTCCCTTAGTATTCGTACAATCATTTTAAAGGTCAGATATGCCAACCTAATACGGGGAAGAATTTAATAACTGACACTATAAGAATGTTTACAAGTGTTCTGTTATACATTTTTTCTTTACAGCTTTGTTTTCATTTTGAGTTTTCTTGCAGTATTTTCAGAACAGATAATAAAGTGGGTGGAGTCACATTTTGGGGTTCATGTGGTTTGTATTTAACCTTGTGAACGTGCTATCATAATTTACATTTGATAAAGGCATTTGATTAAACTAGGTCAAGATAACTGTACAGGATATTTCTAATGGTAAATGGGACATACCAGAATTCTCATATTTTTATTTTGAATTAGTAGGTAAAGTCTTATTTAAATTTAAAAAGCCAAGGTCACTGAGATGATAAGGAAACAGTGCGAGTGTAAATTGGTGTGTAATAATCCCAAGCTCTCTTCTCCCTTACACTTCAGGAACTCAGTCCTCCTTTCACGAAGTGTGCACGATACAGTATATATTTAGGATGGTGCTTATAGCACCATTAATGGTACCATCTGAGTCTGCAGTGTCACCTGGTTGTAGAATTCTTACCTAACACCCTTCTTAATATTCTATAATGTGCCAGCATTTTATATATTAAATTGTAATGTGGGGGCTAACAGGATGGCTGTCCTGGAATCTTCACTATGCCAGCTATGTGACCTGGACACATTACTTAGTATCTCTGACCATTGCTTCCTGGTCTGTAACATGAGGATAATAGACCTTACCTCATTGGTTGTGAGGATGAGGTAAGAAAATGTTTAAAAACATCACCATGCCTGGCTCAAGCTAGTTGACAAATAAATGTTATTTTTGTTATTATCACCAATATTGTAAAATATGCTTTTGTTTCCTAAGAGCAAAATCTAGAAAATATGTGCTATGAACTAAATTGTGTTCCCCTAGATTTGTATGTTGAAGCCTTAACCTCCAATGTGACTGTATTTGGAGATACAGCCCATAAGAAAGTAATTAAGTGAAATTAGTACAGACAGGAAGGATATTAGGGATTGAGGAATTCACTCTCCTCTGCCCACTTGAGCTCCATTGTTGCCTTAGCAGCATTCCATATAAGCCCAAACCAAAGCATGTGCAAGCTCTTTTTTCCCCTCCTACTCTTGAGCCCAGGATCCTCATTGTCTCCATGACCTGCATTGTTCCTTTTCTGTCATTCATTTGTTTCTGGCCTTCAATAAAAGTTGCTGCTTTTTCTTCACCCCTGAGTGTACGCTTTGCAATTCATTTCTTGCCATACACAGGAACCTGGAACCTGCCTGTCGGATCCACCATACAGTAACAAAATGAGGCTGTGAAGTTGGGGCCCTAATCAGTTATGATTGGTGCCTTCTAAGAAGAGGAAGAGAAACCAGAGCTCACTCTCACCAGTGGAGGGCACAGGATAAGAATGGGGCAAGCTGGGAATAGAGTCCTCACTGGGACCCAAATCAGCTGGCACTCTAATCTTAGACTTCCAGCCTTCAGAACTGAGAAAGCAAATTTATATTGTTTAAGTTAACTAGTCTATGGTAGTTTGTTATGGTAACCCAAGCTAAGATACTATATTTTTGCATTTTCTAGAAGCAAACAAATTATGAGTGCATGTGAGTATGTACGGTATGTGTGATACTGGGTATCGAACCCAAGGCCTTCAAACTACATCTACAGCCTTTTTAAAAAAATTCTTTTTGTATTTTGAGACAGGATCTCACTAAGTTGGTAAATGCTCAGGCTGGCCTGGAACTTGCGATCCTCCTATCTCAGCCTCCCAGGGTGCTGGGATTACAGGTTTGTGCCACCACACCTGGCAAACATAATTTTAATGTCAGCCACTCAGAATAAACTGTTGTGTTGCATAAACTCTACACAAATCTGTCAATGGGCCATGTCATAAAAGCCAGTAATTTGGTAGTATAACATGAGGCTTCTAGAAATCATTCTAGAGAAAGTTACATCTTTGTTAGCTTGAAACTTTGGGAAGCTCAGATATCTTTCAGGGTCATTTCCCACAAGTCCATTGATACTTGCTGATTACAGTATAATACCTCTGGTTAGCTGTGAGCTTGAAATTCTCATTGTATCAGTTCTCTACCTAGATGAAAAATAGAAATGCTTCCCTGTGTGTGTACAAAATTGGGGATGGTAGCAATGTTGGGCTCTTAAAATGAGGTTTGCTGCTGTAGTTTGATCTTAGGGGACAAAGAAAACTACCAAGAGGGCTTTCCACTAAAAAAAATTATAATTTATTTTGGTGAATATTGTAGCAGATTCAGTTGCAGAGAACAATTCATAGAATTTACTTTAGCTAATCTAAAGAATAATTTCTTTGGGATATTATGTGTTCTGCAGAATCATAGGAGGGCTGAAGAAACATAGTAAAGGAAGGACTCAGAAAAATTTCTAAAGTTGTATTGCAACTCAGAAGGGAGCTGCTGCCCATCTGTGAACAAGAAGTCCCCTTCCAAGTCAGAAAGCTGCAACTGCAGCTGCCGACTCCAGAACTCTGCCTGACATGCACTATTTTAATTTTATAAAATTTTGCTTCCGTTTACTACAAAGTAAGGAACTTCTCTGTTCACTGCTGTATACTTGTCATGGTTTATATCTAGATGCTCTCTCTCCAAAGCCTCATGAGCTCATAGGTGGAGCTTTTGGGAGGCAATTGGATCATGGGAGCGTGACACCGATCAGTGGATGAGTCTGCTGATGAGTTTATAGCTAAATGTGATTTGGGAGGTGAAGCATGGTCAGAGGAGGTGGGTCACAGGGGATGTGGCCTGGAAGCATCTATCCTCTTTCCTCTCAATCTCTACTTCCTGACTGCTCTGCTTTGGAGCCAGCTGACTCTACAAACTGCCAAAATACACCTTTCCTCCTTTAAGTTATGAGTGTTATGTATTGTGTTTCAGTGACAAAGTAACTAAGACAATACCAAACACTAAAAACATCTTGCTTTGTGGTAGGAGTGAATCCAAGCAATCACATAACACTCAGAAATCCAGGAGGACTAACATAGGGTAAGCCTTGAACTAAGTAGAAGAGATGAACATTAGTTATGAGAGATTTTTCTGTCTTACTGCCTATAAGGTCAATTTGTAGGCACTGTTGCATTACAGCAAGATTAGAGATAAGAGGGAAGTAGAGAAAAACAACATAGGACAAAAGATGCCATAAGAAGTAATCTAGGTTTTTACTGTTAGAATAAAAGTCCCAGAAACAGAAAGATGATAGTTGGATGAATCCTATTTAGCAAGAAAACAGTTTGTTGACTTGTAGACAATTTAGGGAGATATGGGTCTACAGGTGTACTGAGTGCTGAGCAGGAAAAAGGAAGACATGCACATGTATATATATATTATGAAATATACGGATAGCAAGAATGAAGAGATGATTCTAAAAGTTTCCCAAGCACACATTCAGGTCCTATATAAAAGAATGAGTCAGGTTGGCAACAGATTTCTCATGAACAGGACTGAGTATTAAGAGTTTAAAACTTCCAAAGGTATATTGCTTTAAACCTGGAGTTCTCTCCCAACTCAAGCATATCAACAACATGGAGGCAGAATAAAAAAGGAAAATATAAACCTAGAAAGCTTTACCTCCTGAATATTATTATCTTAAGATGTTATTTAAGAATCAAACTAAGGGAATTGTCGAAGAAACTGGAGCAGGTTAGATCTATGAAGCAGTAGAACTAATTCAGAAAAAGCAATGATGGCAAGATTCGGGTGATGGTTTTATAGCAGGGGGCCTGGCCTATCCAGATTGAAAGGCTGCAGGGCTAGAAGAAAGAACTGCCTGTAGGGGAAAAAGTTACTGATTTTCAAGTTTACAGTTCACCTGTAGACAGTAAGAATCCACCTCTAGACAAACTAAGAATCACAACTATGGTTATAGTACAGGTTGTAAATGTTTAGCACTATAATGTAAAAGAGAACAACCAAGATGGAGAGAAGGATATGGTATTTAAAATTCTTGTCTGACTGCTTAGAGTTGAACTGAGAAATCTGCCTTTAAATATAGTATTTAAGGTCACAGATGTAATTAATGAGAAAACTAACAATAGTAACATAATTTATTAGTGTTCCAAGTAAACACTTGAGTGGTTTAATGTAGTTAAATCCTTATCTTTCATGACAGAGAGGTATGCAACATCTAACACAGATATACCAAGAATTAGCATTATAAGCATATTATATACAGACAGAAGAGAACTAAAAACAATGAGAAGTGATTGTTTCTAAAAAGAAAATTGAAAGGGTTTTGAAAAGATGCGTTGGGGACCCGTTGCTTTTTGCATTCGGCCCACTTGAGTTCATTCATGTAACAAATATCTATGAGAGGCACACAAAAATGAAATGGATTTTACTGAAGATTTGAGGTAATAGGATATTTTCTGTCATGGTAATGGTAAAACTTCAAAATGCATAGTGTTTGTTTTGCAAACTTGGCATTCAGCAAATTTGATGCCAACTATGTTGCTACCCTTGTCTCATTATTCCTTTTATATTCTCATTCTCTAACAAACTTTTCGGGCTTCTGGCATTCACATGTTGTGAATGTGTTTATTGATGTTATGGGAACAACATAAATGAAGCAATAAAAGAGAAATGTGGCCTAACTTTTCCCTTCTAATGAGGTGGATAGGAGCAGTCCCAAGACTTCTGCAGAGGGTCTGTGGTTTCTGAGTTCCAGATAATGACAGTGGTACACCAGGAATGAGAAGCACATTGAACAGATTACTCAGGAGCAGGAATGAGAAAAAAAATAAAATCCCTTTTTCACCTATATCAGAGTACCAGTTCTCAACCAAGCTGCATATCAAAATCACCCAGGGATCTTTTGAAAAATACCAGTGCCCAGCTACTATTGAAAGCTCTAAAAGATTTGCCATCACTGTAATAATATGGTAAATATGGAGTCTAATTTTGGCATAAATATGTGGCACTATATATGACATATAATTTCTGCTTAATTGATAGTGTCAAACCAGTGTGTGAAACATTTTCATTCTGATACTTGTATAGTTAAAACTTGTATAGTTAAAAATCTCAGAAAAAACAACACTAATCTTGAGCATGTGGCCTCTTAAGTTATGGCATATTTATGGTGTAAATAGAGAATATATAACTTTTATTTCAGTAAGTTAATTCAATGGTTAAACACCCCCTCAATTTATAACTCTAATGTTATTCTTAGTCTATCCCCTAGGATTTTGTGTTGCCTGTTCCTCCACCATATACACATGGTTAACTCCCACATCTCAATGAGGCTTATCCCAGCATTGCATTTACAATGCAACCTGCCCTTTGTGTTTCAAAATACCTCTCCAGAAATCACTGACTCTCCCCAATTTTATTATAGTACTTACCACTTTCAAACATACGATTTGTCTGCAAATATCTATTGTGTTAATGTTTGCTTCCTCCCACTGGAATATAAACCAGTAAGAGAGTTTTTTCATTTTACTCACTAATAAAATTCAAGTGTCTGAAATGGTGTCTAACACCAGTGAGCACTCAATAAATATTTGTTGAGCTTAAGTGGCCTCCTAAATTACATTTAGCTCATTATCTCTATAAAAGATATGTGGTTAGCCATATTAGGTAATATGTGTTTACAATGTGCTAGCATTTCACTGTTACATAAAGTCTTTGCAGCATTATAAATCTTCCCCAGCAAATGTTTTGTCTCCTAGTGAAGCCTGCTGGGTATCTGGGCTGGGAGTCAGATCTGGGCTTTCAACCCTCCCTTGTCTGTTAACTCAGTGTGTAATACTGAGCAAGTTATTTCCCTCCTCTGAGCCTCACTTATATAATCTATAAAAGAATGAGATAGGAATAAATTAATTTGAAGTTTTCTTCTTTTATACAGTATTTTGTTATCAGTTTTGAGTTTGAAGTAAACTGTTATTTTGTGTTTACTATTTTCTTATGAGAGCAGCTAAAACATACAGAAGTCTACATATCTCAGATTGAATTTGGTGTAGTGGTTGAGTTACCTCTTTGGTATCAGATTGTGTTTATTTTAATCCTTGCTTTACTACTTATCACTTGAGTATCAACAGGTTATTCACTTTAACATCTTAGTCTCAGATCCTTCATTTGTAAAGCAAACATACTGTTGTTATCAATTTCAGTATCATTGTATTTATTGTAAAATTAAATTAGATAATCCATGTAAAACATTTAAAACAGTTCATAGTTCAGAATAAGGATGTAGTAACTGTTAGCTATCAGCTTTTTATGAAATGCTATTCTTAGCAATATTTTCTGATACATTGATGAGTTTGTGGAAATGAATAAGGACATTCGAATAGATGAGAAAAGCAAAGGCTATTTTTTCTGACCTTGAGATTGCAAGGTTATCACTCGCAATCTGGTAGAGACTCAAGGCATACAGAAGAGAGGAAAGCTTCAGGTGAACCCTGGTTGGAGGCTGTTGGCATGGGGAAGCTTAAACACCTGTTTATGTGACTGGTTACTGGATTTCTCCAGTTGACTCTAAATTGGAACTGGGGACAGAAATCAAGGGAGCTGTCAGTTCCTAATCAAGTCCTTACCATTTGGGACTGATCATTATAGAAGTTATTATGTTTAGCTTCCTGGATTGTCACTAGAGATAGCAATTTGACTTTCTGCAAGTCTGACTAGAGAAAAAAATGATTTTAGCTTTTTTAATAAATCAGTTTATTTGATTTAAATATTGCTACTTTGTTCATGCTATGTAAACCTATATGATCACCATATTGCAAAATACTTTACCTTAATCCATTTTATCTATAGTAAAAACAATTTTAGATATCTTTTCTAACTAATCATCCTTTTCAATGCTTATTTAGCTATTAAGTGAAGAAAAATGTTAAGATGCATAGCAAAATATTTTTGGAAAAGGACTCATCTCCCACCTGAGCCTTCAGAATTTTAAATTTATTTTAGCAAAAAACATCTTTTTAGGGCAGGGGATTTAGCTCAGTGGTGCCGCCACCTGCCTCGCAAGCACAAGGCCCCAAGTTCAGTCCCCAATATAAAAAAACAAACAACTTTTTATGAAGGCACTGATTATTTTTCCATTTTAAGTATATTTTGTTATTTTGCTTTAAGTTTATTCTCTTTTAGTTTTCAAGGACTAATCTCTCCAGTCAATAAAAGGATTTTATGACATAGCAGTTCTTTTATGCATATAGTAGTATTTATAACCATTATTAAATTGCTTATGGGCTTGGATCTGAGTCACAAGAAGTACTTAATAAGTAACACTAAACTTTTTGAAGCCTTATTAAATATCCACTGTTGTTTTGTACTTATTTCCATAGAATAAAAAAAAAAAACTTGAGTGTCAAATACACAAAAGATCAGATTATCTGGTAGGAAACTTGAATTTCCACCATTATATAATTTATTGTTAATACATTTCCATAGTACAAGAAGAGTTGTTTCCTTGACATTTTAAGGCATTTTAAATTGTAAAACTACTTTATAGGTAACTTGCACTTAGGTAATACTGATATTGGCAGATATTTAGTATTATTAGAATAACTCTATACTTGTTCCCCATATAGAAGCTGATTTTTATGAATTTTTTTTTTTGGTACTGGGGATCGAACTTGGGTCCTTGTGCTTGTGGGGCAGGTGGCAGAACCACTGAACTAAATCCCTGGCCCATATGAATCTTGTACATATTCTATTTTTAAATTTTGTTTTTCCAGTTCCAGGGATCAAACTCAGGACTTTGTGCTTACAAGGCAGGCACAGCGCCACTGAGCTAAATCCCCAGCCTAATACATATTCTTTTTAATCATAAATATAAGTAGTTATTTCTTAAATTTTGTTTTAGAATATGTTCTGATTATGACATAGTTAAAATAATTATTTCACTGATTAATTACCGGTTTATTGTTATAACTAGAATATCTGATATGGATATCTTTTTGTAGAATTTCCAAGAAATATGTTAATTTGTATATATTTTATATTAACTTATGCACCATCATAGAAATTAATGAACACGCATGATAAGCATGTTACAGATTTAGTGGGGGCATCCAGATCTCGAAATTGGAGTTTGAAGTAAATTTTCAAAAAAGCATGAAAATCATCTAGGAGTCCATGTGTAATTTCAAGGGGAAAAATTAATCTTCTTTCCTGTTTAATAATTCTGTATTTGCAAGAGTTAATTTCAGAGTTAAATAACACAGGATGCCAGAGCTTTAGATGAACTAATAAAAGAGAAGAAATTTGAATTCTTTACTGTTTTTTTATGAGAATATATTTTATTTGCAAAAAGACTCTGTTTGGCTCTTTTATAAGAGCCTGCTCTTATTTAAAAATACTGCCTTGTTCTTTTATGATGATTCATACCCCTTCCATCTTTATAAATATTTATTTCAAAATATCTTTATAACTAGGCTATCATTGCTCTAGTTTTTCATGCACAAGTTCTCATATTTGTGTCTGCTGATACTTTCTCACAGTGATTCATTTCCTCAAATAAATTATAATGTACAACTGTAAATTCATCTCCAGCAGGAGATGTGTGCTATATACATAGGATATTGAATCTTAACTATAGGGCAGTTTTCCATTTGCCTCTGCCTAAATTGGATGAATTTTGCCATACATATCTGGACCAGTTATAATGTAAACATCTTAGTTTAGGATAATTTGAGCCCAGGAGACAGAATGAATTTGGACTCCACAGCTACCCACAGTCTGAGGTGCTGGCTTCCGGTGGGTGATGCTTTTTCCACTAGAGAGCCTACACAGAGAATAAACGTCCTTGCAGTTTCCTAGACAAGGTCAGTCGCCAAGGTTTTTCCATTTCATGGAATAGTCTTCCCCCATGACTCCTGCTTGTGCTCAGAAAAATTATAGTTAGGTCTTTTGGCCAGGGCACTTTTCATGCATGTTTATCAGTATCTTGATGTACCACTATTGAATTGAGTATAATATCTAGTTTTAAAATGTCCATTAGCTGGGCCGGGATTTATCTTAGTGGCACCGCGCCTGCCTCGCAAGCTCTAGGTCCTGAGTAAAACATGTCCATTAGCCAAGACGACCTTGTAATTTCAAAGTACTTCAGAAATTGAAAAAAAGCACATTATTATTCATTGCTTTGGAGCAGCAGGTATAAAACAGTCCTATACGTGTTAAACTAGCACATACATTGTCGCCCAACAGTGTCAGCTATTTTGATTTTGGTTCCAGCTTACTAATCACTGTGGCCCCATATTACTTGTTTCTTCTTAATTTTTGGAAGTCCAGAGATTTTTCTGTCAATTGCTAGCTTGACAGTATATTTTAATCTTCCGATATTATGTTTGACCCATGTGTTTATATTGGGAGGAAGGGGATCCTTCTAATATTAGCTTCTATTGATGTGTTAACCTAAAATTTATGGATTTCATTAATATGTAAGTCTTTATAATCTTTCGTTGTTTTATTACTTCTTATAAGTTCTCGTATTTATTATTTTATCATAATTAATTTACTTGTATCATGGATAGAAAGATGGCAAGTAAATAATTTTTCTTAAATTTTCACCTTTAAATTGCTGGCTGAATCTTATATTGTCTGTTTTCTTAATAGTAATCATTCCTAGGGTACAGTGAAATCTTTTTTTTCTCTCTTCACTACTGAATTCACTACTAATAGCACCGTATTATTTTTTGGGATCTTATTACTGCCAATAAAACTACTTTTGGAAGAGAATTAACATATAATTACTGATCAAAGTAAAGATTTCATTCTATGAGAGCAGGAGTAGCAAAAGCTAAGAAAATTCCAAATGGGCCAAAGTACCAGGAAAACTAACTGGAAATAACACTGACACATGGAACAAAAAAGTATGACTATTTTAAAATCTGAATTAAGTCAAAGTGAGCACTAGAGTTTTGCCCTGTACTAGAGGCCTAGTTACCAGAATTGGGGCGCAAGGTGATTTAAACTGAACAAATCTGGCAGAATCCACATGTGCTGAGTTTAGACATACATGGCACAACCATAAATTAAATGAGTCCAAGTGGGTTATATGCTTTTAGAGAAAGAGTTAAAGCCTATTGAAGAGGATTCATTGTCTACTACTTGCTGTTGATTTCTTTAAATAGATCCTTTTTTTCCAACATGGTCTTTGGTTACTTCATTTAGGTGCTACAGGCCCAGGCAGAGCACTTAGGACTGCCAAGGAACACTTGGCGAAAGGCAGTAGTTGGCAGTAAGCCTTCATTTTTCTAAGTTGGCTTTCTGGGAACAGTTCAGCTGACTGCCTCCCATACCTCCTCTGCTTTATTGGTCCCAACTTTTCCCTGGTGACAATGATCCAGCTTCTTCTTACTGTATATTTCCATCTGGGTCCTTCTGATGAACAGCCCATCCCCAAGCCTTTGTTCAATAAATCTTTTTACTTTTTAAATTGAAGATGGTCTATAAACTCTCTTTTTCATTTATGTATTACATTTCTTGGCTATGTTTTATGAAGATTACTTTAGAGCCAAAACATGACGTAAAATAGAGTTAAGACTTTATTTCCCTTGACAGAAGAAAATATTATGTTCTTTTATTCTCAGTAGTCCTTTTTATGTTTTTAATAGTCCTTTGATTACTTGGAAAACTATCATATTTTGATAATATCAGCAGAGTCACCACTTCTTTGTAATAGTGTTCATTTGAACATTGAAAGAGAAACTGTACACCTCATGCAAACACACAGAAACTTCTTGGAAGCATATTTGTGGGTCTGTTCTGTCCAGTGTATTTAAATCACACCCGCTGGAAAATTATAATAGATACCACTGTTCACTTCCCTGCTTTGCACTCCCAGGTATACCAGTACAGGTTTGGATTCTTTGACAATACATCAACTCATGCATTACTGAACAAGTATTCTCTATTAATTTCAGTGTCTGTCTGTTTGTCTAATGCAGCTAATTGTAGAAGTTGGAATCATTAAGAACCTAAATCTTAAGTTTCAGCATCGCATACAACATATGTGATTTATTTTAACTGCTGCCTGTCTTATAAAACCTCCAATGACTCCAAAATCCCAGTAATTGTGTCAATTCAGCAAGCTGTTTCTTGCTCTTATTTTGTTTTTGTTTTGTTTTTTTGGTACAGGGGATTGAACTCGGGACCTTGCGCTTGCAAGGCAGGCAGTGGAACCACTGAGCTAAATCCCCAGCCCCTAGCAAGCTATTTCTTATCTTGAGCCTTTGTGCCAGTTGTCTTCTTTCCCTGAAATACCCTTCCTTTTATTACTGAGTAGAATATGAAATATCACAATCTGTTTATCATTTAGCAAACACTGGAGTTGTTTCCATTTTGAAGTTATGAATAGAACTTAAAAAACAAAACTTCTTTAAACATTTGCATACAGGTCTTTGTGATACATGTTTTTATTTTATTTGGGGAAATACCAAGGAATGTTATTGCTAAGCTATAAGGCATGAGTGGGCTGAAGAAATTTCCCAACTCTTTTCCAAAGTATATTGCCAGGTATGCATGAGTGTTTCCTTTGCTTTGTATCCTCACCAGTATGTGGTGTTTTCAGTCTTTAATTTTAGACATCTGATAATATGTAATGGCATCTCATTGTGATTTTATTAACTCGTGACATTAATCACTCATAGTGATTAATGTCATCGAGCATCTTTCTGTTTATTTTAAATTCATATATCTTCTTTAGTGAACTGCTTATTCATACCCTTTGTCCATTTTATGAGGATTTTTTTGTGTATTAAATTCTTTTATTGGTACATTGTAGGTATACAGCACAATTACATTTCTCATTGGGATCTTGTACCTTTACATAATGCATCTTGGTTCTTATTTTTTCCCCATTCCTAGCCCTCCCTTCACTCCCTCCACCCTTCCCTATTTACAAAGACTTTATTTCCATTTTTTCCATTTCTCATCATTTTTTCCTTTCCCTCCTTTCCTTTCCCCTGCCCCTCTCACTACCCCTACCCCTTTGGACCTTTTCTTCCTATTTTACATTTTCGATTATTCATTCTAATCATTGGTACATTTTAGGTATACAATGTAATAACATTCATCATTGGAAATTTGCACCTTTACATAGTCTCTCTTGGTTCTTATTTTTCACCCTTCCCCAGCCCTCCCTTCAACCCCTCCAGTCCTTCCTATTTACAAAGATTTTGTTCCTATTTTTCCATTTTCTCATATTAATCCCATTCCCTTCCATCCTTTCCCCTAGCGCTCCCACTTCCTTCCCCTTTGTCCCCTTTGCCCCTTTTCTTCCTATTTCACATGACCTATTATACATTTAGTCCTTATTTACACTTTCAGTTTCTCACACCAGAGAAACTATTCGGTATTTACACGTTTCCTATTTATTTCACTTAAGAGTATCACCTCAATGTGCATCCACTTAGCTATAAATGTCTCTAATTTCTCATTTTTTATGGCTGAGTAGTACTCCATTTTATAAAAAAATATGAGGTTTTTTTTTTATTATTGAGTTATAAGAGTTCTTTTAGGTTCTGGATACAAATTCGTTATCAGCGAGAAATTGCCTATATAAGGGTAAATTCAACTAATTCCTCTTAATATCAACTGGTGCAGTAAATATAGTGCCAGAATTTGTGAAGGAATGACAGTAACTGTTGAAAATGAGTTATGAGAATCATACCACTAAATATAACTACTGTTAACATTTTGTGTATTCCTTTCTATAATAAATATATATGTACTGATAGAAATACATAGATATTTACACACATATATACACTTAAAATCCTTTGAAAATAATATTTTAATAGTTTCCTAACAGTATATTCTATATTTTTATATCTTATCATATTTAATTGTATTCCTTCCTGTTGAACATTTACAAATAAAACAGAATTTAGGAACTTAAATATTCACACTGGGAAAATTCCATTCTGTACTTGTGCGTGTGTGTGTGCCTGTGTGTGTGTGTTTGTGTCTGTGTGTGCATGCGCATGTGTGTTTATCCCAAATGCTGTGCAAGTTTGGGCTGGTGCAACATTGACCTCTTTTTTGTATCAAATCCAGTTTTCTCTGGAGAAAGCTTAAAGTTCAAGGTCCAACGTCTATTTCAGCACTGTTCCTGATCTCCAAATATGGCTATAATCTCTCAAAAAGTTCTTTTTAAAAAAGAGGAGAAAGCAAACCATACTATATTCTAATGGATGCCATACTTTCACAGATTCTGTTAGACATCGGTCTGGGCAGTGCTTTAATAGGGAGTTCATATAAGGTAAGTGGTTGCTTACCAGAAAAAACAAGTTCTTTATCTGAAATCAAACAATCTTGAAATGAATTAAATAACTAGAGGACACAATGTTTTACTTTCTACTGAAAGTATATTTAAAAACTTCTGAAAATGTATATATAGAAACACCAGCTGGAAAAAAACCTAAAAAATATTTAAGAACCACATTTCCTTTATATTTTTGGAAAAATCAACCTCATAGTTGTGTAAATAAGACAAGGCTTGATGACTGCATAGCTAGTGTGAAAATAAAATAATCTAAATGAAAATTTAGAGATGTAGTTGGTAATGGGAGCATAAAGTGCTGGAAGGCATGGGAAAGGGACTGAGGGGAGTCACAGTACTCTTTTTCCCAAAGTCTCACCAAGTCCTCTTCACTCCCTATAGAAATTGGAGGAACATTCTACAAGGACAGGTACTGGGTTTGCACCAAGAATATATAGCCACTTCCAGATACCTCAAATGTCCCACACCCAGTCCTAGAGATTGCAGAGATGAGATTCTCTCTAAAGATCCCCCCTCAGATGAACCTTTAATGGGATCTGGGATAATTTGGAAATTAGACCAATGGTATCACATCTTGAGATTGCTGTCCCTTACATATTATGTTAGTGTAGTGAAAGCATTTATAAATAATGCTACAGAGTATATGGTTGACATAATTCTAATTAGTAGGTTTGAGGAAGAGGGCATGTAATAATACTTACAGAGTACTTGTCAGGCACTCCTGAAGCATTGTAGATATTATTACATGTAAACCTCATAACAATATCAAGGAAATTTTAAAATAATAAAACATTTTATTTTTAATTATACATCTTTTTTGTATATCAACCATCGGACATAAATAAAGCAGAGTAGGACCCAATTCTTAAGTCATATGCAAGTAATAGAAGAGGAATATAAAAACAGTTGTTGAAAGGTGAGTGGACTACAACATAAGGGCAGTGGGAGGATGTCTTAGTTCTGTTGGTTTGTTGTAACATAGCGGAGGACCTCACATAGAGCATTTGTAAGTACGCCAAGTGGTCCATGCTTCAGAGGTCAAAGATATAGGGTAGACTTAATTTACAACAACCTGCTCTCAGGTAATTAATCCAGTTTTAAGTATGGGTCTCCTGTGAGATGGACATTAATAATTTCTGAGAGTGATGTTCCCATCATTTGATTACCTCCTGCTAAGCCCTAACTCTTAAAGGTTTTACCGCCTTTTAATATGGTTAACTGGGAACCAACCTTATAATACATGAATCTTTGGGGGACAAACCATAACCAACCATAGAATAAGATGTGGCTTGACTAACTCCAAGAGCTACCAGGCTGCTTATTTACATTCTGAGAGCAATCAAGGATCAAATATGTAGTTAGGCATATGATGGTTGCAGCTGTATTGAACACGTACAAAGCTTTTTTCTTCTCATTATTCCCTGAACAATATAATAGGTATTTATATAACATTTATATTGCATTAGGTGTTTTAAGTAATATAGAGATGATTTAAAGCAGTGGTGGTGAACCTATGTCGTATGTGTTACTGTGGTGTTTTTTTTTTTTAAACAAAAGATGTTAATGTAGAGTTGTTTTTTTCTAAACTAGAACCTCAGTATTCAGGTTTAATTGTAGTGTTGGACTTTGAGATAAATAAGTGGGTTTTAGGTTGCAGTTTGGCACTCAGTCTCTAAAAGGTTCACCATCACTGATTTAAAGTATATAGGAGGATTTCATAGCTTATATGGAAGTACTACACCATTTTATATAAAACATGTAAACATCCACAGATTTTGGTATCCCAGGGATCCTGAAACTAATTCCTATGGAAACTGAGGCAAATTATACAGTTCAGTATATATAGCACAGTGAGATTTAATTATTTACCCAATATCACACAACTCAGAAATGGTTTAATCAAGAGTCTAACCTTCAAAATCTGGATCTTCATTCCACACACTAAGCCTCTATACTGTGAAAACAGTTCTAATCCCACCTAGTTAGACACAGCATTATCACAATTAATCACAGCATTATCTCAATTTATGTTTTTCTTTTCTTGATTCACCTATCTTAGAAAGTTGTTCAGTGTAGGAAATTATTTTTTATTGCTTTAGGAGTAAAGCTCTAGCAATTGTGAAATCTTTTAAAGATGATGTATCAAGATTTCCTTTTACTACTGATGAGACTCCCAATGCTGATTCTTTTTTTTTTTTTTTTACAGCCTAGGACAAGACTAGGGAAGTGAGCACTGAGCTGGACATCCTGTACTTCTTGGTTTATATTGGGGTCAATGTAAGAGGTGACTTAAGGTGCTTCAAGTCAAGAGGAGTTTGGTTATGCTTTTGAGTTGATGTTGTACTGGCCTGTGGTCTGCTTCTCTGTTTTTTGTTTTGTTTCTTCTTAAAGTCGATGGCTGCTACTACCTCTGCCATGACACTTCTGATAGCCGTGGTCCCTGCTCTGCCACGGGTTAGTGCTAAGTGTTAGGGAAAAATTGGTCACTTGTGAGAGTGAGGAAAGTTCAGAGTTAACACTGTGAACTAGGACTAGAAGCAGTATATCCTAGTAAAAAAAAAAAGTGATACAATAGTAAGCATATGAATAATAGAAAAATCTGTAAACAAATAGCCATAATATTAGACAAAGAAGATAGGACAATTGTCTTACCATCATGTTCCCTTGTTGCTATGGTTGGGATATGTGTCACCACAAGGGTCCGAATTAAAAGGCTTTGTTCTCAGGGAGGCAGTATTGAGAGATGCTGGGGACCTTTAAGATGGAGAGCCTAGTGGAAGGTCCTTAGGTCACTGGGGACATACCCTTGGATTGTAGGATCTCAGTGTTCTTTCTCTCCACTCCCCTCTCCTCCATTCCTCTCTCCCTCTCTCCCTGTTTCCTGCTGCAAGATGTGAGCACTTGATCTGATACATGCTTCCACCATGATGGGCCCCACCCTCATCAGAAGGTGCTGCCAATGGTGCTGCCTAATCTTGGACTTGCACCTCCCAAAACATGAGACAAAACAAACTTCACTTCATAAGTGCCCTGTGTCAAGTATTTTGTTATCATTACAGAAAGCTCATGCATATTCAGTCATTTGCAACAGTTCTTAGACAAGTAACTGATTACAATAAAATAATAACCAAAGGAAAACACACAATCTGATTAGTTTACGTTTTTCCATTAAAGTTTTTTGTGTGTGTGTTACTGGGGATCAAACTCATGACCTCGTAGTTGTGAGGCAGGCGGGGCACCACTGGGCTAAATCCTCGACCCTTTTCCATTAAAGTTTTAATCTTCTTGTTAGCATTCTGATGATGACTATCTAAATTTTAAGTATTTTGGTGAATATAACCCCATAATTTCTATAATTGTTAAGACCTAGAATTGAATTTTTAGACATCTAAAAAAAGCAAAAATCCCAATATTCTTCTATAAGTATTTAATTTTTGCTATTTTTATTGTTATACTAACTGTTAAATAAATTTTAAATGATTGTTTATTCATATGCTTCACTTTTGACACGCACTACAGTTTTGATTCTTTTTACATATTATACTTAATAATTGAGATTTAAAGGATTGTATAAATAGATGTTTGCAAGAGTCAACATGTGAAGAAGACAATTTAGAAAATTCCTGTAGAAGTTTTCCATTGTTTTCTAAAAGACAAAGTATATTTCATTGTTTACTTTAGTTGTAAATATCCTATTAATATTATATGAGATGAAGACTACAGGACTTCGGATGTATAAGGGATATAAAGGCAGGGAAAGTTTGAGGAGCAATATAAATGATAAAATTTCCAATGTAAGGTTAGTTTAGTTATTTCATCAGTCAGTTGATGTATTGGTCAGTATCTTGTTGCTAGAATAAAATATCTGACACTTTATAGTTATAAGGGGAAGTGGTTCACTCGGCACATGGTTTCTGAGGAGTCAGTCTACGATCAGCAGGGTCCAAGGAAGAAACATCATGGCAGAAGAGCATGGTGGAGACAAGTTGCTTAGTTTGTGGTGGCCTGGAAACACAGAAGAGTAACAGCAGCAGAGAGGAAGGGGACAAGGACCCCAAAGTCATGCCTTTATGACCGATCCAGACATACCCAGAAGTGTGCTTTATTAATCTTCTCACAGCTCTCAAGCAAATCAAGTGGACAAGATTAGCCATCACAGTTGTTATTTCCAGACGTAATGTGTCTAATAATAAATGCAAGCTTTTAGCATTTGACTGTTTTGGAGAAAAATAATTCAATTCCAAAGGCAAAAGAATTTGTCATGTGTTAGCTGAGTTTTAATTAAAACTCTGATATTTTTAGGTATAACCAGTTTTTGTGTGTGTCTGTAGTCCTCAGCCATATGAACATTGTGTTTATTAGCTTTATGTTATATTCCATTAACAGAATAGACCACCAACTGCAATTAAATAATGCAATAAATGGATTAATGTACAGAATTTCTGGGAAGATTTGATGGCCACATGCAGAAGAATGTAACTAGACCCTTGACTTTCACCAGTTACAAAAATCAAATCAAAATTGAGTAAAGAATTAAATGTAAAATAGAAAAATTGCTTCAGGCCACTGGAATGAAACTCCAATGAGCAAGGATTTCTTTTTTTGGACAAGACTCCAAAAAAAAGGTAACAAAAGCAAAAATAAATAGGTGGGATTATGTCAAACTAAAAAGCTTTGTCACAGAAAGGGAAACAATCAACAGAGTGAAGAGGCAACTTACCAAATGGGAAATAATAGCAAATTACACATCTGAAGGGTTAATATTGAGATACAAAAGACTCAATAGTAAAAAAGTAAGCAGCCAATTAAAAAAATGGACAATAAACCCAAATAGCATACAAAAAAGCTTTCTTTAACTTCATTTTTTTCTGGAAATTTATTTATATTTATTCAAAATATACCATTCTCATAGCACTGATAAAGACTTTAACATATCCAAAGAAATGGAAATCCTGTGAAGTGTTTGCTCTCCAGTAAGTTTACATCAGAATTATGAAAAAAATTTCGTGTTCAGAATGTTTACATTTCAAAATTGTAGAGAAGGGACAGTAGAACTATAATAATGCCACAAGGCCTCAGTCATGGCATAATATTTTTTAATATAATTTTTGCTTATATAAAATTAAAATAATTTTAAAAGTAGTGTTTTTTTAAGCAAAACATTTGTTGGAACATTTTAGATAACCAACAATAATATTCATCATAGGGAATTTGTACCTACACATGATCTTCCTTCTTTTTTTCCATTCCCACCTCCCTTTGATCCCTCTTCCCCTCATTTACAAAAGTTTTGTTTCCAATTTTTCTTTCTATTCTTTTTTTCTTCTCCCTTCTTTCCTTCCCCTTACCCCCTTTCTTGTTCACCTTCTCATTTGAACATTTTCTTCCTATGTCCCAATATCTATTATACATTTTGGTCCTTATTTACACTTTTGGTTTCTTACCCCAGAGAAACAATGCAGTATTTAAACATGTGTGTCTGATTTATTTCACTTAAAAGCATGGTTTCAAAGTGCATCAATTTAGCTAGAAATGTCTCAGTTTATCCCTCTTTATGGCAGAGTAGTACTCCACTGTATAAAAAACATATCTTCTTTATCCATTCATCCATGGATGAGCTTTGTAGTATAATTTCAAGTCAGGGATTGTGATGCCCTCTTGCCTTGTCTTTGTTGCCCAGAATTTCTTTTGCTATTCTAGGTCTCTTTGGGTTCCCAATGAATCCTGGATTGTTTTCTCAAATTCTGTGAGATATGCTATTGATATTTTTATCATGATTGCATTAAATCTACATAACAGTTTTGGAAGTATGTCCATTTTCACTATAGTGGTTCTTCCTACCCAAGAGTAAGGGATATCTTTCCATTTTCTGATATCCTCTTCAATCTCCTTTTTAAGAGTTTGTAGTTTTCCATGTAAAGGTCTTTTACTTCATTTATTAGATTGATTCCTTGATATTTTATGCTTTGGATGCTATTGTGAAAGGTGTTGTTTCCCTAATTTCTCTCTCAGTGAGTTTTATTTTTATACTGGAATGCTATTGATTTTTGAGTATTGACTTTGTATTCAGCTATGCTACTGAATTTGATTATTAAATCTAGAAGTCTTTTGGTGGAGTTTTTGGGGTCTTCTATGTAGAGTATCATGTCATCTGCAAATAATGATAATTCAACGTCTTCATTTCCTATCCTTATTTCTTTTATTTCTTTCTCTGTTTAATTGTGCTGGCTAATGGTCCCAGAACTATATTGAATAAGAGTGGTGACAGTGGAAATCCTTGTCTTGTTCCTGATTTTAGAGTGAAACCTTTCAATTTTTTTTCATTTAGTATGATGTTGGTTGTTGGTTTGCCATAGATGGCTTTTATCAGATTGAGATAAAGACCATCTATTCCAATTTTCTGTAGGGTTTTATATCATAAATGGGTGTGGGACTGTGTTAAATGCTTTTTCTGCATCTATTGAGAGGATCATATAGTTTTTGTCCTTGGCTCTGTTAACATTTATTGATTTGTATGTTGAATCATCCCTGCATGCCTGGGATGCATCCTACTTGGTCATGGAGTGTAGCCTTCTTGATGATTTGCTACATTCTGTTTACCAGTATCTTTTTGAGGATTTTTGCGTCTATATTCATTAGTGAGGTTGGCCTGTAGCTTTCTTCTTTGGTTAGATCCTTCTCTGGTTTTGGTGTCAAGGTAATGCTTGCTTCCAGAAATGAATCTGGGAGTATTGCTTCCCTTTCAATTTCATTAGAGGTTTTTGTGGTTTTTTTTGGTACCGGGGATTGAACTCAGGACCTTGCAAGGCAGGCGCTGGAACCACTGAGCTAAATCCCTGGCCCTAATTAGAGTTTGAAAAGTAATGGCATTAGATCTTCTCTAAATTTCTTGTAGAATTCAGCGGTGAATCTGTCAGGGCCTGGACTTTTTTTTGTTGGTAGGTTTTTAATTATTCTTTTTGTTTGTTTGTTTGTTTTTGGTACTGGGGATCAAACTCAGGATCTTGTGCTTGCAAGGCAGGCATGGGCACCACTGAGCCAAATCCCTGGCCCTTTTAATTATTCTTTGATTCATTGATTCTTTGTATTGTTTTCTTAGTCTCCATTGCATTAATTTCTGCTCTAATCTTTATAATTTCCTCCCTCACATGAACTCTGGGCTTGACTTGTTCTTCTTTTCCTGGGAGCTTGAGATTCAACATTAGCTTGTTTATTTGAGCTCACTCTTATTTTTCTGATATGGTAATTTACTGCTATAAATTTCCCTTATAGGAGTGCTTTCATTGTGTCCCATAAGTTCTGGTATATTGTATTGGCATGATCATTTAATTGAAGAAACTGTTTAATATTTTCTAAATTTCATCTGTGACCCATTGGTTGTTCAGGAGGGTATTATTTAATTTCCATGTGTTTATGAAGTTCTTGTGGTTTCTTTTGCCATTGATTTCCAATTTCATTGCACTATGGTCTGAGAATATGCAAGGGATATTTTCAGTTCCTTTGCATTTACTGAAGCATGTTCTATGATCTAGTATGAGGTCTATTTTGGATAATGTGATGTGTGCAGCTGAGAAGAATATGTATTCTGATGTTGTGGGGTGAAACACTCTGTAGACATCTACTGTCCATTTGTTCAAAAGTTTGATTCAGTTCTGATATTCCTTTCTTTTTTGTCTAGTTGATCTATTTGTGACAGTAGGGTACGGAGTCCCCCATTACAAGTGTATTAGTGCTTATTTGATTTTTCATGTCCAGTAATATTTGTTTTATATAGTTGGGTGTGCTGGTATTTGGTGCATATATATTTATGATTGTTATCTCTTCCTCTTGGATTGTTCCCTTTACAAGGATGTAGTGACCTTCTTTGTCTCTCTTCATCATTCTTGCCTTGTGTATCAGTCAGTATTTACTAGAGAAACAGATATAACAAAAGATATACAAGTATCCATGAATTTACAAGATTGACTTATAATGGCCACCCACAGTGTGGGTTGAGGAAGAGTCCAGGGGCCTGTCTTCACACTGGAGACCAAAGGATTTAGTCGAAGGTCTGGAGCTCACTGCAGTGTCCCATGCAAGTCTGTATCAGGAGCCCAATGAGTCTGCAATGGAAGGCTGAGGAATCTATGCTGGAAGGCTGAAGGATCCACACAGGAAGCTGAAGAGTCTGCACTAGAAGGCAGGAGATGATGTCTAAAGCAAAGACTGGGGCTGCTCGGAAGGAACAGAAGTAGCAGCATCCTTCCTCATTTCCTCTTTATAACATCCAGGCCAGGAGCTGCCCTAGGGTGGGTCCTCCAAATGCTAGGGTGGTGGAAGAGCCACCCTAGGGTGTTCTCTCGGGTATGGAATTGTTGAGGCAATTTAGCTAAGCTTCTATTAAACAAACTTCTCAAATTGACACAATCAGTCAACCATCACAATTTGAAATCCAGTTTGTCTGCAAATAAAATAGCTACCCCTGCTTTTTTCAAGGTTCCTGCTGCATTCAGTATTGTTTTCAATTCTTTGAGTTTCAGTTTATGACTTTCTTTTTGAATTAAATGTATTTCTTGTATGTAGCATATTGTTGGATCTTGCTTCTTGATCCATTCTGCCAGTTTGTTTCTTTTGATTGGTGAATTGAGACCATTTACATTGATGGCTATAACTGATATGTATTGACTTATCCTTGTCATGTTATTTTCCTGTTGTTGGTTCCCCCTTTTCCCCCATGTTTAATTGCTTGCCTTGCCTGGTGAATTAATTCTGTTGGGGTTCATGGAGTTTTAGTCCTTGTTATCTCTTTCTAGAGTGTCGTTCAAAACGTTTGAAGTGCTGGTTTGGCAGTCATGAATTTCTTCAGGTGCTCTTTGTCATGGAAATGTATTACTCCATCAATTTTGAAAGATAGTTTTGTGGGATACATCAGTCTGGGTTGGAGATCTTTTTCTTTTAGGGCTTGAAATACTTCACTCCAAACTTTCTTTGACAAGAGGGTGTGTGTTGATAACTCTGCTGTGATTCTGATGGGCTTTCCTTTATAGATGATTTATTTCTGTTCTCTAATAGCTTTTAATATTCTGTTCTTGTGTTGAATTTCTGGAATCTTGAGTATTATATGCTTTGATGTAGATTTTTTTTGATCATGGATAATTGGAATTCTGTATGCCTCACTTATCTGTATGTCAATTTCTTTTTGCCTGTTTGTGCGTTTTTCTGCTACTATTTGTGAACAGGTTTTTTTTATGTCATTTGCACTATCTCCTGCTTTTTCATAGACTCTGATCAATTTTGTTATTCTTCTTTGCATCATCTCACAGCTGTTGAATTGAGTTTTCATGGCCCCTTGCTATACTTAATAAATCTTTCTTTTCATGATTGCTAACCACCATCTTGTCTTCTGTCTGATATTCTGTCCTCACACTGGATCATTCTGCTGCTTATACTTTCAATGGAATTTTTAATCTCCTGGATATCTGTTTGAATCTATTTCATGGAGTCCATTTCTGTCCTATTTTGTGTGTTAATAGTTTCCATCATTTTCCTAAGCTCTATTTTTTCTATGTGTATCTGCTCTAGAGTTATTATTCATGTTTTTCATTATGGTCACTATCTCTGCAGTTATCTGAGAAACTATTTCTGATTTGATTTATTCTAGAATCTCATTCATCTGCTTTGTTACTTCTGTTATTACCACCTCAGAGAGTCCAGGTGGGTGAGTTTTGAATTGTTCCACCTCATTGCCCCCTGGGTTTGCCTTTGGTAAACTGAAAGTTTGGGTTTGCATCTTGCTTAAATGTCTTCTCATTTTCTTTCTTTTCTAAAATTTTAATTCCTGGATTGATACTTGTAAATTGCTTATGGCAAGTAGCTTTATTGCTAGTATGGAGAACCCGTAGGAAATGACTACTTCTTGGAGATGTCTTCAAGGTGTGGCTAGCTTTTGGGTTTGAGTCTGTTGCAAGATCCTACCTCTTCAGTTTACTGGGGATGAGAAGTTTCTGCCTATTTGGCCTAGCCCCTGGTTCTTTGGCAGTGGTCTACAGTATTATTTATGACCCTTAGGCAATCTTATTCTTGACATGCTAGGAAGAACAATGGATTAGAACAATTATGTCACCTTGGCTAAAGTAGTACAATCAATAGTAACAATAGCATCAAACACAGCCTAAAAAAAAGACAAACTGTGGTCACTATTAATTTGCCACCTTTAATCATATGAATTAGATTTGTAGTTATATAATAAAATCTAAAAGAAGTCAGAAAATTATATACAATAACTATACCCTCATATTGTGATTTTACCCTCAGGGGAGAAAATTTAAAAGGGATTGGGGAAAATAGAGAAGTAGAAGAAAAGGGAAAGATTAGAAGCAAGCCTGGAGAACAAGGAAGATTATGCAAACTTTAGGAAACTGGTGAAGAAGACAAAAGGGAAAGAGAAAAGGAAGAAATGAAAATAAGAACAGAACAGAACAACAATAAAAAACTAGAAATAATATTCACACTAATATAAAAAGAACAAACAAGAACAAAACAAAACAAAACAAAAACAAGAAAAAAATGAATAAAATAAGAGAGAGAGAAAAGTCCACTTCAAGGGGTGTCTCTGTTGTCACTGGTAAAGTGGCAGAAAGAGTCCAGATTGCATCGAGAAAGCCATAGATTTATAGCAGGATACTGGATAATCCCAGCATGCTTATAACTTTAGTTCTGAAGCTCAGGCTGGTTTCTGGCTGTGAGGCTGGAATTCACTTTGGTCAGCCTGGAACACTTTGTATGTCTCCTGCTGGCTTGAATTTGGCTCCTTGACCTCTTGCCTACTTGAACTTGGTTCTACCTCACCCTGATAGAGCCATCCTACAGCTGCTCTGAGTTCCAAGCTCAATTGGCCCCTCTTCAAGATGGTAACTGGCCAATTGCCCTCTCCTGGGTGATGTCTGAACCCAAATAACTCATCAGCCACTGCAGTCTGCTGCATCTACTGGTGTATCTCTCTCTCTCTCTCTCTCTTTTTTTTTGTACCAGGGATCGAACTCAGGACTTTGCACTTGTGAGGCAGGCAGCGGAACCACTGAGCTAAATCCCTGGCCTGCACTGGTGTGTTTCTCCATGGAGGACTCTGGGGTCACCAGTAGTCACCATGTGTCTGCAGGTTTGAACTGGCCTTCCCACACAGTGAGTCAGGGCTCAGGGAGAAAGCACCACTTGCCAACTCCTTCTTCATTGCAGTTGCTCTTTACTCTCCCTGTGGACTTCAATTCTCACTTCATATCCTTGCTGAGTCCCAGAGACCTACTTCCTTCCTCCTTCTCTTCCTCATGTTGCTACATTCCAGACAAAATAGTGTTTATTAAAGCTAACTATTTAGAAGGAGAAAAAATTTCATACCTATCCTTTTTAAGAAATGTGCATCTTAGAATAAAAATATGCAATAATTTCAGGTATATTGCAAATATTGACAAATATTGATATATGTTCACATTTAAAGATACAACTGTTTATTTCCAATTAACTCTGTACAACACTGATACCTACAGTCACCTACTTAATAAATATATGACTTACTGAGATTTTCCTTAACTACAGCCAAAACCAAAGTGTGAGAAGGAAATGTATGAAATAAGATTGGCAAAATATTAGTAATTATTGAAGTCAAATGATGGAAGTTCATTATATAGTCTCTACTTTTGTGTATGTTTTGAAATTTTCCTAACAAAAGTTTTTTTTTTTTTTTTTTTTGGTACCTGGGATCGAACTCGGGTCCTTGAGCTTGCTAGGCAGGCGGCAAAACCACTGAGCTAAATCCCTGGCCCAATAAAAGTTTTATATACAATGAATAAACTACCCTTTGAAAGTCTTAAATATTACATAATTCCTTTTTCTCTTTGAATTCAGATTTCCATTCTTCTTTCCTTTCATACTTTTCTGTAAATATAAATTTTTTTCTGGTTCTGATTATCAAACCTAGAAGCTTATGCATGATAGGCAGGTGCTCTACCTACCACTGAGTTATATCCCCACCCCCTTAATGAAATGTTTTTTTTGGCAGTGCAGGGGACCAAACTCAGGGCCTCACATATGCTAGGTAAACACTCTACTGCTGAACTACAACTCCAGCCTTTATTCTGTATTCTTATCCCATTTTCCTGAATCTCTAGATGTGGCTTCATCTTAATTTGACTCAATTGTTACTGCTCTGACAATTAAAGAGACACAATTTTAGAAAAATTGTGATGCTCTCATTACAAAGCTGATAGGGTGAATATATGTGTTTTTCTTTACTACAAATATCTTTTCAAAACAAACTTTTATTGTCAATAAAACTATTTGTTTGGTACCTATTTTCCACAAGGTGAAGGATAAGTGGACATTTATCTGAAAGTAGTTTTAAAATAAATATTAACCCTTTAATGAATTTTTATATTTTATGCTATTATAGTTTATCTTTCAATATATTCTGTATTTGATAGAATTTTAAAATTTTAAATTATTGGGCTACCGTCATATATTGCTTGTTTATAAACTGATAGGACACCTTTAAGAAGTTGTCATGCAATGTGTTTTTTGAATCTAAACTGTCATGATCTATTCTGGCTTCACAACTCCACCTCCATTTCCTTAGTATCTTAGCTGATACCAAGAATTAAATTGATGTGAAACATATCAGCAGGACAAAACTATTCAAATGTATTTAATACAAGCTTTACATGATGAGAGAGCCTTTGTAAAGAAATGATTCTAAAAAGCAGTTATATTCAATTACCTATATACTAAATATGACAAAGACTAGGAAGTTGTGAAGAAGCAACTGAATTATGTGGAAAGCTTTAAAAGATGAGTCATTTTAATGAGTTCCTTAAGAAATCCTCTTGTCTTGACTCCTTGTCCTTGAGAATAATGATGTTGTATCTTCCATATGGGAATCTCATCTTTTGCTTTCAAGAAATAGCAGGAAGGTCATAGTGAACTTTTGTTTTTTAAGTGTCCTTAAATAGACAATAATCAGAATGTAATCTTTTTAACTCCTTCAATCTTAAGATGGAACTTTACACTAAAAAAGAAAACTGCCATATACTTTGATACAATAATTTTTTATAATTTATAATATTTGTTTTAAACTTATTGAGTTATTTTAGACTTTTTTGGACATGAATATTTATAATCTATACTTGTGTATGTATAAAAAAATAAAATAGAAGGAAACATCTCTATATGCAGAATCCAACTCTGGATCACTCTTGGAGTTCTAATCATATTTTTCTACGCAATTTTGTCTTCTGTGCCACTTAGGGTAAAATGTTGTCCTTCCTTCAAAGATAGCTCCAAGTGGCTAAAACCCATCATGGTTGAGTTAAATTTTGAAACATATACTTTCTTGATCTTGCCAAAAGGTGTCAATAGAAAATTTTCAGAGAATAACAGAGATCATTTCTTCTTTAAATGGTTCCTAATGGGCTTTGTGACTGATGGAGTGTCATAGTGATCCAGTTGTTGCCATCAGTTATAACCACTGAGTTCACACATGCAGAGGCAGTGACAGTGATGTTTAACACTATGGGTTATACGTTGTTTCCCAATTTTGGAGACTTTTTAAAAGTGAAAAAGCATGCATAGTAAAACAAGTGAAATATAGTTTCTAATGGTGAATAAAACTTTAAATGATTTATATCTTTTGATCCTCTTGCTAGTAGCAATCTAGTTGTTAGGAATCATTCTTGAATAAATAATAAATGGAGAAAACTGTGTTCAAAGATGTTTGCAACAATGTTACTTATACTCATAAAAATTAAAATATTATCTATTTTTTCTACAGGAGAATAGTTAATAAAACATGGTAAATTCACACAAAACAAAACAGGTATACGGTAAGATTTCAATTTTATATAGATAAAAATTCCCAAACATTGTGTTTGGGAAAAAGATAGGAAAGAAATACATCAAAATGTTATTGTGTTTGGAGTGTTTGGGAAATACTTTTAGTGTTTTTTAGTATGGTGAATTTTAAAAATTTTCTTTCATTGTTGGTTTAATGTTTTTATTTTAAATTATTTCATGAAAACCACAACCCATGTTGAATAAAACAGCTTTAAACACTTAGATTTTCCTTCATTATCACATACTGCAGGGATTTTAATGATTGAAAAAACATGTATATTAAAAATATTTGTCAAACGTAATCCCTCTATCCCCAACCTCCTCCTTCTTCTTTTGTGGTACTGGGGACAGAACCAAGGGCCTTAAAACTAAGCTACACCCCTAGCGCCCCCCCCCCCTTTTGAGACGAGGTGATGCCTAGGCTGAACTCAAATTTGTGATCCTCCATAGTGCTGGGAATTACAGATATGCACCGTCACACCCGGCTTTGTTAGACTGTTTAATACATCTGGTCCTTTCCAAGATCTTTCGCTGACTACTGACAGCATAAAATTTCAATCTGAAAGCTCCATTGCAAATTAGTTCAGCTGCCTTTTTTAGTTCCAAGCGTTTTTCTGTCTCCTCGGTGATCTGGAATTAGCAAGGCATGTTATTAAAGTATCATTTGCCTTGTCCTATGAATATATGAACAATACATACAGACTTATCCAAAATAAATTTTGCCTTTAACTTTCCCCTGGCATTTTTAATACCTTTTCTGTTAACATTATCATTTTTCCTCTGTATATCTCTAAATTATATTTTGTTGTGTTTTTCTTTTTTGGGTACCGAGGATCGAACTTGGTTCCTTGTGCTTGCGCAGCAAGGAACGAAACCACTGAGCTAAATCCCCAGCCCCTCTCTAAATTATATTTTGCAAAAAACAACAACCACCTATTTTTAGATAATCTTCATTTTTAAAATCTGTTCTTTTATTCTCCAAAACACATTTATCTCATTTTGAGATTTGGAAATTTCAAACCCAATAGTCTTTTTAAAAAAATATATATATATTTATTGGTACATTTTAGGTATAAAATACATTTACATTTATCATTGGGTGTTTGTACCAGA
>NW_004624744.1:2133658-2160392 GCF_000247695.1 Heterocephalus glaber
GGAGGGAGGGCAGTGGAAGTGGAAAAAATAAGAACCAAGATACTCATGTAAAGGTACAAGATCCCAATGATGAATGTAACTGCATTTTATACCTAAAATGTACCAATAAACTTAATGGGAAAATACATACAATTATCAGTTTTTAAGTATATCTATATTATTGTCACTAGAGGGAGCTCAGTATTTAATTTGTATTCTAAGAGTGCAGCCCACTGGCAGTCAAAACTGCAGTTTGCATCCCAGTGTACTGTGTGTGAGAGGCTTTCAGATAAACTGACCCATTATCTTTTCCCAGAAAGTGAAAGTGACAGTATTAGCTCTCATGCTTTTCACAGGATATGGGGCAAGTACAAATGCCCTCATCTCTGTGGCACCACTGTCAAAAAGACACACACACACTTCCTTGAATGTGGCTCCAAAATACCCCATGCTTTTCTCAGGGATCTGAAACAGAATGGAGTAATAGCAATCAGATCATGAGGCAGGGTAGAAAGCATAATGACCACTTCAGCGGCAAGATCTGGCCTCAGACGATTCTCCACCTTTCAATCTGTATTAGCATAACATGTGAACTGCTCATTTTACATCCCTTGTGACAGGTAATTTTTTAATAAATAAAGGAAACCCCCATTTTGTTACCCCCATTTATGGCCAAAACTCACTAAACATTAAAGTGGAGCTGTTTTTTTAAAAAATAAGTTTAGATGAAACATCTAGAAGAAAATAAACCTTTGTCAATTCTTGGAACTGAGTAATATCAAGCACAACTAAAAGCCAGTTCCAAGCCTTATAAGAATTGAAATGAATGAGCCTGTAAGTAAAAATTAAAAGCACAACACCACCACACATATATTTTCACAAACCTAATTTCTGTTGCAGAAATTAAAAAAAAAATAAGAGAGTCAGGCATGGCTTTTAATTCCTTTGTCAAGAGCTAGTAAATACTTTTGCTTATTTGCACATCCTGAGGAAAATGTTGAAGTTCATAAATCATAGACTCTTAATCTGGAAGGAACTCAGGAGCAGCTGTCTATCGTCTCTATACAGAAACCCCTCTTGCCCTCTTTGGCCCCTCTACCTTCTTGGACAGCTGTGGTGTTCACCCAGTGGAGAGGGAACCACCATGTGTTAAGCCTCTTACTGGATGGCTCTCATTTTGCCAAAGAAAACTTCTACCATAATAACTGGAACGTTATACTGTATAACATCAAAATTTTATTCTGTTTCTGCCCTTCTGCAGGAGGTAAAAAAAAAAATTTTTCTCAAGAAAGGTGTTGAATTTAAACATGGATATCATTTCCTCTAATTGTTTCCTTTTTCCCCACCCACAAAGACTTTTTATATCCAGCCAAAATATTAGAGGCCTATTTACATTTTTATTAAAATGATCTTTTTTTCATTTTTCCATTATTATATGTTTGTAGAAAAATTAGAAAATTCAGACATGACAAATGAGGAAAGCAATCTTAGTACTCAGAAGTGACTTTGGTTACCTGTTTTTCTATTAACATATACATCTTTGTTAATTTTTTCACAAAAATTAGAATATTATTTATTGTTTCTAAACTCTTTTTGTATAAACAACCAATAAATCATCTATAGTAAGAGATAACTAGAATACATCTCTTAAGAATATAATTTAACTGTAGTTTATTAAATTTTAAAATTAATACATATGATAACTCATAAATTTTATAAATTTATTTTACAGATATACTGAAACATACAAAATAACATGTAATAAGATAAATACTACAATTTGTTTATAGTAGCAAAAGACTGGAAACAATCTAGATATCTCCACTGAGGACAGTTAAACACATTGTAATATCTTGAAATGGAATGTTGGAATATGATGTGATAAAAAGAAACAGTGGCAGTATATACTAACATGGAGTCATGTGAATAATCCCCAAGTCTTAGTTACTTTTCTCATTGCTGAGACAAAATACTCAACACACAAAGTTAAAGGACAAAAGGTTTATTTCAGCTCACACTTTGTACAGGTTTCAGTTCACAGTTGGCTGGCTCTAAGGCAGGTTGGAATGGTACAGTGGCATCACAGAGGAGAAAGAGCCCATGGTAAACAGGTAGACAACACAAAGAAGAAAGCAGCAGCAGCCTGCCTCTTCCTTTCACCCCTTCTAAGCTACCTGCCTTTTGGGTGGTGCCACCCATACCCCTGTTGGTCCTTCCCATTATGAACACCCAGAACTATGCTAAACTACAGTGGACTGATTTAGTAATCATGCACCCTTAATCTCATCATCACACCTTTAATCCCAGCATCACACACCCTTGATCAGCCTGTCTCCTTGGGACCTTTTCTTTCTGGAATATATTTTCTATCCCTTCACTTTCAGTCTATATATGTGTTGAAAGGTGAAGTGAATCTCTTAATCCATTTACAGTCAAAGTAATTACTAGTAAGTGAGGACTTTAACTGCAGTTTTGTTAATAGTTTTCTGGTTGTTTTATAGGTTCTTTGTTTTTTCTCTTATGGGGTCTTCTTTCTGATAGGTGATTTTCTCAGTGATATGCTTCAGTTCCTTACTTTTTATCTTGTATATCCATTTAGGCTTTTGTTTTATGGTTACCATGAGGCTTATATGAAATATAGACATAACAGTTTATTTTAAGCTGATGAGAACTTAACTTTTACAGTATAAAAAAACTCTACATGTTTACTCTCCCCCCTACATTTTCTGTTTTCAATGTCAAGTTACAACTTTTGATATTGTGTGTTCTTTAACACATTCCTACAGCTGTTACTTTAAAAATGTCTTTTAACCTTTGTACTGAAGACATGATTCACGTTCCACCACTTTAGTTTATAGTATCTGAATATGCCTGTATACTTACTTTTACCAGTGAGATGTATACTTTCACATATTTTTGTGTTATTAATTAGCATTCTTTTCTTTCAGCTTGAAGAATGCTGGTACCATTTCTTGTAAAACAGGTTTGGTTATGATAAACTGCCTCAGCTTTTGTTTGTTTTACAAAGTCTTTAGCTTTAAGTTCTGAAGGACAACTTTTCTGGGTACAATATTCTTCGCTGTGCTTCTTCATCTCTTTGGCTATATCATCACATTGAATCCTGACTTATACATTTTCTGCTAAGACATATCCCCTGCTAGCCTTAATGAAAGTCTCTTATATGTGATTTCCTTCTTTTTTTCCCTTATTGTTTTTAACGATCCTATTTTTGATTTTTGGCAGTTTGATTATATCTTGGTGTAGCCTCATTTGGATTGAATCTGATAGGAAACCTTTGGCTTTTCTGACAAATACTTAGATGTTTATATCTTTCTTCAGGTTTGAAAAGTTTTGTATTATTTTATAAATAGTTTTGCATGTGTTTAACATTTTTTCTCCATCTTAAATTCCTATACCTTGAATATTGGCTCTTCTGATGTAGTTCCACAAATCTTCTAAGTGTTTTTTATTCTTTTAAAAAATTTTCTCTCTTCTCTACTTTAACTATATATTTATTAAATAATTTGTTCTTGCATTCAGAGACTCTTCTGCTTGATCATTCTCCTATTGATCCTCTCTATTGCATTTTTATTTATTGTATTTTTAGCTTCAGTATTTTTGTTTAATATTTTAAATATTTTAAAATTTTCATTTAGATTATTTATTGTTTTCCTGGCTTGTTTAAATTGTTTCTCTATATTTTCTTTAGGTTTACTGGGCTTCCTTAAAACAATTCTTTTGAACTTTTTGTCAGACAGTTTGTATATCTTCACTTCCTTCAGCTGGTGTTCTGCTCCCCTGATGGTGGCATGTTTTCCTGATTGTTCTTTGTGTCTGTGTATTGCCTTCTGTGCATTTGATGAAGAAGGATTATAATCTCGTCTTTGCAAACTGACTGTCTGAAAAAGCTCTTTACTTGCCAACTCATGCAGTCATTCTGGGCAAGAATCCATGGGCAGGCTAATTTGGATTCATTGGGTAGACCTGTTGATTAGGTTAGTGGAGATTAGCCTGGTGATTGATCTTCCAGGGTGCTCCTGCAGCTCGTACCTGCAAAGGTACTACCCTGATGCCTGGATCCACATAGGCAGAGCTTGCTTTTGGCTAACCTTGCACTGAGTCTTCAGGGATGGAGCCAGGAGGGGCCTGGTGCTTGGGTCCATAGGATGGATCTGAATACTGCATCCATAGGTACTAGCACTATCCCACAACATATCCTAATTTCTTCTCTGTCTTCCTTTTCTTCCTCCTTTCTTCTTTCCTTTTATCTTCCTTTCTTCCTTCCTTCCTTCCTTCCTTTCCTTCCTTCCTTTGTTAGCATATCCTTCAAGTAGATATTTGGGTTCAGGAAAATTATTTTAAAGTTTCAGGTACCCTAGAGGAATACTTCAGTAAGTAACTGAAAAATACCATGATGCACTGGTATGGAGCACCTCAGTACAGATTTGCTACTGAATAAAGAAAAATATTTTAGCTCTCTCACTCAGGTCATTACATCTGTAGGAGAAAGAGATGCTAGGCATGCTGTTTACCAGAAAGCTGTTCATCAGTTATGGGTACTGTTAAAATATTCCCAAATCTCTGATTTTACTTACATTAATGGGCCTTGATACTTCTAAGAATATGACAAAAACAACCTATTTCTAACCCTTTTCATGTTCACTTTAGCATTTACAATTAGTATTGGTAAAAATTGCCAAATTTTATTGCTGGAGACACAGGAGAATTTACCCTCAAGACTTAACTAAGGAATTTATGCATTTTAACTTTCTTTCTTTCTTTTTTTTTTTTTGTACCAGGGATCGAACTGGGGACCTTGTGCTTGTGAGGCAGGTGGTGGCACCACTGAGCTAAATCCTCAGCCCCGTGTATTTTTAACTTTTACAAGCATTTCCACATGTGTCATTTCATCTTCCCTATTAATTCACAATATTTATTTTTCAACTGGGTTTTATGTAACCAGGTATCCTCCACTGAAAGGATAGTGCCTGAAGCTGTGGGAGTAAAACTGGAAGCGCAGTAGGACTCTAGGAAGTTAGAAATAGCAGAAACACAGATGTCTGCGGAAGAAAGTTGCAAGCCATGAGTGGAGCCAGCCCAAGAGATTGGCTGTGTGTGGGGCACCCAAGCCCTCTGGAACTGACATCTCACCATGTGGCCTGGATGCCAGATATGAAGCTGTAGAACTTAATGTTTGCCCTGTTGGATTTTTGGTCTTGCTTTGGTCCTATTTTTTCTATCCTTTGCTTTCTTCCTTTTGGAATGGAAATATTTACCTTTTACTATAAGTACTTTGGATTATGTAACTTGTTTTTTATTTTTAGAGAGTTTCACAGCTGAGTTTGCTTTGTATCTTAGTAAGAGACCTTGACTTAGACTTTTTTTGTTGTTGTTGTTATCAGGGATCGAACTCGGGGTCCTTGCGCTTGTGCAGCAGGCGACGAAACCACTGAGCTAAATCCTCGGCCCCAGACTTTTGAAAAATACTGGAATTTCTGAGACTTTGGGGAAGGGAATATTGCCATTTTGCTTATATGCCAAATAGTTGTACTGTATAGGTGGAATTATGAACTTGCTATTGTCTTTATTTGGAGATGAAATATAGTTTAAGGAAATGTGTTTGAAACTCTAGAATAAATTCAAATCGATTAACAGCACTCACAAAAAATTGCATGATTTCAACATAATTTGATACAGTGATCAAATGAGAATAAACATTATTTAACTATTTATTCACTAATTGACCATCTACTGCAAAATACTCATTCTGAGATAATCATCTGTTCCAAAAAGTACATTTTAAAAGGTAAAAGCCACACAATTGGAAATTACAAAATTATCTTCATGTGAATAGCATGCGAAAATAAGTATTATAGACAGCAATCTAATACATAATATGCATTACTTTTGGAGTAAATTTATCCCTGACCTTTCTGTTGCCAACATTCTTAGGATGGTATCACAAAGTATAGAGCAGCTGAGCCTCTCACGGTTGCCATGTTTCTCCCGATCGCTCTGTTAATTAATGCTCATCCTGTTGGAGAACCGGGTCCATGTCTGTTTTCAGTGAGTCTTTTCCATCTTCGCATGGGTTATAATGTGGGTTTTGAGGTTGTTGGATTGCACAAACCTCTTGTTGCAGTCCTGGAAGGCACCCGCGAAGCGCTTCTCCCCGGTGTGGATGCGCACGTGCGTGCGCAGGTTGAAGTCCAGGGAGAAGCGCTTCCCGCAGGCCGAGAACGTGCACTGGAAGGGCCTCTCTCCGGTGTGCACCAGGAAGTGCCTGGTGAGCTTGGAGCTCTCGGAGAACGCTCGCCCGCACTCTGCGCAGACTTGGTCTCGGAGTCTGTACACCACCAGGTGCTTCCGCAGGGCAGTTTTATCCCTCAGCTTCCTTGTGCATCCACTGTGAGAACAGTCGAATGTCTCTGGAGTGCCCCAGTCTTTACTGTCCGGGGGCTTCTTTGCAGCAAATTCGCCAAGCTGTTTGGGATCCCATAGGTCAAGGCCAGGGATCTCTCCAGCAGGAAACTTCTTGCCTGTCATGTACTCAGAATACCCAAGGTGTGAATCCTCTTCAGCTATCAGTGGCGGGGGCTTTGATTTAGCTCCATTGCTGCCTCAGGGCCTTGGGTAGCCTGGTGTGGGCTTGGTTTAGCTCCCCCCAGGCCTCATCCACCCCAGCCTTTCCGGCCACTTGTCCTGGCCCTTCTCTTCGTCTGCCGATTCATGTCGTTCTGCCCGCTGCCTTCTTGAGGGTTCACACCAGGACTACCAGTCACTCCCAGGCACCAGTTATCCCGGTAAGTTGTCTTCAACACACACCCCGCCTGGGCAGGCCCTCTGGGGCTCCCTGCTGTATTTTCTTTCAAAAGGTGAGCAGGACAGCGCTGCAGCTGCAGTCAACGAGGCCGCGTGCTCGGCCCAGGGTAGCATCCGCTCCCGACACCCGCGTCCTGACCTGGCGGCTGCAACCCGCCCCTTGCGCTCGGGGGCTGGAGCCGGAGAGTTAAGGAAATGTTTTTGAGAACGAAGTTAAGAAGTAGGAGGTTGCAGTTCTGGTTGAGTGTCAACTCAGTCGACTTTGGGATCTGCCCTGGGAATTGGTTGAGTGCACTTTTGGGTTTACCTGGGTAGGTCATGGACACTATACCTGGTCCCTCACTCATTCCTCTCTGGTGCCTTTCTCCTGTTTTACTTCCCAGCCACCACGAACTAAGCAGCTTTTCTCTGTGATGCCCCTTTGCCCTGATGTTTCTGCCTTAGAGCCAGCTAACCATAAACTCCATCCCCTGAAACCATGAGCTAAATTAAACCTCCCCTCCTTTAATTTGTGGACCTTGGATATTGTTTGCCAGCAGCAGGAAAGCTGACTAATAGATGTAGGTATGAGTGAGCCACTGAGTCAAGGTCTTTTCCTTGGGACCCTTTTGTTATTGTTCAACAAATATTATCAGAGGTGTGGTATATGGTATATGTAGCAAAGACACAGGAAGAAAAGGAGACAAGTCCAAATTTAGGAAAATTAAATATAAACCAGAAAGCATCGAAACAGGAGCCAGTCTGAAGGGAAAAATGGATAGTGTACCATCAGCAGTCCTCAGAGCTGGGCATGATTACTTGAGTATTTTATCATCTCTAGAAAGGAGATATAGTTTATCCAACACTTCCTGTTCATCTCATATATGATTTTTTTCCCCCAGTACTGAGGATTGAGCCCAGGACCCTCGCACTGAGCTGTACTCCTAGCCCTTTTTTATTTTGAGACAGGGTTTCACTAAGTCACTAAGTTTTCCAGGTTGAACTCAAACTTACAATCCTACTGCCTCATCCTCTCAGACGGCTAGTCATACATTTTACACAAAGACTTTGTGTTAATTACTGTATTGTTGTTTAGTTATCATTCAATAAATATTTATTGAGACTATCATTTGTGTAGTGTTGTTCTAGGCAATGAGGATAGGTTGAGTGTAATGCAGAAAATGATTTCTTCTCTCAGGAAACTTACAACCTGGAAGGAAAGGACAAACTTGAAATTTACTAGGCGTAGTAAATTTTTATTAGCTGATATCAGCTAAATTTTACAACTGATATCAATCAGTCATTGGTGGGATATAATTTGTTTTCAGATTATAATGTCATGGAATAATTTTTTTAATGGTTTGATAAACACCAGATACTTCATTTACTGGCATTCCCAGATCTACCAGTCTGATGACTTCTCAAAATAAGGAAGTGAAATAACTGAGGCATGACTTGTGTGACGTGAATTCATGCTGACTTGAAGTGATCACTGCTTCCCCTTTTTCCAACTCATCTTCTTATTTTAATTTTTTAAAAGTCATTTTTATTTTTTACAGGTTGGGGATTGAACTCGAGGCCTTGTATGTGCTGTGTAAGTGCTCTGCCACCTCCTAGGACCTCAATACTGGAATAATCCTAAGTGTCTTTATTAATGTTTAGTGCCTATCTGCATTTCATTTCTTTATAGTTTTAGAACTCCCTGAAATCTCTCTGAAGATGTTAAATATACTTATTTTTAGCACTTTATTTGGTGCCCTATATTGTGTTTGTTAAGGTTTTAGTTCTGCTGTTTGAGTTTGGTACTGCTATTTCTGTCTTCTTGGTATCTCTTGATTATTTGGCCATATTTGTAAACAGGATACTAATTTGAATATTAACTTGGATACTAATTTGAAGGAGTGTAAGAATTCTTGTTTATGTGGCTGCTAGATAAAGTCTGGATTAAATCAGCTGAAGTGGCTGTGTGTGAATTTTACACGAGTATGGCTTTTTAAAGGGTACACAGGTCTCATTTGCCTGTGACAAGGCCCTGACTCTCTTGACCCGATGTCTATTTTGAGTCTTATGTAAAACCTCTCATGGTGTAATCTGGGATTCTCAAGGGGATCAACCCTTGGGAGGTATGAGAACCAGCTTTTCCTTTATTACTTGTCTTGCCTCTGCCCAGGGCTCACTCCTTCCAGCCAACACTTATTGATTTTGATTGTGAAGTTTTTGCAGAATTCTGCTAAAACTTTTATTTTCAAAGTTCTTTTTCAAGGGTTGGACTTATGTGTAATTTAGTTCTGTTATGTTTCAACAATAATATATCCCCAAAATTTCTCAATAGATTCTATTTCCTAAAACTTAATTACTTCTATTTAATTTTCTCTTCTGACATTTGTATAGGATTTGCCAAGAAAGATCAATACCTATATCCAGTCAGTGTTAGCAGGAAGCCATCCATACCTTTCTGTGGTGAGCAATTATTAGGGAACTCCTCTGGGGATCTCACTCAGTGTGTAGTTCCTAGAAGACAGATGGTTTTCTGTTTTTAAATTAGCATATGACCATATTCATTCTCTTGTGTCTCTCCCAGTCTCTACAGTTTTTCAAGACAGTCCATTGCCGATGTGAACAATTCCTAACTTTAGTGCTCTGGAAAGTACTTCACTTGAACAATGAAAATAACTAAAGGATCTTATTATTCCCTATCAAATAGAATTTAGCTCCATCTTAAATATGCTTGTTTTACTTTTGAGTTATTGGAACTTTTCATTGAAGTTTTTTTTGATAGAAAAAGAGAAACATCAGACACAAGTTGTAAGGTTCTACTTTATTTTTCCTGTTAAATACTGTTTCGCCATGCGTAATGATAAGGAATCCCTTTGTCTGTTGTCTTCAAACTTCAGTTGTTCTAAGGTCTACACTCATTTAAAGAATTGACATTCTTCGCATTTTTCATAGAAGTCTGGCCAGGACTCTCAATTTTTTTTTTAATTTTATGCTTCTGCTACTAATTTTTATAGCAATCCTTCCAAAGTTTGAGGTTTTGAAATTTCTACATGCACAATGTTGGTAGCTTAGGCAGTTTAACATAGAGGATAAAATAAAAGGTCAGGAAGTAAGTATTGAATCATTAGTGATGAAATACAGGCAGTATGACCACAAATTCTGAAGATTCTGCTGGTGAAATTTGTAGACTTCACAGCTCCTCCTGCTTAGGCGGTAGATTTCAGTGGTCAACTTGCTGACGATGCTATAACTCTTCTCTTTTGTGAAGATGGGCCCAAAGCCCCTAGACCAGTGAAGTTTTCTCCTGACTCCTGTCAAGTACACAGTATTTTATTGAATCCAAAGCTCTTTCAGACATGTTATTATACTGAAGTTTCCTTCTCTTATCATAACAATTATTTGAAAGGGTCCAAGGAAGTAGAATCAGGGAGAAATGACTGTTTTCAGGCACAGAGGAAGGAGCCAGGAGAGAAGAGGCAGGTCATTAGATGGAAACATACACTAAGTTCCCTTTCACTATTCCATTTATATGAAATATCAAGAATAGGTAAGTCCAGGCTGGGGATTTAGCTCAGTGGTTCCGCCACTTGCCTCACAAGCACAAGGACCCGAGTTTGATCCCCGGTACAGGAAAAAAAATAATAAAAAGAATAGGTAAGTCCTATTCTTGGATATAATCCACAATAGTGACTTTCAGGGACTTGAGGGACAGCAGAATGGAGAGCAGCTTCTTAATAGGTCCAAGGTTTCCTTTTGGGGTAATGAAAATATTTTTGAAACTAGATAGAATATGCTAATGGAGACTGAACTGCTCACCTTAAAATGGTTACTATGTAATGTAAACATCACCTTGATAGAGATATGTAGCACATAAGCCTGTTGTCTTAAAAAACATGTACACCCACTTCTACTTAGGTTAGCTTTGTAAGCAACTTGAGAATTCTTCATAACAAAACACTACTTCTAAAATTACATGACATTACTTCTAAAATTTCAGAGTATAAACTCTGAAACTTTTTGCTGCAGGTAAAGGTCCAAGGCTTACAGCTGGCTGTGATGAATACAGTCTACTCAGCAAAAAATCTTCAACCAGGTTTAAGTATATGCAGACTACAAATGGTTGTACATTTTAAGTACACTTCTGCTTGGTAACAAGTTAATTGTATTAACATGAGATGAATACAATTTAAATGGAAATTAGAGAAACAAATGAGAGCTATCTTGATTTCTTGACCCTTTCACAATGATTTACAAGAAATTATATAAATATCATTTTAAACAAATACACCGTTTAAGACTTGTCTATTAAGCACAGCCCACCAATAGTGATATTCAATGCTTTTTACAACTGCAGAAGTAAACATTTGAATAACACAGGACTTCCATATTTAAAGGTGGTTACTATAAATCTTTTTTTTTTTTTGGTACCACGGATCAAACTCAGGACCTTGTGCTTGCAAGGCAGGTGCAGTGCTGCTGAGCTAAATCCCCAGCCCTGTCACTATAAATCTTAAAAAACCAGTAGACCTCACATCAACAAGATAAAATTTCTTCAAAACCTGAAAACTGGCAATACTTTTGAATAAACCTATTTTTAAAAATTATGTATTTGTGTATAGATTTATATATGAAAGCATAGAATATTATACGGAAAAATGTTAAGTCTTTATTTTTCTACTTAACTGTAGTGAGCTTATTTTATGATTATTTATAATTTAATCTTGCTTTTCTAATTGTACATTTAAACTTTCAACAGTGAACATATATTATGTGAATAAAAACAGTTTTTAATATTTTCTATACTTCTATATTTAACCTTTTCTTCCTATGCAATCTCTGGCACAATCCTCGCTCCTGGACTTTATTGCAGAGTATTATTAGGGCAATGGCTTTTTCTAGCATCCTCTGGACATTTTGGGTTACTGTCTTCCTTGCATTCTTCAGTGATTTTTTCCCAAGCTGTGTCACTCCTAGGTATCTCTGCCAAATGTATGTGACCTTGAGGAAAAGAGGAGCAATGTAAGGACTCCAGGAGAGCCATTTGCGGTTCTCCTTTCGTTGACATACTCAACCTCAATCAACTGTCTCTTCTTCTTGGTACCAGACCTAAAGCTGCACAGTGGAGCTTTCTACATCTTCCTGACTCAATAGAATATCTTCACGTAAGGGCCTGCAGTAGGCACCTTTTCCCCCCTTGAAAAGAATTATATTTGGACTTATGAATTCTTGTTAAATTTAGTATCCCCTAGTCTCTAAAGGCATAAATTTTAGACAGCTTTAGAGAGTAAGACCTTATGAATTACAAAAAATTGTCCAAAGTCACATCACTGAAATGTTATTCCCACAATCCAAACTCTACTTCTAGTGCTAATTCTTCTTAACCATAGAGGTGTGGCAATGAAATCTGATTCAGGAGCAATCTCCATGGCAAACTATTGGCTTAGTTAGAGACATAAGAAAACATGACAAGGCATGTGTCACCTAGTTCTACTTAAATGTTCAAGTTCCTCATCTCGAAGGATTTTCTAGATGACAGCTAACAGTCAGGCTGGATGATTCACAAAGAGTATTTATAGAGTTCGTAAAAGAAAGATTCTGGGGATTTTCTAGAAATTTCTACTTTCTTGAAAGCCTTGCATTTACTCATCTTTCTCTTTCTGCTCTTATACACACACACAAGTTCTTCTCTTTCTACTGTCTGCATAGGAGCAGGATATGTTGACAGCAAGTTCAAAGTGAAACCATTTCTTTGCTGTTAGTGGTCAGAGAACACTAGCAAAAGAAATTGATATTAGTTTATCATGAACTACTAAAATCAATGCCTGAGGGTAGAGTTGTAATTTCATTTACTTATTTGCTTTTACTATGCCAACATTATCTATTAACTTTCCTTTAGTGAGCTTAAGATCATAAATGAGGACTCTTGATATTAGGTATGCATCCTTCTGTAAATATTGTAGATACTAATTGAAATTTCATGTTAAAATAAAACAAGATAGATACAGACCCAAAATATGTAATCAAATATTTACAACAGGTTAGTAGTAAAGTGAATCAACTTCTCCGTAGAAGGATTATTACAATACAGGAAATAACTGATATAGAAACTATGCTATTGGTGGGCTGGGGATTTAGCTCAGTGGCACTGTGCCTGCCTTGTAAGCGCAAGGTCCTGAGTTTGATCTCTGGTACCACAAAAACAACAACAACAAAATTAAGCTATTGGCATGTCAGAGCTGTTTTGGAATATTGTACATGACTAAATATTCATCGAGTTCTACTTAGCTTTTCTTCTGTTTTCTGTTTTCTTCTATTCAACATTCAGATACAATAGGCAAGAATGTATTTTATTAGTGAAGCTAGAACATACACAGAAGAACAAAACATGAGAAGTCACATTACTGAAAAATAATTTTGGGAAATGTTAACTCTTAAGTACTGTATTGTGAATATGACTCCAAGAGGCATTCAAGTGGACATTCCCCTCATCTTACTTTAGAATATGGAATACCTTTAATTAAAAACCTCGATGAAGTAAAATCATGATTTTCTTTGGGGGGAAAAAAACCATGATCATATCAGGCTTATTAGACATTGTTCTATCTTCTATTTTTTATGGTGAAATTTCCTCCTTTCTTCTTAGGAGTAGAAAAAAATGTAGTTATTACCTTTTGTAAATACTGTAATTAAGATTATCTTTAGAAAAGGGGACAGTAATGAATAGGATCACATTCTTGAGTTATGATTCAATGCTATTATTTGTCATAAGAAGCAAACTGTTTCCCTGTCTTATGTAAGAACATCTAATTTATTACTTTTAGTGCTCAGGGGATAAATTGGCAGATTTTCACTTTGGAGGTAAGAATTATTTCAGTTTGTCCTGTACTGAATTAATATTGACGTTCATAAACAAGACTAACAATAGGTATCAGGGTAATAAGTAATTAGCTCAATGAGTAAGAAAGTAGAAACTGTTTTTTCCTGTAGGGAGTTATTAGCTAGAGTTTGCTTATCTGTAGAAATCACAGAGTGAAATGTATATTGTTCTTCCTAGGAAGGAAGGAACTTTTGAAACACAGTATGTTGGGTTAATTGTCATCACATCTGAGTGAGAATAAGATGATTGTTTCTATTTTACTGATAAATAGAGTAATCCTCAGAGAAGACAAGCAAGTAGTAGAAAGAGGATACAAACTCATCTTGATTCAAACTGTAGACTTTTTCTACCTCACTTTCTTCTTTCCTCCCTTTCAAAGTTTTGTTTCCTTCTACTCAACTCTACCCATTTCCAATTCTGAGGTATAGTTCTGCACGTAAACGTATTTCAGCACTTGGTTAGCGTGACAGGTTGATTTTAGTCTTCTGTTTAGAGTATACTGAAGATGAGGGAGGAGAGATGCTTTAGAGTCACCTTTTCTGTCCATTACACATATTTTCCTCTCCCTGGAACCTGAAAGAATGCCATGAACATACTTTAAGAACTGAAAGCTGTTCTTGGCTTCCTTCATCTTCACCTCTTTGTCTTTTCCATTCTTTATTCTGGCATTAGAGAAGAACTGGAGAGAAATCCTTACAATATACTTTTTCAAGTTTCCCCTATTTTTTAAAATTGTGGTATAAAAGATGTAATATAAAACTCCCCCTGTCAACCGTTTGTAAGTGTACAGTTTACTAGTACTAACTGTATTGTTGTGTAACATATCTCTGGAAATTCCTCATCTTACAAAACTGAAGCTCTTTACATTTCAAACAATAAGTTCCTATTTCACTTTCACTCAACTCTCTGGAAACCACCATTCTACTTTCAGTTTCCATGATTTTGACTATTCTAGATATCTCAGATAAGTGGAGCTTATTTCATTTGGCATAATGTTTTCAGGGTTCATCCACGTTATAGCACATGACAGATTTCCTTTTTTTGTGTGTGGCACTAGGGATTGAATATAGGGCCTTTGCACTGATCTACATTCTCAGAGCCCCACATCCCCATTTTTGAGACAGGATCTCTCTAAGTCACGAACCTGCCCATGCTGGGGTCAAACCTCAAACTTGTGAGCTTTCTGCTTCACCCTCCCAGAGTGCTGGGAGTATGGGCATGTGCCAACATACCCAGCAATTTCCTTAATTTTTAAAGAGCTAGATTTGATTCAATTGTATGTATATGCCACATTTTCTTTACTCATTTATTTATCAATGGACATTTGAGATGTACATTTTAGCTATTGGAAATAATGGTACAATGAATATAACTGTATAATTACTTCTTTAAGATTTTGTTATATATATATTGTTTGATATATACTCAGAAGTGTGATGCTAAACTATATGGTAACTAAATTTTTAATCTTTTAAGGGATATCCATACGTTTTTGCATGACTGCTGCACTATTTTTATATTTCCACCAATAGTACGCAAGATTCTGATTTCTCCACATCCTCACTAATATTTTATTTTCGGGTTTGTTTTTTTTTGATAGTGGTCAAAAATCCTAACGAACACAAGGTCATATCTTGTAGTTTTAATTTGTATTTTTCTAATGATTAGTATGTCCTTTTAAAAACAAATTCAGAAGTACATTCTATGTTCCAAGTACAGGGCTAACTGCATTGCATGCAAAACTTTTAATAACCATCCTATGGCTTAAGTGGTTAGTCTTATTCTGCACCAAAGAAAGAACCAGAGTGAAGTAATTTTTTCTGAGGACTGAGAACTTTCAAATGATAAAGCTGGCATTCAAAACTAGATCTAACACCAGAACTCATACTAATTGAGCTATTCTTTTTCTGACTTTTTCTTTGTCCATTTGATTTTCTAAGGTGATATTGGTGGTTAACATGTCTTACAAAAAGGAAAGGGGACATTTTTGGTTTTAGGCTGGAGACATTGCTAAATGCTTTCGAATGTGTATGTGTGCATATGTTTGGGGGGGAATTGAGAAGGGGAAGTCTTTTTTATTTTACATATACAATCATGTTCTCCATTTATGTGGTTACCATTCTGTGAAACAGTACGATATGAACAAAGGCAAGCTTGGGTTTTTTACCATAGTCTTTGTAAACATAAAGATTGTGTTTTAACTGGAAATTATACTTCCAAGAAATATGCAGAAATTCTGTACAGAGAAATTCCAATTCCAATTAAGGTGTTGGTTTTATCAGTAGAAAAATAATATCACCAGGAAAAGGGTACACAAGCAATAAACTATGGGAATGTAGAGACTTATCAAAGGACAAGAGGAAACAAAGACAAAAATGCAGCCTCGTGGACTATTCCATCAGACTGTATTCCACTAGATCTATCTTCCCCAGCACAAGAGGCTTACAGCTTCTATTATGCTCATGTTGTTCTACTCCATAACATAACATAACATAACATTTTTATTTAGTGATAAAAGCAATGGTGAGATTTATAAATTTAGTTTTGGTTGTGTAATGGTAGGGTATGAGCTGATTGTGACATTTAGGATGACCCTAAGCCCAGGAAATTTGGGCTGTGTGAACACATGATTCAACTGTCTATGGGAACCCCCTAGTCCTAAAATTTTTAGCCAGATCTTCACTTGATCATGAAAAACATCAAGTGAATGTGAAACTAAAATTATTTTGACCATGCATTACAAATAAAAACCACATCAACTTTTATCCCCAAATATGTGAAAAAATAGATTGGTATCTACTACTGCAATTTTTTGTTTACAGCAGCAATTATAAATAAAAAACATCTCTATCTGGCTGTAGTGGTGCATGCTTGTAATCCTAGAAATTTGGAGACTGAGCCAGGAGAATTGCCATCAGTTTGAGGCCAACCTGGGCTATATAGTGAGTTCAAGATCACCTTGGAATTCACATGGAGACCATTTCTCAAAAAAAAAAAAAATCATAAAACTCTCACCTCCTCCCTCTCTCAAAAACCCCTCTAGATAAAAGAGTACAAATATCCTAATAAACTTATGGAAATGACTGTTGCTATTTATAATATTTGTTGAGTGCTGCTAATTATGCAGGAACAAATGGGCTAGGTAGTATTTGTAGCCATGTGTGAGACCATCCATAGGCTTGTATCACTTAAGACATGAAGCAGTGGAGGAAGTGCGGTGATGTGTTTTACATCAATGATAAGTCCATGAGCCAGAAAAAAAGTTATGTTATTTTAGCATTTCTAAATTTTACAGATTTAGAATTTTTGAATTGAAATGAAACTACTGAATGTACTAAATGTTGCTCATGGATGTCCTATCTGGAATCCTAGCTATCTATGAATTATTCAGAGTTATTATTCCATTTCATTGATGCATTTCATTTGTTCTCTTTACAAACTCTCATTCACTCATTTTGCTTTCCTTTCCTTTTTCATGATTTAAAAAAATAATTTCCTTCTTTCGTACTTTATAGTTTTATACTTTCTTAAATAAGTTTAATAAATATATATACTTTGTTAAATAAGTTTTGTAATGAAACTTCATTAGGTCTTTTCTCACAAAAACATGGCTTATCATGGTGAACTCTGAATGCAGTGTAAGACAACAAAATGAGAGTTGTAACTTCCTCAAAGAACAGCATTTTAACTTTTTAGTTTTAATTCTTAAGTATCATTCATTGGGAAGATTGTAGAGTTATCAATTCCTGCAAACACTTGCTAACACAGTAGTGGGTTCTATCAGTTATTCCAATGATGAGATATTCAAGTTAATCCATAGGATAAAGTATATTGCAAACAAGGTGACAATTTTTTTTCTTTTTTGGGGTTTGGGGGATCGAACTCAGGACTTTGCGCTTGCCAGGCAGGCACAGCACCACCGAGCTACATCCTGGCCTGACAATTTTTGAGAATAAATGACTTTCACATGAATATTTTAATGGGACATTCTAATAAATTTTTTTTTCCAATGTTGAGTGTTGAACCCAGGGCCTCATACACAATAGGCAAGCACTCAGCCAGTGAACTATAATCCAGACCTTATGTATTTTGAGACTCAATCTCACTAAGTTACTCAGCTTGGCCTCGAACTTGTGATACTTTTATCTCAGCCTCTCAAGTCTCTGGGATTTCAGACATGCACCACCATGCTTACCTCCAATAAAATGTTTTATAATAAATCAATTCCAATTGGCAAAGAGTTGTTCTTACGAGATAGAATTAATGCTGTTGATTTTTCCAGTTAACCAATGAGAAACCATAGGCTTAGTAAGGTTAAAGGAGAGGCCAAAGGTCATACAGTTCAAAAGTAATTAATGTCGTTTGGATAAAGATCAATATATTCCAGTCTATTTTTGATTCAACATGCTATGCAGTAGTCCTTTCTTGTATATTGTTTTGTTTTTCAAGGTTTCAGTTACTAGTATAGTATAAAAGTCTTAAATGGGAAATTCCAGAAATAAACAATTCCCAAGTTTTAAATTCAATAGCGTGATGAGATCTCATGCCATTCCATCCTGTACTACCATGGCACATGAATCATCCCTTTACTTGGCATATCCATAAGGTACTTGGCAGTACCTTACCCATCTATTAGTCACTCAGTAACTGTCATAGTTATCAAATTGTAATACTGTTGTAATATCTCAGTTCAAGTGACCTGTATTAGGGGGAGAGAGAGAGAGATAGAGGCAGTCCACCTGGGCAGGTACCATGTGAGCAACAGACTTGTTTAATGGTTGGGCTGGTGAGCAGGCTGAATCTGAAACAGGACCCAGCATAGAGTTGGCAGAGAACAAAGTATTTGAAAAGGAAGGAAGGGATTATGGCCTTGAGGAATTTAGGCAGATAGAATGAGGACACGTGTTTTGGGATAGGTGGTGGTTGTAGATGTCATCAGTCTTCCTGGAACTGCAGCAGCTGGGACATGATTTACTGTCTATGTTCACATCTGCTGCAGAGGCTTGATGATGCTTAGGCCATTCTCAGTGCTGTGCTCTGGCCCTCGCAGTTGCCTTACCCATGGCATAACATTTATTTTAATAATAATGGACCCAAAGTATAAGACCAGTGATGCTGGAAATTCAAGTCCCAGAAAATTTATATATATAACTCGAAAGTTTGCAACTTAGTAAAGACAAAAGATTGTACACCATGATTGTTATGGTCTACAGTAAGAACAGATCTTCCATTCATAAAATTATAAAGGGAATATAGTTATAATTTTTCTATTTTATTCCTACTTGCTGTTGTTAATGTATTATTCTGCCTAATTTATAGATTAAACTTTACTATCAGTATGAATATATAGAAAAAGTATAGTATACAAGGGGTGTAGTGCTATCTGCAGTTTCTGACAGCCCCTGTGGGTTTAGAATGTATCTTCTGTGGATACAGGGGGACTACTCCTCTATGAAGGTTATTTTACATTATGTTATATTAATTTAAGAATTCTATCCAAATATTTTTGTGTTTTATATGGATATAATTTTTATAAGCTACAAGATTCTTCATCTGGTTGGTGCATATTTTCTTTAACTGGTTTTTGTTGGGAGCAATTCTACATGATTTTAGGGAAAAATCATTTCATAACTAAATCATGATTAGGGCCTAATTTTCCTGCCTATAGGCCTGCTATGATATGCATATACATAACTCCATTTTTAGTTCCAGTCGCAGCTAGACCTCAATGGTCCGGTGATGCTGTGATGCTCCAGGGCAGAACTACACCAGTTGGAGACATCCTGGGAGGAATCCAATCTTCCTCTGCATAGTTCCTCATTGTTCTAGGATCATTGACAAGACACCCTCTGAGTCATTTACTACTTTCGTTTCTGCTGATGTTCTGAATAAAGATGTGTCAAGCTCAGGGCCTGGAGTCTTTGCTGCCCAGAGTAGCATTGATCAGGCCAAAGCTTAGCTTCTTCTTTAAGTCTCATTTCTGTCTATATATTAATTAATTCACCTTGTGCTATCATGGCTCTCTGGAGATTAGGACCTGATACAGAGGTTCTAGTAATGTACCCTTTCCCTGTTCCCTACAGGTTTTGTTTAAAAAATATAGTTAACATCACCACACTTATCTTTTTACTTCTGTTAAACTTTATTTTCTTATTTGCATAAGTAAATGTTAGCTAAAGACTGACTTTTAAAAAGTTATATTTGTGTCTTGTGCGTATTTCTTTTGTTTAAAAAAATTAAGGGCTGGAGATAGAGCACTTGCCTAACATGTGTAAGGCCCTTGTTTCAGTCTCCAGTAACACACACAGACACACACACAGACACACACACACACACCTGCACACACAGCAAAACAGAACAGAACAAAACCAAACCAAACTAAACAAACAGTAAAATTCTATGAAACCACATCAATAAGGAATAAGTATATGATAGCTGCAAAATCCTCAAGTATTATAGTGAAGTATTTTCAAATAGCATATATTGTGCCTGTCTATTTGGTCTTGGTCTTTCATGCCATGATTTCCTTAAGTACATTAATCATACAGTTGAGAGCCAAGCATGAAACCTGTAGCCAAAGGAATGATAGTTAATGAGTTGAAAGATGTCTTGTATCAGAAAAGAGATCATGACTACTATGCTGTAATGAAACAAAAAAATGTATCAATAGTGTTAGATAGATGAAATTTTAAATTCATTGGTATAAAATTCCAGGATGGCATAAACATTCACAAGGTATATAGTCATATTTACTGTGTTATGATCTTTGCTTAAGAAATTTTATAATGTTCCTCATAGATTAGTTACTATATTTTCATCAATTGAGACTTTCAGTTTCCTACTCTGGCAGACTCTCACTCAGAAAAACCCTTTACACTAGTCTCATTTCTTGTGATCATGAACACTCCTCAGCTTACTCATTCCCATAACTATTGTTCATTCATTTATCCAACAGATATATGATAAGAGCATGGTTTAAGACAAGAGCATGGTTTAAGAAACAGATACCTGTTTCCATAGTTTTGTTGGAGGAGGTAGATTGTACAAAGTGAATGAATAGGATGAACAGAATGAATAGAATGTGGAGATTGATTAACAAATACCATGAGATAGCAAAACAAGGAGAGACAGTCATACGCTTGAAAGGTGTGTTGGTGGACAGCTACCTAGGATGATAATGAGAGGCTTTGATATAGGGGGAAGAGATGCAACTCCCAAAACTACTAGATATCCAAAATGTGAGTTTGTGTTCTCTAAAATCAAAGAATGAATTCCAGGAACAACGGAGGTTAAGAGTAGGAAAAATTTATTAGGAGGAGAAGGAACACCTGAAAGTAGGTTGCCCACTCACCCCACTTTTCAAAGATATTTTATACAGCAAAGCCATGTGGTGAGGTGGGTACAAAGTGGGACAAAACTATAAGACCCAATGGAAATTTACAAGGTGGGCATGAGATGGGGCAAAACCATGACCAACCAATAAGATTACAAGTACAGTCACCCAGGTAATATTGATTAAATGGGGGTCAAATGGGGGAGCAAGTCACATAGCAAGCGTACAAGGATTTTCAGTAAGGGTGGGTCAGGGATATTTCCTAGAAAGGCTGGGTAAACACTTTGGCCCCCCTACCCAGATGATTGATACCTATTTAGAATATCAATCACTGCTATTTATCCTACATGGATGAGGTAGTTTCTCTCCTTCTACAATGCTGGCCTTCAGTGAATGTGTCTTCACTGTCTTCTGTGTTGGTTCCTTGTGGGCTGGCCCCGTCTAACTGCCTACAAGATATCTAATTAACTTACCTCTCTGCAATAGCTTCTCAAAGTTTTTGAGCCAAGACCTGAATGTTGAGGAACGAATACTCCCGGCAGAGGCAACAGTAAATGTAAATGTAAATATAAAAGTAAATGTAACTGTCCTAGGAGAAGCAAGAGCTTTTTTTCCTGTAAATTAGAAAGAAGGCCAGATGGACAAGAGTAAGTGGTTGTGGCAGGATCTGAACTTGTAGCACTTGTCAGGGACTAGTCAAGTTGGGCAATGTGGGTCATGCAAAGAACCTACAATAGTAGCTGTGCTTGCAAAAGGAACTCATTTTTGCAAGTTATTGAATGAAAGAATGAAATGTGATTTCCTTTAAAAAAGCCTATCAAGTTGCTGTATATATTATCCACAATCAATCCCTAAACCCATTGATTGTTATTACATCCAGTTTTTAGCACATAATAAGTATCCAGTAACTAAGTACAAATTATCCATTTTATCTGCAATATCTTCTCCTATGAAGTCTCTCATTAGCTATCCTTTTATCCCCTGTTTCTCTGACCATAGGAAAAAATTCCTGTTCATTATAGCTCAGCTAAAGCACCACTTTTCTGGGAAGGCTTCCTAATCTGCACAGCAGAGTGAAGTCCTCTCCTCTATACCCAGTTTGGACTTTGTGTTCACTTCTATTGTCTTGTATACTGATCACATTTTGTTGTCATTGTTAGTTAAGTTGTCTCACCCTCCATATAATTTTTATGTGGCTTTTTTTTTTGTACCAGGGATTGAACTCGGGACCTTGCACTTGCAAGGAACCACTGAGCTAAATCCCCAGCCCTCCATATAATTTTTAACAATAGTTTTTCTTATTCATGATCTTCAGTGACTGTGTTAGATGATCTGCACATGTTCTGGTCCAGCAAAACTGAACTGTCACTGTAAATCATTACTTTTACCCAACTAGACTCCCTAGAGTCTAGACATGACTCTAGAAAACTCTAGAAACATCTAGAAAACTCTAGATGACTCTAGAAAACTTTTGTGTACCATGCCCAGCTTATTCTGCACCCTTTATTCATTATTATAGCTTCATTCTAGATAATTCTAATTTTGCACTAAAAGTAGGTTTCTAACTACCTATTTTTAATACTAGGCATGAATTCTTTGGGGTCAAAGTTGTGTCTAACTTATTTCTGTAATCGCAGCCCCTATTGCCATGTGTGGCACAGGCTCAGTGAGTGATAATTAGGAGTCTGACATTCTCAAAGCCATGAGCCACAGATGTTTTCTATAAAGGCAAGCTGCATTTGTAGAAAAGATATGAAAATCCTCCATTTTTAGTGTTTCCAATGAAGAAATAATTTTCCATGAGAAAATTTATTTTCATCTTTTCAGTTATTCTTATAAATAAACCTTCATATATGAAAAAGTAGTCAAGATAGAGACTTTAGTTATTTATATTAGGGAAAAAACTCAGTAGTATCTAATAGCAATCTATCTTTCACTTCTTAGTTGATAATGATGTTGAAATATAAAAGCACAGAAATGAGTTTTTCTAGCTTTACCACAGGGTAGATAGCCCTTATTTCAGATGTGGAAGTACACCTAAGGGCCAAACTGACTGAAATGAAGATTTAAATAAGTCTTTATCTTTTACTCTTGCTTTCAAACACATGGCTAGCTAAAATGGAAAATTAGGAATTGAGCTAAATAAATGTCCAAAACTCTACTTTCATGGTTGGAAGAAAGCCAGCTGAATGATAATCTGAGAATAGACAAGAGATCAGCTTCTCTAGACTACTTCCTTTTCCTCTATTCTCAAATTCCTAAAACAACAACAAGTATAACAAGAGCATATAGTTCTACATTAGTCAGTATACAGGCAGATGACTTTGTAAGTCAAAATTATTTATTGGAAAAAAACAAATGCTAATATAGGCAAACTGTACTTAAGGTTATGAACTCAAAACTCTTGAAACTCTAATCAAACTCAAGAAGAACAGAGGTATCTTTGGTTTGTTACTGTCCACTCAAAGGGATAGAAGTATAGAGGACCTGAGAGAAGCATGTGTTGGTTTAGACTGTGGCCCGCAGGTCTCTGGTCAGTCTCTGGCTTAGGCTCTTAGGTCTCTCACATATTTAAGAAACTCTAAAATGTACTGTTCTTATTTTAAATCTGGATGAATATCTGTGAATATCGTCAGATAAATGAACATAGAAAATGACAAGGACAGGAGATTTCTCATCAATAACTTTTTCTGTATGATAGACATCAGATTTACCTACACTGAAGAGAAGAGCAAAGACTTGTATTATTCCACATGGGTCCTGCTTGAACTGCAAGGCAGATGTCACTCACTTGAGCCTATATAAGAGAGCCAAAAAAACTGGGCACAAGAATCAAAGGCTTTAGCTGTCATCAGCTCTATGTTCTGCAAACACAGCAACTGGGATTTCTCTATAAATATGCATGGCAACATAGGGAGAGAAATTCAGATGGCACACATAATGATGTACTTTTTCCCCCTCCTTACTGCTGTAAAATCAGAGACCACTCAAAAATAAGACAGTAGGCCAGGAAATCTACTCATGCTTGCCATTTTGTTTAGTTACTTCTTTGGAATAAGGAGAGAGGTGTGTTGAGAGCAGATAGAACCAGTGCGGCCCATAAGGTTTAACACAACCACTAGATAAGACAACCAAGAGGGAATGAAAAACTGGAGCCAAATCATTTTTTCATTGGACGGAAAAAGATTTAACTCATCACTAGCAAGAGAATCCATTGTTTAGTAGAAAAGCTATAAATGCTGGAGGCAGAGGACATAAGAATGAGTCTGGAGTTTTGCTGGTTAGTGGCATATGGTTTTGTGTAAATCTCCATTTTATCACCCTGAACAAACTGCCTTAACTGATTTGAAGACAAGGATAAAGATATTCTCAGCAACAACAATTTCAAAAGATTTATTGTAGTAAATGAAATAAGATTAGCAAAGCTAATTTATTATTATTATTTCAATAAATATAGACCAGACCCAAATGATTGTTAGAACCACTCCATCCATCTTTACTATTTACTATCTCAAACTAGAAACATCACCAGCAAATCTTCTTTCAACCATACCCATGCACTAATATCCTTTGTCTCTGCAATTATATTGCTGAGTGGGTTTCTTCTTGCCTGACACTATTCTAGCAAGTGTAGGGCAGCTAAGATGGCCAACCAAAGAACTTGCAGTGAGCAGATAGGACAGAATCTTAGGTACATTAGGGAAGATAGTGTGCATGAATATTGATTTTTCACAGCCTGCTTTGCTGTGCTCATCAGTTGGCTCTTTTCCCTTTGTATTCATTCACTCAGCACTTTTCCACATTAGTACTTTGGTGTGTAATTGTCCTGACCAACAACTGCAGTATGTTATGCAGTATGTACAGTATATTATGTGACAGAGCTGCTGCATACTTTTGTACATCTTGGAAAAGGATTTGAGTCATATAAAGTGGGTCATATTCATCCAGAACTAGTGAAAAAATTTTACTAAGAAAGTCTCTATTTTAGTATTTGAAATCCTTTAATCAGGTTTATTGTGAAATCAAGATAAGGAAGTAATCAAATGACTTGGGTGCTGTTCATTAGCATCTCTGAACATAGAAGCGATTTAGTATCTCTTAGCTGAACTTTTGTTTTCCATTAAGTTTATTGGTACATTTAAGGTATAAAATACAGTTACATTCATCAGTGGGATCTTGTACCTTTACATGAGTATCTTGGTTCTTATTTTTTTCCCCATTCCCCTGCCCTACCTTCACCCCCTCCACCCTTCCCTATTTGCAAAGACTTTGTTTCTATTTTTTCCCTTTTCTCATATTTTTTCTTTTCCCTTCTTTCCTTTCCCCTACCCCTCCTACTTCCCCTACTCCTTTAGACCTTTTATTCCTATTACACAATATCAATTATACATTTTAAAAATTACAATATCAAGATCTAGAAGACATTACCACAGATTTTACAGAATTCAAAAGGATATAGAAAACATGTTACAAAAATCTTTTTTGAAATAAGTTTGACAACTTCTAAGAAGTACCTTGGAAGACTAATGAAACTGACTCTGAAGGAAATATAAAATTTGAATAGCACTTATTAAAGGAGGTATACATTGAGCAACTCTATGGAAGAAGAAGAAGAAGGTGCTTGTGGTGGTCAAGGTCAGATTTCCACAGTGCTTTTGGTCACTCTTGGCGGAATGCAGTTTCCTAGTTATACTGTCAATCGGAAAACCCAAATCTTCCAAGACAGAGAGGATCTTATCAGATATGCAGCGGCTGCACACGTGCTGAGTGACATTTCCACCATCTTGGCCAGTGGGCACTGGGAAGAAGCTAAGGAGCTCTCTGACAGTGCAAAAAGGGAGTGGAACGAACTGAAAAACCCTTTCCCTGAGAGGCCTGGACAGTGGACATTCATTTGGCTGTTAGCCTGCCAGCATCTTTCAGGGTGTGGCCTCCCTGAGCACTGCAGAGCTGACTTTATGTGTGAGTGTGAAGACTAGGTTTGTTCTGCTGATGGAGACTCAAACCTGTGGCGTTCTGAAAAGACAGATCAAGTGAACATTCACCTTCCAAGAGCACAGTGCATATCTCCTGTTGTTCTAATAAACATTAAATACCTGCAAAGAAAAGAATAAAAAAATAAAGGAAGTATATTCCTAGCTTGGAAACCTACCTATATGACAACAACAGGGTCATATACATTTTAACTGATAAATCATGTCAAACATTTAAAGTAGAAAAAAGAAGGAACACTTCTCCCCTAATTTTAGGAAATCAACATTGTGCTAATACTAAAACTGGATAAAGGTAATAGAAGAAAAAAGTATGAACATAGATAAAAATTTGTTTAACAAAACAAACTATTAGAAGTCAAACTATTAGAAGTCAGTATGTAGAAAGTGGTTTTATTATAGGGATTGCAGTTTTGGTTCAGCATTGGAAGATCCACCCCCAAAAGTCATCATTTTAACAGAAGAAAGGAAAAAGCCATATGATCCTGTCAGTAGTTGGAGAAAAAGTATTGGACTAAATTCTGTAGCTGTTCATGATAAAAGCTATCAGGAGACTAGAAGTAGAACAGAACCTTCTCAAAACATAAGCCATGTACTCCATACTTCCACCAAAAACACCATATATGAATGGAGAAGATACAATGCTTTCTCCCTAAGGTGGGGAATAGGGCAGCTATACCTACTCTTCATCTATCCATTAAACTTTGAAACATAGGCCCAAACCAAAATAGTCTGGCAATAAAATGACACAATTAG
>NW_004624744.1:2161987-2174340 GCF_000247695.1 Heterocephalus glaber
TTTGTTTCTTTTCTCTAACTGCTTGTAGAATTTTGTTCTTCTGTTGGGTTTCTGGAATCCTAACTATTATATACCTATGTGTAGAATTTTTTTGATCAAGGCTAGTTGGAGTCCTATATCCCTCACTTGTCTATATGTCAAGTTCTTTTCCCCTGCTTGGGAAGTTTTCTGCCATCACTTCTGTGAACAGATTTTTTTATGTTATCTGAACTCTGTCCTGTTTCTTCAGTGACTCTGATCAGTCTTATGTTATTCTTCTTTGCATCGCCTAGCAGCTGCTGGATTGATTTCTTGTGTTCCCTTACAATTTTAAAGAAATTTTTCTTTTCCTGGTCACTAACAGCAATCTTATCTTCTATATCTGAAATTCTGTCCTCACATTGGCTCATTCTGTTGCATAGACTTTCAATAGAGTTTTTAATCTCCTGGAAATCTGTTTGCATCTGTTTTATGGATTCCGTTTGTTTCCTGTGTTGGGATTCCATCATGTTCCTTGGCTCCTCTCTTTTTTTTATCTGTTTGCTCTCTAGATTTATTAACCATGTCTTGTGGTATGGCACAGTCTCTGCTGTTATCTGAGAAATTATTTCTGATTTCATTTTTTCCAGATCCTCTTTTATTGCCAGTTCATGGAGTCCAGGTGGTTGAGTATTCCAGTGTTCCATTTTGTTTCCCTTTGGGGTTGTTTTAGGTGATCTGGAAGTCTGGTTTTGAAACTTGTTTATGTGTCTTCTCATTTCAATGGTGTGGGGGGTGCTGCTAGTGCCTGTGTAGCTCACCTCATCTATGCTGGCAGGTTGGTCTCTTTGCTGAACTTTGAAAGGATCAATAGTGCAAGTATATTTTTAAGAGCTTGGGTCCTATAATAATTAGTGACTTCAGTTCACTAAAAGAAGACATTGCCACTGTAATAAGAATTAGCAGCTGAAGATAGCCAAGAACTTTATTATCAAGTGTGTAAGGGGAGGGAGATAAGAAAATAAAATAATTAATGGAAAAAAAGTCATTACTAAGTATGTCAAGTTTACTTTTATCACTAATTTAAGGATACACAGATTGAAATAAAATAAATGGACTCAGTGCTACTTATGAAATTGATAAACTGTACTGATAATATCAAAATTTGGCCTGTGATGATGATCACTATGGTTTACATAAAGAAGTATCAATAGACTGTTACATTATCCAATTAAAACCTAAAAGAAATGAAATTAATACTTATATATGTTTATAAACATCTCTCTGGGTTCTTTCTCTCAAGTACCAAAAACTACATTTATAAAGGTGTATTAGGTCACATGTGCTAGCATATTAGGCCTCAAAATATTTTTGTTCCTTTGTTCTTGATTTTTACAGAGATTTAGGCTATTTTATTTATAAAACTGGAAAGTCTGGGGGTACATATCCATAACCCAAGTTACTTGGGAGGCTGAGGCAAGAGGATCACAATTTCAAGGCCAGCTGGGCAACTTGGTGAGACCCTGACTCAAAATAAAAGAAAAAGGGCCAGGAATGTAGTTTAGCAGTCCTTGGATTAAATTTCTAGTGCTGCAAAAACAAAAGAAAACAAAATTTTAAAACCTATCCAGTTGGGAATCAGTCCTAAGAATATCCAATTATCTAATCTGGAGTTTTCCAAAAATGGAAATAAAAGTTTAAGAAAGAAAAGGAATGAACCCAGCCTGCCATATTAGGATATTGTGGACATAATCTCTGATACAATTCTTAGCAGCCGGCTTCCTCATATGAATTTATTGTAGACATAGTCTTAGTTTGTTGGGCAGCATTTTGGATAAGTTAACTGAATGCTCTTAAAAACCACCCAGTTCACAGGCAGAGTAAGCAAATATGAGTGAGAAACTTCCATCTATTAAACCTGTTGACTGCTTTGGCTGTAAATAGATTAGATTACCCCAGGAAATCTTCTGCCTATTTTTGGTGGACTATTCTAACTTGCCAAAGGGAATCAGAAGCACTCTCCTGATATTTTCTGGTATGAATAGGCTGGTCTTTGTCTGATAACTGTGATAATAGTGATCATTTATTACTGATCTGAAGTTAGTATAATAGTAAGGTCTTTAATTACTATATATGTTAGTCAGCTTTCTTTCTCTGTCCCAAAATGCCTGAGATAACTAACTTGAAAAGTGCTAAGGTTTATTTTGGCTCACAGTTTTGAAGGTTTCAGTCATGATCAATTGGCCCCACTGCTTTCGGCTGGTGGGGAGGCAGTACCACATGGTGGGAGCATGTAGTGGAGGAACCTGCTCATCTCATGGTAGTTGGGAAACAAAGTGGGGAGAAAAGATTGGAGTCCCAGTATCCCCTTCAATAGCATGGCTTCAGTGACCTTCCTCCAACAAGGTCCCAGCTTTGATAGGTTCTATTATCTCTCAATAGTGCCACAAGCTTGTAGCCACAACTTTAACACTTGGGCCTTTTGGGGACACTTATCCAAACCATAGTACCATACCAAACTCTGTTGTAGGCCTTAGATGCATTTAATCTTCATAATGCTCCCATAGAATTATTTCCTTCATTTTTTCAGAAATGAATCTGGCACAAAGAGAGACAAATTATACATCTCCACTTATTAAATAATCTTAGTAGAGGGAGAAAGCAGTAGATTATTTCAAATTGCTACAGCAATAGAATCACTTGCCAAGAGAGCAGACGTGTCTGCGATGATATATCAAGTCGCAATAGTTAGCACATAAAAAGCGGTAAGTAATGAGTATGGGTAAAAAATGGCCAATAGTAGGTTCCTAAGAAGAAAAAAATATAAAGGACATTATAACATTAGAAAATTTGAAAAATAACCCAAGGATGTTAGAATTTCATTCAAGAGGAATTTTTTGTTTTTGTGGTCAGAGGTGGTGATTCTCTTAAGAATTTAGAGAAGTTTCTCCAAGATCTCTCTCTTCTGCATTAAGAAAATGTAATACTCAAATAAAACAACCAATGTGGGCTTTGTTTTGAAAAAGTCAGTTATATTTATTTTTTGTGCAAGCATATTTATAACTAAGAAGAGTCATTAAGCTTTTCATTATAGATGATTAATTCCTTTTCCTTGCTTAGATGATGTAAGAAGAAATTCTGAGACATTACCAATGTGACAGGCAGGATTTTGACCCCTAAGATACATTCTACTGTTATGCTCATGAATACGTCACCTTATAGTGAAGATGTTGAATTAAAGGAAATTAAGATTGCAGATGGAATTATTGTAGCTAATAAAACTGACTTTAAGTTAGAAGATTACCCTGGATTATGTAAAGAAGAGGTAGGAGAGATGGAAAGTGTGAGAGGAATTTATGTGTTCGTGCTGGCTTTGAACCTGAAGGTAAGGAAACAGAAGCCAACAAGTGAGGGCAGCCTTTAGAAGTTTGGAACAACCCTCAGCTGCTAGCTGCATGAAAAGGGAATTTCAGTCTTATGAATGCAAGGAACTGAATTCTGGCAAGATCCCAATTAGCAAATAATCGGTCTCCTATAAACCCTGGCCACACTTAGAATTTAGCCTGTAAGATTGCATGAGACTTATGAACTACAGAAAGGTGAGATGACAAAAGTGTGCTGTTTCAATCATCTAAATGTTGGTCATTTGTTACAGCAGCAAAAGAAAATTAATACCAATCACAAAATTCAGGCTTTACCCATGGATTCTAGGCTCCTTCAGTAAATTTTCTCTGGCAAAGACATCACTTCTTACTATAACCCTGAAGATTCCCAGTTATATGCTAGCACCTGCTCATCACTGAATTCATTCAGAATATATTGAGTGCCTGCTACATGCCAGCATTACATTAGGCTCTAGACTATATAACAATGAGGAAGAGACACTTTCAGTTTGTAGTTTAGAGGAACTTAAACAAATGTATACCCAGAATAGAGTGATAGAGGCAATACCCAGTTTTATGGGAGCAAAAAAAGAAGTATGAATGGTTTCAAGATGTGGGCTCAGGAAGGTTTGCTAGAATTCATGATCAAGCAAGAATTGGAAGGATAAGTAGGAGAGTTAAGCATATGCACAAAGGTGGGCACGAGTGGCACAGACAGTGATCATGGTATGTGCAAAGTCCTAGAATATCTTTAGCCTCTCTGCTTTAGGCCCCTCACTGGTCATCTTCTACATAGCAGCCATAGTGATCTTCAGACATAAATCATGCACTCATATAACTTCTTTGCTTAAATTTATCCAATGGCTCCATTAAAAAAAATGTGGAAAGTTTCTCAGAGTCCCTGAAAAAGAGTATTTATTAGGCTAGAAGCACATTTACCCAAACAAGTCATGCCAGAGAAATCACACTAGCCAACTCATCAGAAAGTTAATGGAAGCAAATTTCAGCATTAGAAGGAACTTTCAAAACATTTAAAGAAATGGTATATTCGTGGTACAGAAAGTGATATAGTTCCTATTCTATTTTATTAAGACAAACTTAAGGTTTGATAACCTAGGCAAAGCATAGTTCTGCCCTTGTGAAAATCAAGAGCATTAAGTCACTCAGTTTTATCTTAACAAATCACATAGATATACAAATACAAAATAGCATATTATTTCTGATTGCTAAAGTGCAGGAAAATAAATCCATATTAGATCCAGCGTATTTTTATGTTTTTTCTTATACTGGAAATTGAACCTAGGACCTTGCTCATGATAGGCAGACATTCTGGCACTAAACTACATCCCCAGCCTTTGAAAAAAAAATATTTCTTTAGAGACAAAGTTTCAATAAGTTGCTAAGGCTGACCTCAAATTTGCCATCCTTCTGCCTCAGCCTCCCAAGTAGCTGAGGTGATATATGTGCCCAGTTATTTACATTTTTTTGACCAACCAGAACATCTAGTGATTTAAGCCACACCTTTCTTTCTTTCTTTTTTTTTGGTACCAGGGATTGAACTTGGGACCTTGCGCTTGCGAGGCCACACTTTTATTTTCTAACCTGATCATAAGTCATGAAAGAACTATTCGATTGAAAGACAACCAAAAGTTTTGAATACAAATACATAAGATATGCCATTTGGTTTTTAAAGAGTTGTTAGAAATTCCAAAAAGAGAAAAACAGTTGAATAGTTCTGTTACTGTGGTTGGTAGCTGATAAAAATAGTCAAACTTCTTTCTCTTGGGGAAAACCCAGTCCTGCACTCTCTGCTGTCTAATTTGAGTATGCCATGAGTAGAGTCTGACAGCAGTGTTATATCCACAGCAGAGCTCTCTGATCAGCTGAAGTAGAGTTGTCTTCTCAGGCTTAATCTTTTCATGATATAATTGAAAATCCCAGAGCATTGTTCAGTATTGTTTTTCTATAACAGGGTATAGACAGTCTTATATCTATATTTAGGAAGAATGTGTGAGAGAGTGGTTGTAGTTTGGGACAGAAAATTAAAAAAAGAAAAGTATACATGTTTTTCCATATGCAAAATGATTTTGGTTAGTGAAGAAATCTACCAGTTGGAGGAAGAGGAATCAATAGTAACTCTCACTTTCCTGTTTTCTTTATGGAACTTCAGTTCAGTATTAGTCTTATTGGCTTGGCTCTTAGAAGCCAACTCCTTCATAGGCTACTAAATATAGCTTTTATTGCTCAAGGACTGTCTCAGTCACTTTCCTGTCACAAAATACCTACTACAACTTAAAGAGGAGAGATTTATTTGGGATTAAAATTTTTAGAGGTTACAATTCATAGTTTGTTAGCTCTAAGGCAGAAACAGGATGACAGAAGACCACAGCAAAAGAAATGTTGATCACATAATGATTGTCAGAAAGCAGAGAGAGAAGGAAGGAGCTGCGGAGGGAGATACTCTTCCAGATCACATACCAGTGACCCACCTCTCCCCAGGCCCCACCTCCTAACAGCACAATCAACTACTGAACTCATTAGTGGACGAATCCATTGATGAATATAGCACCCCATGATCTAATCACCTTCCAAAAACCCTGCCTCTGAGCTGATAGGAAGTTTGGGGGAACATCCTAAATCTAAACCATAACATTTCAACTCTGGCTCCCAAAAGACTCATGCATATCTCTATGCAAAATGAATTTAGTGTATCTGTAGTAGTTGCCAAAATTTTAATAGTTCCAGCATTGCTGAAAAGTTCAAGTCCTAAGTTTCCTTTGAGATTGAAGGCAAACTCTTAGCTGTGAGCCCCTATAAAAATCAAAAAGAAAGTTAAACACTGTCAACATACAATGGTATAAGGTAAACATTCACATTACAAAAGGGAGAAGTAGAGGGAGAGAAAGAAATAAGACCAAAGCAAGACTGAAATTCCACAAGACAAACATTAAATCCTATAGATTTAATGCACCTAGAACAAGTTGTGGTGAGATATGAATTCCAGAGTTGGGTGTCTCAGATCCCATGCCCTCCCTCTTGAATTGGATCCACTCACTGATAATGGCTTCCTTTAGCAGATGTTCTACATTCTCAGCTTCTCAAAATCTTAGGGTTTCCACTACACTTTTGACTTCACTCTCATAGCTTCATACAGTGCTCTCTTCAGGGACATACTTCCTAGACTTTCAGGCTTTCCTTTGAAATCTAGGTGGAAACTCCCTGACCCCATAACTCTTCCATTCTGCATGCCTGAAAAACCAGTACCAGGTGGATAATTCTAAGGTCCCCTGCCAGCTAGAACAGTAGCCAAGTCCCTTTAGATTATAGCTACAAAGACCACTGAGTGCCTTGATGGTTAAGCACTATGAACTGAATCCTGGGGAGCCAATTCCCTTGGCAGCCTTTCTGGAGCAGGGGACCCAGGGACTCTCTACTCAATTGAAAATTTCGTAGTTTTGCTCCTTTGAGCCTGTGATAGTCACAGTCTTATATATTTCTGAGACTTCCCTCAAGGCGTGTTTCCTATTGTTCTGATGCAAAGTACTTGGGTTCTTTTTAATGCTAATCTATTCAGCAACCTTGCTGTACAGGACTTCAGGTTTGCAGGCTCTTTCTTTCTGTTGAAACAGCAAACTTCCTAATATCTTTTGGCTGTAATATCTGCTCCTGGTTCTCATTGTAAATCTGGCTAAAATCATCAAGTAGTAACCATGCCACAGCCTGAACATTGGGCTGTCTTGAAATTTCCTCCATCAGATTAATTAATTCACTGTACTTATTCTCAGTCTCCTGCTAAGTCTCAAGACATGAGCAAAATGTAGACAAATTTTATTCCAGAGAATAACACATATAGCTTCTAGCTCAGCTGCCAATAGAATCCTTGTTCCCATGAAACCTCCTGAACCTGTATTATACTGTCTGCATTTCTATCAGGATTCTGGTCCTTCTGAGCTCTAACTAGAAACTATCATCCAGATTGACTTGTAGTATTCTAGGTCTTCCCTAGTCAACATCTCTAAATCTTTCTAAATTTCTCCCACAAACCAGTTTCAAAGGCTTCTAAACCACATTGTCAAGTAGAGTCACAATAATGAAACCCCATTCTTGGTATCAAAATCTATCTTAATCACTTTCTCATCACTGGGACAAAATATACAATACAACTTAAGATGGAGAGGTTTATCTGGGCTCACAGTTTTTAATTAAAATTTAGGGGTTATAATCCATATTTTGCTGGCTTAAAGTCAGAAACAGGATGGCAGAGGGGCATGATAAAAGAAGGGCAGGCTACTCACATTATGGTGATCAGAAAGCATAGAGCAAAGGGAGGAGTCAGGGAGGGAGATGTATCTTTCCAGATTATACCTCAGTGACTGCCTCTAACTAGGCCCTACCTACTTACAGCACACTCAGCTGCTAACCTCATTAGTGGATAAATACACTGATGTGTGTAGCATCCTCACAATCCACTCACCTTCCAAAGCCCTGCCTCTGAAGGCATGACAGTTTTAAGAGACATTCTAGATTTAAACCATAACAAGAACATTTTAGTCCAAAGTGCACCAATGCTATTTCCTTATGACTGCTTATGTTATAAGGCACATGATGAAAGAGACAGAAACAAAGAGGTATGATTTTTTTCTTGCTGGTAAAAGGATGCTAATTCCTAAAGAGTTCATCTGAAGAGATTAGAAATAATAAGTACTGATCATGTCTAACCATGAGGAATTTATTGTATCTAACTGATCTTCTATTTAGTGATTGCTAAATTGACTTAGTAAAGTAAAGGTGCATTCTGCCATTATCTATTACCCATGACCATGCAAAGTATTAAAAAGAAAAATGGAAAGGGGCCAGGGACTTAACTCAGTGGTGCCTTACCTGCCTTAAAAGCACAAGTTCCAGTCCCTGGTACCAGGGGGGAAAAATGAAAAAAAACCCCAAAACCTCAAGCTCTTCAAAATTCATCTCTATTTTCCCCCACTGGAAATCAATATCTCCTTCTTATTTTTTTCATTTCAAAAGTATGTTATTAAAAACAACATTCTGCTTTCAAAATTAACTGCTGGTTCTTCCATTTATTAGCTTTGGATAGTCACAACCATTTACTATATGTATTTTAGTAAATTTTATTTATCCAGTTTTCCCTTTTCTCATTTCTGGAGATCTCATCTATTTTCATAATATTAAATAATATCTATATATCATCCATATATTGATTCCCAAATTTATTTGTCTGGTTCAGGTTTCTCTGATCACAGATTTGTGCTCTACATTTTCAGACTTCTGACAATTTCTAACTTAATGTACCCTAAGTTGAACCGTTGGTTTTCATTTCAAACCTGGCTGTCCTAGGTATTTCTATCTCAGAGAATTACAATCTAATTCAACCACATTTTAAAGCTAAAATCTTGGAGCTTGTCTTGACTCCTCCTCCCCTCCTTACTCCCATATTTTCATAGCTTATAAATGGGCAAATCTTGTTCTATCTCCAAAATTCACCAGACTCGACACTTCTGCGTATCTCCACTCTTGAGACCCTCCAAATGACCAGACTCCTATCAGCACTACTGTAACAGACTCCTAACTGATATTACCTCCTTAACTTCATATTTGCAGATAGAAGCCTTTGTGATATTTAAAAATTAAAATAATCACAGAATTACTTCTCTAAAAACCCTTCATGAAGTTCTCCTTGCACTTGCAATTGTATGAAAATTCCTTCCTTGTAAGGCTTGTATGATCTTTCTCTTCCCTATCTCCTCTTACAGTTACACTGACCTTATTTTTATTTCTCAGAAAAATAAAAATACTTTTTCCACTTGAGACTTTGCATTTCTTGATCTTTCAGATTAACTAACTTGTAATATCCCAGGAAGACTAGCTCTTTCTTCTCATTTAGCATTAATTTCAATGACACCTGTTTAGGGAGGCCTTCCCCAATTACTCTATTTAATATAAGCATTACCATTACTAATACATTCCCATTAATACTACTCCCCAATTGGACATAGAAGCTGTAATAACAATCTATATATTGTCATATGTTGATTCTATTTATTGTCTATTTGTTTCACTATAAAGGAGAGATGTCTCCTCTCATTACCATTGATCCACATGACTTAGTAATAAAGAGCTGGTACTCAATAAATATCTGTTAGTAAATGATAAAGGGACCCTCACTTTATATCAAAATCTTGTATTATTTAATATGAGTATTCAGTACAGACATTTTGGACTGAATATCCCAACAGGTGTACTTTTAATCATGCTGTGCTTATCATGAAAATATATGTTCATTTCTTGATTATGAAACTAAGGAATTTATAAAATTATCTTAAAATATTTGATAACTATGTAGAAATTTTAATTAGCACCACTTTCTGATTAATAATACCATTTTGGCTTTGAGCATACAGTTTGTTCCTACTTTCATTATCTGTGGAACACTATTTCTTATTAGGAGGAGTACTGTGATATTGACTGATGGCCAGCTCAAATGTTGTTAGAGAGCATAGTGTTTAAAACATCACAAAACAAATATCTGTTCATTGTAGAAACAAATTTAATACAGATAGCTTAACATGTTAAAATGATCATTGTTGTGCATAGTGACACAGGTCTATAATCTCAGCACTCTGGGAGGCTGAGGCAGGAGGATGGCAAGTTTCAGCCCAGCCTGAGCAACTTAACAACTTAGTGAGAGATCTGTATCAAAATTAAAATAAAAAAGATCTGGGGATGTAACTCAGTACAAAGGTCCTGTGTTCAATCCCTATTACTGACAAGAAGGAGAAGGAGAAGCTGAAGAAGAGGAGAAGAAGAATAAGGAGAAGGAGAAGCAGCAGTAGCCAATATCTAGAGGTCATTGTTATTTTAAAAATTTGGTGTATTCTACACATAGAACACATATAATTTATGAAGTAGATGTTACATTTATGAAAACTCATAATTTTCCCTAAACATATTTCATTTAGTTTTAATCACATAAGTGTTTTTTCTATAATTTCATGTTAATAATATATGTATTTCACTATGGAAGTATGCCATAATTTATCTAACAATTATCAAGAAATATAAATTAAGCACATTTTGGCAGGGACTTTGCTAGGCTTATTGATAGTTATTCTAAGACATCATTCTTGTCCTCTAAGAGTTTATGGTTTAGTGAGGATACAGATCAACAATAGGTGGTTGTAAGACAGGGAATTAAAACTGTAATGAGGTGGATTTATCAGTTTTCTATTTGCTATTATAACAAGTTATCATGTACTTAGTGGCTCAAAACAACATAGATTGATTCTCTCTCTATTCAGGAGGCTAGAAGTCTGAAATCAAAGCTAAGGGGTCTGGAGAGCTGGTTCCGTTTGGAGGTTTGGGGAGGGAAATTAGTTTCTTTGTCTTTTCTAGCTTCTAGGGGTATATTTGTTGACTCTTGGATGCTTCCTCCATCTTAAACATAACAGCCTAGCACCTTCAAATCACTGATCACATACTTTCTTCTCAAAGAAAACCAGTCTCTTTCAGGATGTTTGTGATTACATTTAAGAACCACTCTCAAGGTACTGGATAATCTCCTTATCTCAAGATCCTTTACTTAATCACATTTGAAAAATGTCTTTTGTCATACAAGATAACACTCACAGGTCCCAGAGGTTAGCATTTGGATTTCTGTTGGCTTTTATTTAGAAGTGGGTAAAGGGAACCAGTGATAGGTAAGGAGAGCTGTACCCAGAGGAAGAGACCATAACCCAGGGTTGGGCAAGCCTGGTTTGGTGGCAGATTTCAAAGGTGAGACTTTTATTTTTTTTGGTACTGGGGGATCAAATGGGTCCTTGTGTTTGTGAGGCAGGCGGAGGAACCACTGAGCTAAATCTTTGGCCCTCAAAGGTGAGACTTTTTAGAACAGTTTGAAGTATCTTGAAATGGAAAGAGAATAATGGTCTTATTAAAGTAGAAGGAACCAGAGTAAGTTGAATCTCTGAAGTGAGCTGAGGTTTATGGGAACTACTGACGGCTTGAGTGAATTCAAAAAAATGATTATGGGAAAGGAGAGGAAGAAAAGGAAAACAGAAGCTAGAATACAGAGGCCTTTGTGTCCCACCATCAAGGGGTGGTAAAAAGGGCAGCCAGAGTCATTTGCTATCCATGGAGCTAGTGTGGAAAATATCCCCTGCTCTAGTGCTGAAAGGGAAGGGAGTAATCATTCATTCATTCATCCATTCATTCAAATTGAACAAATTGCCAGGCATGGTGGTGCATGCCTGTAATCCCAGCTTTTCAGGAGGCTGAGACAGGTTGATCATAAGTTTGAGGCTAGACTGAGCAACATAGCAAGGTCTTTTCATAAAAAATATAATAAAATCAACAAATATTTTTGAACTACTAGGAAATGCTAAGTCCCAAAAGTACTTAGAATTAAGACAGATATAATTCTCACTTACACTTGTGGTAAGTTAAAGCCAATAGACAATAAATAATACAACCAAATATTTGTACTTTAAAATACGGTACAAAAGGACAAAAGGATACATAGGGTGATGTAAGAAAGAGTAACTGGGAACCCTACTTTAGATATGTTGCTCAAGGAAATGAGATTTAAACTGAAATTTCAAAGTTGAGAAGAACCCAAAGGATATCTGTCAAGAAAGTTCTGTCTTGCAAGAGGAAGGGGCTTCTGGGCAGCCATTCCACCGCTTGCAGCTCAGAGAAAGGCACTTCCGGGCTTCCATTCCACTGCTCCCAGCTCAGAGAAAGGGGCTTCTGGGCCACTGATCCACCACTCTCAGAACAGAGGTAGGGGCTTCTGGGATGCTGTTCCACCACTCCCATCTCAGAGGAGGTGAGCCATGCAGGTGCCAACAGCAGCCACCCCAGTCCCCTCCTCCATCAAAATGAGAAGACATGTAAACAAGTCTCAAAACCAAACTTCAAGATCACCTACAGCAACCCCAAAGGGAAATGAGATGGAACACTCTGATACTCAACCACCTGGACTCCCTGAACTGGCAA
>NW_004624744.1:2176130-2188046 GCF_000247695.1 Heterocephalus glaber
TCAAGAAGATCATACACCCTGATCAACTGGGATTCATCCCAGGGATGCAGGGATGGTTCAACATACGCAAATCAATCAATGTAATACACTATATCAATAGAGCCAGAGACAAAAACCATATGATTATCTCCATAGATGCAGAAAAAGCATTTGACTTTTTAAATGCCAGATGAATGTTTAAGCCGCTGCAGTGATCTGGTAAAGAGGTGCCATTGATCTGAAATATGTCTTCGCAATGGGGATGGAAATAGTTGTCAGACTGAAGATATCTGTTTGTTTTTAGAGACAGGGTTTTGCCATATAGTTTCAGCTGGTCTCTTTTTTTTTTGGTACCGGAGATCGAACTCAGGACCTTGCGCTTGTGGGGCAGCCGGCAGAAGTACTGAGCTAAATCACCAGGCCTGAAGATATCTTTTGAAGAGAGAATAAACAGGACTTGTGATTCACTGGGCACAATTGGGACTTGTGACTAGAGGATAGAGGGGTTGAGGACAGAAGAGATGGTGAAAAACACACAGAAGGAAACCAAGGTTTGAGTGTATGTTGCATTAAGGAATGTGGAGGTTTTTGGAATGTGGAGTTTCCTGTGGAACAGTCATGTGGGTGAGTCGAGTAGGAAGTGAATCTGTTCAGGAGAAAGAGCTGACTGGCAGCCATGGGTGTCTGGATGATAAGACCACGGAGGGATGTGAGGTAGAGTAGGGAGATGGTGTGGACTGAAACTTGAGTAAGAATAATATCTAAAGCACTTAACAGGAGAAGACCAAGATGTAGGTGGAAAAAGAGGAATGTGTGGTGTCACAAAAGGGAAGGGAATCATTAGTAAAAATTGAGTGGTCAGCCACATCAAATGGGAGCAAGACTGGAGAGCTTCCTCAGCTCCCCAGCTTCCCCAGCTAGGAATATGTCTTCACTCATCCTGGGCAAGAGCAATTTCAGGGAAGTGGTTCAGACAGAAGGCAGATTAATGGCTCAGGAGTGAACAACGGAAGGACTAGAGAGGAGCAAAAGTGAGAATTGCCATAGACAGCTGTCTCTGGAGGTCTGGTCATAAACCACTTAGGTTTTAGTGAGGATGTAATAGGGAATTTGCCAATATTCACTGGCATTTAAAATGTTTGTAATCTTTGACTTAAGAAATTCAGTTTCTAGACATGTGCCATAATAGTTTAAAAGTGTGCAAAAGTATATGTACATACTATTAATTTGTTTCTAATCACAGAAAATTGGAAAAATTAAAATATCTATTAATGGGAAATAGGTTAAATATTGGTATATCATATAATGGAATAACATATAGTGGTTTAAAACAATGATGCAAATTTTAGATACTGACATAAAAACTTAAGATGCAAGTTCTAGATCAGTATGTATAGTTAATAAAAAACAAACTCTGGAAACCTAATTGCCATACTAAATTGTGTCTGTTTTGATGGGGCTTATATTCACTTTGTATATTCCACATGACTGCAATTTTTAATTTTTGTCCTTTGCTTTAGAAAGTAGAAGGAAGAAACACAAGAAATCTGGCTGTAACGGAGAAAGGAACTAAGGAGATGTAGAGGAAAAGATATTTTTATTCATCATGAGAAAGTCCTGAGTAGGTTTATCTGTTACCGAAAGGTAACTGCATTGTATACTGTGGTTCAAGGAGAGTGAAAGGGAAAATCATGCTAACAAGCAGGAGGATATATGCAAAGGATTAGTCTGAGAAGGAGGAAGAATACTTCTGCCAACATACAAGAAAATAAGGGGTCATCTCCCCAATTTTGAGTCTGTTAACAAGAATTGTATGAAATCTCACTTAATGGTCTGGAGGGTCATTTGATGATTTTTCAAATCTTAAATATTTGACATTTTTATGTTGTTCCAAACTTTCTGTTGTTTTAAGTCAGCATTTCTCAGAGTCAGCATTTCTCAAAGTATTAACCAAAGATTCCCTATCTCCGTTCAAAGAGCCCAGGAGTTCTAACTTATTTTCCTCACAATTCTAAAATGTTATTACATTTCTCACTTATTTTCTCACAGGTGAAAAATGGAATTTTCCATGGACTACAGGACATTTGCTCTTGCAGAGAACTGAATGCAGAAGTGGGAACCCAGCTTTCTTTTACATAAAATATTTAAAAAGATCTGCTAAATTAAAAAAAAGTATTTTTATCACCAATTTTTGTTTCATTTTATAAAATATATTTTATAAATGTGTATGAACATGTAATGTGCATGGTATTATTTTTAAATAAATTAATATTTTTTGATTTCTTTGTTTTAATTTATACTATAATCAACAAGGATGGATACAACCCACAAAAACAAAAAGACTTTTGGCTCCTCAGTAAGTTTTAAGCAATATCACAGTGAATGTCATCATGGTTTAATGTTTATATTCTCCTATTATCCTTTCCTTAGAATAAATTCTGTGATGTTGAATTGATGGATTAAAAAGTTTGCAAAGGCCTATGGAGATAGAACAACTAAATGTAAATTAGAGTCCTGGATGAGGTCCTTGAGCAGAAAAAGGACATTAGGTAAAAACTAATGAAATGTGAATCAAATATGAATCTAGTTGATAATGGCATATCAACATTGACTCATTTATTGTAAGAAGTGTATCATACTAATGTAAAGTGATTAATAGGAGAGACTAGATGCAAAATATGAAGCATCTCCATACCAGCTTTTTAATTTTTCCTGGAAACCATTAAATTCTCCAAAAAATTTCTAAATAAAATCTATTTTTAAATTGTAGTTTCTTAGTGAGAAAAAATTTTCTCATAGCTTTGGAGGGCAGAAGTCCAAAATGAAGATATCTGCAAGGCCATACTCCCTTATAAGGGGAAATCTTTGTTCCTCCTACCTTCTGGTGGTTCCAGATCATCCCTGTGTTTCTGTCTCTGTAGTTTTTACTTTTGCCTTCCCATGACCTTCACCTTTGTTGTGCCTCCTCCTGTCTTTAATAAAGACACTTGCCAGTAAATCCAGTATAGTTTCATTTTGATATTCTAATGTAATAACATCTGCAGAGACCCTTCTCAAAATAAGGTCACACATTCAAGGTGTTAGGACTTCTAAAATATCTTTTTGGAGGCTACCATTCAATATACTACTTGGAGCAATAGGGTTTGTGTGTTGTATTTTTTTGGTACCAGGGATCGAACTCAGGACCTCACGCTTGTGAGGCAGGTGCCGGAACCACTGAGCTAAATCCCTGGCCCCTGGAGCAATAAGGGTGAAAACAAGAATATAGCAATCAAAAGCTGAAGATTGCACAGAAATGACAATTCTAGTTGTAGAAGATACAATCTGACCTCTTCTTTCTCATTGTACTTTGCTACCTTGGTTTTTGTGCAAACAATTCTGAAATTGGGATCACACAGCTATGTAGTCTGCAAGTAAAAATTTAGGAGGAGCAAGGGGTCTGTCAGAGATTAAAAAACAAAACAAAACAAAACAAAAATGCATGAAAGAGACTGAAGAGACTTGCTTATGTGACTCTTTTCTTTCCTGATATACCCATATACCAAGTCCAATGAACAGTGCCTGGTACAGAGGGTATTCAGTGAATATTGTCTAATGAATGATTGGTTTCTCTCCAACACTCTTTGGCAGGCATATCTCTATGTAGTTATATATCACTATACCTAGCATTTTAGTTCTTCAATATGTTTATATTTTCCCCTATAGTTAGAACATAGGTACTTTGACAATAGAGGTTCACCTTGTCCTTTTTCTTTATAGGCATATAGCGCCAATCATAGAAAATTCTATACAAGGGGCCTACTAAAGACAAATTAACACTACTATGACCACTGACTGATTTATCTGTGTCTGGGTCAGTCAGTCCCTTTCTCACCCCCTTGACTGGGATGGCAATGCTTCTTTTAGTGTAAAAAACCAAAAAACCTTTTAGTGTTGGGTTTCATTAAAGGGATTCAGCAGAGGAAAGAAGAAGAATCTCTTTCGTAACAAAAGAAGGTTAAGAAGATTATAGTGGAAGGGACAGAAGGGGCAGAGCCACCCAAGCCCCGAGGAGCTCACAACTTGCCACAGATTGCCTCAGATGGAGGAAGTGGAACTGTGGAATGTAATGTTTGCCCTGCAGGATTTTGGTCTTACTTTGGTCCCATTCCTTTGTATCCTCCTCTTTGTGCCTTTTGGAATGGTAATGTCTATCTGTGTCATTGAATGTTCAAAGTGTTTAACTTTCTTTTTGTTTGTACAGGGGCTCACAGGTTAGAGTTTGCCTTAAATCTCAAAGGACTTGGGGCTTGGACTTTTCAGCAATGCTGAAACTATTAGGACTTTGGCAACTCTTAGAGATGGACTACATGGCTTTTTGCATAAAGAGATATGCATAAGTCTTTGAGGGGCCAGGGGTGGAATGTTACAGTTTGTGTTTAGATGTACCCCCAAAGTGTCATGCAGATGAGGTGGGACTTTCTTTTTCAGAGGTATTTGAATCTGGAATGTGTGATGCTAGGGTTAAGAGCATGTGATCCACTACACCTGAGGGGTTGATGTGAGATCATCCTAATCCCGGTAGTCAGAATAAGATAAAAGGGGAAGAAGGATGCTGTTAAACTCTCTCTTGTTGCCTTTGCTATCTTGTGTACACCATGTTGTTTCTCCTTTGTAAGGCCTGGTTGTCATCCCTGTGTTGGCGTCAGCTGATTATGGACCGAAACCTGTACGAACTGTAAGCCAAATCTCTTCCCTTAAAGAAAAGATTATAGTGAAATCACTGTGGAGGTCAGCAGTGTTCTTCCTAGACTCTGTAAGTTGCCAGTTGGTCCATGTTGGACAAATCACTAAAATCTCAGTATGCTGTGGGATGATGATAATAGCACTACCCTCACAGCGTTGTTTCCAGGATTGTATTAGATAACATTTGCAAACACTTGACCACATTAAGTCTTATACAGGGTAAGTATCCAAAAACTCTTACCTTCTATGTTATTAAGCAATTCTAATTTTAAGACATATCTTTTTGCTAAGGTCTTTTAAATTCAAAACTCTGATCTGGTGGCCTTCTATAATCTCTAAACAACTCCCTCCTTAATATCTTCGATTGGTGTCTACAAAAGCTTCTAAAATGTATAATATCCACACAACTTTTTTCATTTCACTTCCCAAAACTATTTAAATAAAATAAAAACACAACTTCCTAGTCTTTTTCCTATTTGCAAAGTTACTCTAGTCCAAACCCTAGGAATCATCCCCCAGCCCATCCCCTCTTTCATTTATAATCCAATATCAAATTCCGTTGGTTCTAACTCTGAATTATAACTCTACATTTTGAATGTTTATGTCTAAACCAGCCCACTCCCCTCTCAGCCTTCTAAATGGAGTCTCACAGTCCAACTCTTGCTCCTCTCTCTTCCATAATCCTCTTTTCATGGAACCTTCTGTGTTTTCCATCTTGTTTAGAATAAAGTTAAACTCCTCACCAGAGCTTAAGTGTATTTTGGGTTCTGGGCTGTATTATCCCTCCTACATCTCACACCATCCTCCCCACTGCCTTCCAGCCTCATTGGCCCACGCTCTTCTTTTCCCTGGAAAGTTCTCTCCCCACCCTTCAGCATGGATGTCCTGTCCCCTTTGTAGTAGTGTAGCATAAGCATCGCCATCCAAGAGAGGTGCTCCCTACTGCCCCTTTCAAATTAATTCTTTTCACGTCTCATACAAACTCTCTCACCATATCATATTTGTTTAATTTCTAGCTCACCCCATAATCTATACTTGTCTTCTTTTGTTTGTTTACTGCATCATTATTTCACATAGCCATAAAAATATGATTCCTGGAAGATAAAGTCCTTTTAAAGATGATATTACTTAAAAAACAAAAAAAGAAAAAGAAAAATGAAGAGCAAGCAGCTAGTTTCCAGATTTCTAAAAATGCTTAATTTTTTGTAATCAGTGTAAGGTCAAATATAAATTAAAAATAGGCTTATTTCTCTCTGTTGAAAACACTTTCTTCTTTTGTTTTCCATTTATAGTATTTACTTTAGAAAACTTATAGTTGTAAATATTTTCTCATCTTTTAAAATGTTTCTGTATCTTTTTTTGATCACTTTCATTAACGAGAAAGTCTTTCTCCAAACCTGGCAGTCATTTTTTTTTTTATGTATATAATGTCCTCATCAACAAAGATAAGAGTCTCTATCTCTCAGTTTCTGCTTGAGGGTAGGAGTCTAAAGTTAGGAGGCTGCTGGCTTCCAATTACACTTCTAATTTCTTTTTTTGGGGGGGGGTACTGGGGATCGAACTCAGGACCTTGCACTTGCGAGGCAATCAGCAGAACCACTGAGCTAAATCCCCAGCCCTACACTCCTAATTTCTATGATAAAAACAGGAATTTCCTTGGATAAAGCTATTATTATTAGCTATTACAGATGATCACCTCAGTTGCCTAGTAAAGTTATGATGAACTGTGTATGACAAAATGGCTTGGTCTCAAGGCCTTTTACTCAAGGACTAGTTTTTGTTTATACTTAAAACATGCATGTAATGAGTTGAATCTACTTGGTGCTCATAAAAAGGAAAAATTTGGCTTTGCACTATTTTAGCACTTTGCTTATGATGGGCATCACATTTTAATTTAATGGTCATTCAATAAACTGCTTTTGGATTATTTCTTTGTTTTTCTTCTCTTATCTCTTCTGGGTTGGTAGATTTTGTTTTTAATTACATTTCTCCAGTATCAATAGTAAAAATAATGAAATTCAAAGAAAAATTTAATTGTTAAGTGCAGTAATGTCTCTTGGCAAATATAATATCTAGTTAATTGATTTTGTAAATTCCAATTTTCTTTAGTGGTTACTCTGTCATCAGCCAGGGTGAGTCCTTACTTCAGTGGTAATGGAAATTAAAACTAAAGCATTAATCTTCAGGGTAAGACTTTAATTGGAAAGTTAAAAAAAATGATAAGGGACTGTAGCTTAGGGAGCTAAAATCAAGGTGGTCCTTAACAAAGGAAAGTAAGAGAAAATAGGAAAAGGACTCCAGCTTGAGCAACTGGAGGGCATACAATTTAGGATCAGATTGCTCCTAAAACTGTTTTTTACAGGTAAAAGATAAAACATTTCTTTCTTCAGAGATACTTCTTCAGTAAGTATGTATATCAAGCATGATTTTCCCTAAAAAACTCAGGAACAAGGTATATTTACTTATGTTTCTAAATTAAAGCTGCCCTGGGCTCTTGCCTAATAGAGTTGATAGCAAGTCTTTTTATTTTTAAGTACATATTGGCTATATACATAGTGCTCATATTCATCATAGGGAATTGGTACCTGTACATAACACATCTTAATTCTATTTTTTCCCCATTCTCCTCCCCTCCCTTCAACTCTTCTTCCTTCCCCCATTTACTGAAGCTTTGTTTCTATTTTTCCTTCCAGTTTTTAAAAACCCCTTGTCCTTTCTTCCCTTCTCTGACCCCATCCCTTGTGCCCTTTCTCATTTGAACGTGTTCTTCCTAGGGTAGGACGTCAGGTGAAATGGGAGAACATTAATGCTCCAAGAACCGCATTTTAGGTTGCAGAACTCACTGTCACTCCTGTGTTCTTTCCTCTGCATGCTGGTACTGTTCAGTGCTGGGCTTTCCTAAGGTGGGCAAGTCCAATTTGCCTCTTTTCAGTCTTCCTGTTCCTATTCTGGCACTTCTGGGGTTCTGTGCTTGAATTGGTGCGATCTCTACAACCCAAGAAAACTCCCTAAACCACACCAGGGAGGCTGCTGCACAATCAGGGCAGCAGTAAGATGTTTGTGGGTTTTAGAGATGAATACCTTTGTAGGCTCATTTCTCCATAAAAACACAGAGAAAAGAATTTTACAACTGTACTCTTATAGAGGTACATACATATAATTCAAGCTGTATTCATTGTTATCTGGAAGTCATAACCACATCTCTTTTGGTTCTAACTATAACGCATGGTTTCTTTTGGGCACAAATTTAAGGTTTTCAATTTTTGTGCTCTGCTTTTTGCCCTATTTTCTCTATGAACTAAAAATAGCCATATCCATGCCACACCATGAATGTTGACTGTTCTGAAATTTCCTCTGCTAAGTTAATTAGTCTACTGCTTTGCTTTTAATCTTGGTCTTCTAAGTTTTATGGCCTGGGCAAAATATAAATGGGCTTTAATCAGAGTATAACATACATGGCCTCTAGACCAGCAACAAATGGAGTTCTTGTTCTCAACAGAAACCACCTGAGCTTGGCCATTACTGTCTTTATTCCTATCAGCATTCTGGTTCTTATCTGCCACCAGAATCAACCATCAGGTTATGCTTATGGCATTTTAGGGCTTCTCTAGCTAACCTCTCCAAACCTTTCCAAACTCTTCCTGCAAAATAGGTCCAAAGACTTCGAAATAACACGGTCAGGTATAATAACAACGATTCCACTTTTCTGGTACTCATTTTATTTATTAGTCAGCTTTCCTGTTGTTGGGACACAATCAATACCTGACACCCACAACTTAAAGGAGAGGTTTAATTTGGCTTATGGTTTGGGGGATTCAGGCTACAGTCACCTGACTTCACAGGGCATGGCAGAGTAAAGTTACTTAATTCATGGAGGCCAGAAAGCAGAACAAACCAGGGCCAAAGAAAATGTGCCAGGGACCAGACATAGATCTCAAGAGAGACACATGCAGGTGTGCTCCACCAATCCTCTAAGCAGAACCCAAAATCAATCAAATTGACAATCCACACTCACTGCCACAAAGGGTATTGGTTACATTTATTTTCAGGTTTTCTTCTGTTTAGTCTTTAACTTTCTTAGTATTCTTTTATTTTCAGATGTTGAAGTTTAGGCTCTTTCTGCAGTTGGTCTCCTTAAATCATGGGGTTTTTTGGTGGGTGGGGAGACACAGCTCCTTGCACCTAGATATCATATGCAGGTTGTGAACAACAACAGCAATATTGTTTCTGTATAAGGAGAGGAAACATGTCTAATTTTTAATATTTTAGCAAACCTGCAGGAAAAAATGTGTTTATATTGAAGTAAATTTTAGATGAAAAACAGACCAATGGTTTAAAAACTGACCATCTGGATGAAACTTGTAAATTTTGTATTCTTTTATGTTAAAAAATTAAGCTCAAATATTTCAATTGGAAGTATTATCAATTAAGTGATGGTTGTACCTAAGAATTATGATTAAAGTTGGTCATGAGTACAAGGGGAGATCCAATGATGTTGGTAAGTCTACCAGGAAGCATTGTGTCTAGTCATGGGTGCCATAATTTAAGAGGAATATAGATGAGTGTTCTCTTCAGCAGCACATGTACTAGAAAAAGGGGAGTATAGACAATAAATAAACATCAGAAGCATAAGAGTTGGCTAAAACATATAAAGGGCTGTCTTATGGAGAAGGGTTTAGATACATTTTACCTTCCATCTCACTGTTTGGAACCGGGCCCAATGTGTATACACTATAGGGAAATAGATTTTGAATATCAATGTAGGAAGATATATACGGTACTCTCTGGAAAAGAGCTAACTTGCATGAAGAGGCCGTTAGTTCCCCCTTCATCAAGGGAAATGATTAATCCTAGTGTACTTGTCTGTTAACATCTCTACTCCGCTGGAATTAGAGGCATCAGATGCACACTTGTTCCTTTTAACCCACTCATTAGTTAATAACAACAAATTTTAAACAGTTTACAATGAAACTAGTAACAAAGTTAGAGGCAATGTAAAATAATTTTCCAGGGAATTGATTAATAGGAATAGACAAGTCAAGCAAAAGAATTTTGTTTTTAAGGGAAGCTATGAATGTTTGAGATTGAAAGAGATGATTCAGTGGAGAGAGAAAAAGCAAGAGGTAGTTTGGGAACTAGGCTCCGTGGGAAATGAGTTGTTATTTATTTACCTGCTTGAGAAAAGGTTTTGCTCTGTAGCTTAGGATGCCTTGAACTCATGATTCTCTTGGACAGCCTCCCAAGTGCTAGGACTACAGCCATAAGCCACCATATTACTGAGAGATGTGATTTTTAGAAAATAAACAAATTTCTGAAAATGAGATGTTTGTGAGTTTGGCTCAGTGTGAAACTATGAATATTCCTTCTTTCCCAATTGAACATATATTTTCTGCATATTAGGAAACAGAATATTGACGGAGGGTGTTTAGGGTGGTCAGAGGATTGATGATGGAGAAAAATAATGAACTTCCACTTCATGATACTCTGGCTGCCATCTCACTTTTTCTTTTTTTTTTTTGGTACCGGGGATCGAACTTGGGTCCTGGCGCTTGCGCAGCAGGCAGCGAAACCACTGAGCTAAATTCCCGGCCCTGCCATCTCACTCTTCCATAGTTACATGAATTTCTTTAGTATAATTTTCAGCCCAAGTGGGTCCTATTTCTTGTGCTGTTTTTCCCACATCGACTTGGTTCTTCCACTGTCATAATTCAAGTGTTTTGTCTCCCCTGAAGACCTTCCTGAATAAACTGAACAGTCTAATATGCTTTGACTATCACGTCGCAGTGATCTTTTGGAAATGCAAAACATGACTAAAATTGCTTTGGGAATTCACATTGAATGTAAAAGTAAAACTTTCCAATCAACTCAGAGGGTGTACGTTCTAAAGACAAGTATGGGAATCAGACATTAGGAAGTCAAATATGTGAAGCTAATAAAAATTATTTCTTGTTCAGTTTCATAGTGTTTCTTGAAACAAGGGTCTTGAAATTTAGACTGGATAGAAATTGCCTAGAAGGTCTGTTGAAAGGAATTCCTGGACATGATCCCCTGAGAAAGGGGTCATAGATTTGAATTTTTAACATCCTCCAAGTGATATTAATACAACTAATCTGTGTACTAAATTTTTAGGTAGCAGTCATAAAATGCACTGCAAAGAATGTGATTTCTGATGCCCTACCGAGGTCCCCAGTCATGTGGAACATGCCGAATCAGCCCGCTACAGACAGGCAAGTCTATGCATAACCTACCAAGGTCCTAAGACGTGCAGAAGATGCCGAATCACTCCGTTGCAGACAGGCAGGTCTGCCCACGCCCTACCGAGGTCCTGAGTTGCACAGAACATGCAGAATCAGCCCTCTGCACACAGGCAGGTCTGTGCACGCCCTACTGAGGTCCCGAGTAGCCAGAAGATGCCGAATCACCCTGCTGCAGAAAGGCAGCCACCTAGTACCAAACTACAAAGACGCAGAGGACACCAGACCACCAGACCAAGGTACTGAGTCCCGCTGCTCCCAGCCCAGAGGTAGGGGCTTCTGAGCCACCGTCTTACTGCTCCTGGTCCAGAGGAAGGGGCTTCCCGGTCACCATCCCTCCCGCTGCTCCCAGCCCAGAGAAAAGACCTTTTGGGCCACCTTCTGTCCCACTGCTCCTGGCCCAGAGGAAGGGGCTTCTAGGCCACCATCCCTCTCACCACTCCCGGCCCAGAGGGAGGGGCTTCTGAGCCACCATCCCACTGCTCCTGGTCCAGGGGAAGGGGCTTCCTGGTCATCATCCCTCCCGCTGCTCCAAGCCCACAGGAAAGGCCTTTGGGGCCACCATCCCTAACGCTGCTTGCGGCCCCTGTCCCACCTCTCCCAGCTCAGAGGAGGTAATCCGTGCAGGCACTAACAGCCCCCTGACCCAGTCGAAATGAGAAAACACGTAAATAAGTCTCAAAACCAGACTTCCAGATCACCTACAGACACCCCAAAGGGAAATGAGATGGAACATTCTGATACTCAACAACCTGGACCCACTGAACTGGCAATAAAAGGGGATCTGGACAAAATGAAATCACAAATAATTTCTCAGATAACAGGAGAAATTGTGCCCCTAGTGCAAGATATGATTGATAAATCTAGAGAGGTGCTCAGGAACATGATGGAATCCCAACATAAGAAACAAATGGAATCCATAAAACAGATGCAAATAGATTTCCAGGACATGAAAAAC
>NW_004624744.1:2201071-2256827 GCF_000247695.1 Heterocephalus glaber
TACAATTCCCAATGAGAAATGTAATTGTGTTGTATACCTAAAATGTACCAATAAAAGAATTAAAAAAAAAAGTTAGGAGCTGTATATAGCAATGAACATAATTATATGAAAAAGAAATAGACACAATGCTCAATTTTGTATGATTGCATTACTATGAATACTAGTATTGTGAATGCTTTTATTTTTTCAGGAGACATTCAGGTTACCTCCCCTTTACTTTTCAGAGAAAACACTGCCTTTTTTCATGCTATAAATCAAGGGCAAAAACTACTTCAGTTTTCAATTTTTGCTTTTTGGTTTGTTTCAAGTGTAAAGGAAAATAGTTTTGTTTTCAATAACATGTTAGGTAATACCTCCTCTTAGCACTCTCTGCCTTAGTTTGATGGTCCTGAATGCCACCTGGGCCTACTGCACTGAAATGCCAGCACTGGGCTTGGAAATACTTATCACATTGAGGAAATAGAAACAAAGAAAACTTATTGTATTCTAAATCTATTGAACATGTATTTATGAGGTAAATAACATCATTTACAACATGGCTTACAGGAAGCATTTACCTGAATTTCCCTCAGCCAAGAGTGGATTTATTACTGTTAAAGAAGACGGGGCGGTGCTGTGACCACACAATGACTCCCCTGGAATTGCAGAAACAATATTATCCCAACTGTGATTTACTGGACAGTGATGCAGCTTCATAGAAGAGCAGTCTTGAGTTTTTACTATAAAACACAATATCTTCATTAGTAGAATAATCCTCAGATACTCCAAACAGCTAAAATACCAATATTTGGGTCACACCGAAGGAAGACTCCAGGGTCTCACTGTTATTAAAGCTACTGCAGAAACCTAATTCTGCAAATACTTTTTAGCAAAAACAAGGATTTAAACTGAACATTTTTCTGTCTGTGCTCAGCTTCCTATGTATATAATAAATTATGGAATTTCAGTTCTTTTATGTCTTCTTCTACCTTCTACACTTTAAGTGTTTCCTTTATATAAATGTGTGTCAATATATAGTCAGTGCAAAGACTTTTAAATGTGTCATATCTATGTACAATATAAATCATCTATTTTCTCCTCCAGCAATCCTATCCAACCTCAGGGCCTCAAGTGTTCATCTCTATTCTCGAATCTGTGTAATTAAACTTTCTGTCTTCATTGACTATTTTGTCTTATGTTTCTACAGCCCAGTGTACATACCCTATATGCACCACCAGCACCCCAAATTAAAGAGAAAAATATTAAAACCTTAATCATCATTCATCTTAACTCTATTTACTTGTTCATCTCTAGAGTACCGGGAATGGAATCCAGAGCCTCCTTCATGCCAGGCAGCTGCATAAATCTACCACTGAGCTTTTTATCTTTTGAGACAGGGTCTTGGTCAATTCCCAAGGCTGTGATCCTCCTGCCTCAGCCTCCCATGTAGCTGGGATTATAGAAGTGAGTTTGGTTGACCATTCATTTTAGCTCTAAAAGCTATTTCAACTCTTATTTTTGTTAATAGCACCAATCTTTTCCAAGTGACTAGGCTTAATAATGCATTCAGTTTTATTTCTTTTTTTTCCACTCTCTTAATCCCTTCAAGTGAACAGTTATAAAATCCTATTGGTGAGTCCTCCATAGTATTCCTTACACCACCCTTCCCTGTTTTCACTCTGGATCATCTGTTCTCATAATCTCTCACCAACACTATATTAACAGTTGCCCAACTGGCCTCCCCACCTCAAGCCTCCTTTTCCTTTCAAAATATCTTACATATTCCAGCCAGGATGAATTTTCCTAAAGCAAAAAATTTCATTGTGTCATATCCTTGCTCAAATATTTTCAAGAGTTATTCCCTACTCAAGTTAGAAAACCCAAATAGCTTAGCAGAGGGATAGAACTCTTGGTGATATGGTTCTCCCCTATTTATCTTCTTCTATTCATCCTCTTCACAGGCTAATCCAGATCACTCACTGTTCTCTAGAGTCTGCACCTCCATTTTCCTTTACCTGGAATGTCTACCCCTTGTAAGTAGAAGTCCAGCCTTTAGCCAGAAATAATGTCTTCATGATGACAACATAGTGTAGCTGAGTGATATGAAAGTATTTATCCAAAGACCTGGCTCTAGCTGCTAGCTATGTGATTCAGTGTGGTACAGAGGGTTCTTAATCTGTAAAACAAGGACACCTCCCTTGAAATGCTATGTTGTGAAAGTATTCTGTAAACAATGCTATTCTTTCACGACACTATCACAGCTCTAGATCCATCTCTGTTTTCTACCTTATCCTTATGGTAACATTTCTCCTCTTATAAGAGATTATTGTGTCTAACACAATACCTTTAATATTTAAATGTATTTGTTGAACATGCTACTGCTATCTAAAACATCTTGTCATTTTAAAAAATGGCCATGGCTGGGTGTGGTGGCACATGCCTACTGGTGGCTGAGGTAGGAGGACTGCTGTGAGTTCGAGGTCAGCTTGGGCTACCTAGCGAGCCCTGGTCTCAACAACAAAAACAAAAACAAAAAAATGGGCATAGTGGCCCATGCCTATAATCCCTGCACTCTAGGAGGCTAAAGCAGGATTAAAAATTCAAGTCCAGCCTGAGCACCTATGCAACTTGGCAAGGCCCTGTACCAAAATAAAAAATAAAATGGGCTGGAGTTGTGGGTCAGTGTAAAGACCCTGGGTTCAATCTCCAGTAACATACACACACTGCAAATGAAAGACATGTTCCATACAAGCCACGACTTCTTGCTAAGCAAATGATCTTGAAAGAAAGTGGGAAACTTGCAAATCAATACTGACTGGAAAATTAACATACCAGGTAAAAAATCTTTGTTTTGAGGAGCTGACTGAGACCTAGAAGTTCCCAGAGAAGAACTGCTTTGATGAAGCTGAGAGAATCCACATGACTCCTAAAGTAAACAGAAGATAAACAGGTGTAGAGAACCCTTCCTGGAGGTTAATACAAAATCATTTAAAAATTATATAGCTTTAGCTTCTAAGCTATTTTTGCTTTTCACTTGCTACAAATAATGCCTCAAATACTACAAAGTATCACAGATGGAATTAAAGAAACAACATATATAGAATAATCCAACAAACATAAACTTTACTTCTTTATCAAATCAATTGGGGGAGATGAGGCAATAATTATATCCTAGACACAATCATTTTTCAGTGTATTCTACATGATCCCAGAGGCTCTGTCCAGTGGTTAGAACTGTGAATGAGGATTACTAATTCTGTAACTTTATCTATTGATTTAGAGCAAATGCTTGTCCTTTGCTTCTTTCAGAATTGTCCTGGTCCTTGTTCTTTCAGATTGAAGCGGGTGGGGAACCTTGAAGAAGTAATGGAGATCATGACTGTAGCCCCAGCTCTGTCAAAGGACTACTGACTTACCTGCAACACGGCAGTCAAACTCTCTTTGTCTTGGGGTCCTTGTCTGCACTGTCTATCTAAAATGTGCCCTGAGGGCTCAGGGATCAAATGCAACAGTGTACAAAAGAGATTCAGAAACTAAAGCTCTTTTGAGTGTATCATTACTTGTCTGACTCTGTAAAGTGAACATTTATATTCTTTTTTTTTTTGAACTGGGGATCGAAGTCAGGACCTTGCGCTTGCGAGGCTGGCGTGGTGCCACTGAGCTAAATTCCCGGCCCAAACATTTATATTCTTTTTTTTTTTGGTACCGGGAATCGAACATGGGACCTTACACTTGCAAGGCAGGTGGCGGCACCACTGAGCTAAAGCCCCAGCCCCCAAACATTTATATTCTTAAAGATGACCTATGAATGAAGACTACTGAAGAGACCTATCTTCTTGGAGAAGAACAAAAACAGATTTTCCTCTTATTAATTACTGTAAGAAGAACAAGATAGCATAAATATAGTGGTAGAATTATAATCAATAATTTGTCCATACACTACCATATATAAAATAATGCCAGGGACGGAAATCAGTACCCAAAAGCAAGGACTTTGACTTAACTGGATGGACAATGAACAGAGAATTAGAACTGGGTTTCTAGTTAGTAGCTAACAAATTCTAAAAGGCCCCTGGCCTTTGTTTCCCATCTGCAAAAGAAGAGGGTAAATGAAATGGCTCTCTCATATTCTTCTCACATTTCAAGTTTAACACACACATGTATACGCAACTACATATAATTTATGTGTCTGTGATATAAACATATATTTTTTTCTTTTACCTCCTGTGGACTATGATTTACAGGTGTATTCAGGGGCGACTCCATTTTCTTTTTGTCACATAAGTGAATAGTACTTGAAGTACTCTGTAACTGGAATGAATACAAATACATACTTTAATTAGAAGTGTTTAAAACTACTGAAGCAAAATATAATCTACTTAACATTTATTTTATGTATTTATACAAAAACAATGGAAATAAAATCTAAATCAGTTTAGAGTATAATACATACAGTGCAAAGTAGGGGAAATATCTTTAGAGAAACAGAACTTGAATCCCGCCTCATATTAATTGGTTGACTTGAGCAAATTATTGATCTCTCACAGTCTTGAAGCTCTGTCTTTAAAAGAATACTTGAATGATAGATTGTTCTAAAGATTGAGATTATAAAGTGCCTGGTGCTTAATAAATTTTGGTATGTGTTCTATTCATAATAATTCCACACTGACTATATGTCAAGTACTATTATTATTTTCATTTTATTGCTAAGAAACTGAAGCTTGGACTAGACAAAGGAGGTAGCATGTTTAAGGGAATGGTGGAGGCCATGCAGTCAATCAGATCTGGTTTAGTATCCCAGGATGTCTGTTTGACCTTGAGCATGAGAATCAATCTCAGTTTACTTATAACTACCTATTTTGCAGTAGAACTGTAAGGAATTTTACAAGTAATAATGAAAAAAGACTTAAAGTTTACTTGTAAAGAATCGGTAAATAGTGCTGCTAAGCAGATAATTTTTTAAATGCTATCCTTTTGTATTAAATTATGCAATTTATTTGTGTGCCATCATTACTGAGTGATTTAAAAACAAATATGAACATCTATTTTTCTTCCCTAGAACAGCATAATGCCAAATGCTCTTCAGAATTTTAGAAATGAGTAGGGTCTGCATCCAGCTCTCCATCATTCAGTTACAACTACCTGTTCTGTTAGGAAGAAAAGCTTATCTATCCATGTTCACAATGTACTTAGCACACAGTTCAATAAACATTTATGAATATATTCTATGTGAACTTTTACAATTAGGTTTTGGTTATGTCTGTATTATGTAAGGTTTTTCTGGGCTTTACTGAAATCTTGCTTGCTTGCTTTCTGCCTTTTTTTTTAAAATTTCTGAGAGGCATAGACGAGCTCATTGAGCAGAATCAAAGAAGTACACACACCAAAGGACTGTGGGTTCTTGAAGGGCGAGGCTCTTTATTGAAACATTTCTGATGATGCAATATCCTTCTATTAGTAACACTGTTTTTCATAACTGATGAGATATGACAGACAACACACTGTTTATGAACTAGTGAACTAGTCCCAAACAAGAAATGAAATGAAATATTAAAGAAAAAATGCTTTCATTCAAGTTTTACTCTTTAAGAGACAGAAAGTGTTTAGCTGAATAAAATGAATTATAGCAACTTGGTCAAAGAATTTTTTAAAATGTAGGTAACATAAAACAAGTCACTCTAAATAATGATCTTTGTTTTTAGAAATTTAGAAAATTCAGCAGTTTAGAAAGTCTTATTGTATTCAGAGACAGGGTCGCTCTGTGCTGTGTATGTTTCCCATGCTAGCCTTGACTCTTGACTTTCCTGTCTGTACCTCTTGAGCAGCTATAACTATAGGCATCAGTCACTGAGCCCAGCTTTTTTTTGTTGTTGTTGTTTTTTTGGTACTGGGGATCGAACTCAAGACCTTATGCTTGTGAGGCATGCGTGGTGCCGCTGAGCTAAATCCCAAGCTCCCCAGCTTTTAAGCTGAGCCCTGGCTCAGCTAGCTGTCTAGGGTGTAATGTAAATGACTAACTTCCTTATGCTGCAATTATTTCATCTATAGAAATCAGATAATATTCTTGCCTTAGCAGTTTCACAGACTTGATACATGGATTTAAAAAGTAAAAAAAACCCTACAGCTCCTTTAATTGAAAACAATACTCCAGTTTAAAAAGAAAGTAATGTTATTGCTAAATGATATTAAGATATACGAAAAAATATACTTTAAGTCTTACATATAGGATCCTAGTGTTTAAGTTGTTTGGAAATAAACTAAGAACTGGAATGTTTCTCTTCCCCTTCCACAACCAAGACAATGGCCCTTCCATCTAGTTTTGTTTAAAAGGAGAAAAGAGAAAGTTGTGAGGAGACAAAGCAGGAACTGAAAAAGACAAAAATATACTCAGAAGTTTGTATTTACTAAGTAAAGAAACTGGTGTGCTCTGGACCAAAGACTTCATCCCTATTCACAAGTGGGAGAGTCAGTAATACGTTATCAAAGGGGTCCCTCTTCTTTACAAAATTCAGGTGCCAATATTGCTACCATCAATTTTAGTTTAGTTATAGTTGTTTCTTTTGGATTCTTCCTTTTAAACCAAAGGTTAGATCAATAGTTCCAGCAAACCGCAAGGGACAAGGTGTATCATTTATTTCACTTGTTCATAATTCAAAATTTTGGCTAACTGGTGGTTTTTACTATCATATATTAAGTACAATTTTTAAATAAAATCTAACAAGTGCTACAACTATACTGACTCTGACCATAGTTGCTTTCTGAATACGTCTTGATAATATTAAGCAAACACTAGTAACAGGCTCCTTCAATTGCTCTTCAGATTCACAAGGGCCAGACTGATGAGACAGTTGCCCTAGGTAAGTCACTCTAACTTCTGCTACTTTTCATGGAGTGTTTAAGAAAATGAAATTTTAAAAAGCAATAAAAATGTACACTGTTATCAGTTATATTAAAAATTCTATAGCTTAGCTTGGCAACAAATCTCAGTAAAACCCATGTTCACTAAATAAAAAAAAAAGAGAAGTGTAATAACTCAGATATCTCTTACTCTTCAGGCATTAAAACTTTAAGAAGGTAAATGTGATTAACACACACACACACACACACACAAACACACACACACACACACACACACATATCCCCTGCCTCACCCTTGTGATGATTCAGGGGCACTCACTGTCTACATTTGGCCTTCATTACCCATTTTATATTTACATCTCATATATGAGAGCTCTGGAAATGTTAAATCTGAATATGGCCATTTGAATGAAGTAGAAAAATTCTTTGGAGACAAAAGGTGGTATTCATAGTCTCTGATAAACTCGCACTTCAAAACTAGTCTATATTTGTGAAAAGTACATAAAAACTAAACTAAATCAAAAACTCATGAATAATGGGAGTTGTTTAAAGTTCTAATTTATAGCATTTCATTTGGTAATTTACCTTTGTTTTCTTTAACTGGATAACAGCTTCAAGAAAAGTTATCTCTTCAAATGTTCTCAGAAGTGGTTCAAGTTCTATCAAACATTCTAAATTAAAAAAATAAACAAAAAGTGGGTTTCAGATGGCTTCTAATAAGTTGAATGCTAACATTTAACTCATAGGGTCCCAAGTAATTTTTCCCCCAAACTGATGACACAGACTGTCTTAACAATCTTTATTACTAACATAACAGACGTAAGAATCAATGGAATGGGATTCACCTACTGATTTTCAAGAAGTGAGCTCAAGCCAATTCAATGAAAATATGGTCTTTTTTTTAACAGATGGTGCTAACAGTTGTCCACATGCAAAGAGATAATACCATACATAAAAATTAACTTGAAATGGATCATCCACCCAAACGTAAATAGGAGAAAATCTTTATGACTTTGGGTTAGGGAGATTTCTTAGATGACATAAAAAACAGGATGTATTAAAAACTGATAATAATATTTCATAATACTGAAAATATGACATTTAAGAAAAATGGAAACATAAGCTGAAGACTGGGAGAATATATTCACATGTTACACATCCATTAGAGGACTTGCATCTGAAATATGTAAAGAACCTGGACAACTCAATAATAGGACAAATAATAATTTTTAAAATGAGTAAAAGGTTTGTATACATTGTTTATACTTGTCTCTACTTCCTTCCCTCTAATTAAATTCTTAATACTGATCATTCTTCTGTTTTCATTTCTCCACTAATTACATTTGTTAGCATTACTATGATGACAATGCTTGTAAATTTTGCTTATCTTGTTTGGCCTTTTGGTAGACTGGACATCACTGACTATTCCCTCTTTGAAACTCTCCCTCTGGTGTCTTCCAAGATATAAGAGACGACATCTTCTACTTCCTTCCTTCAATCTTGTTTCTTTTTCTCCGTCTACTCAATTTCTAAGTTGAGGCATGTTTCAGAGGTCTAATATGGATCTTTGCTATCTATATTCCCTATTTATAGATGATCTAATTCAGAACAGTCTACATGTTAGTGATACTCAATTTGGTATCAGAAGCCCTAGCCTCTTCTTTGAAAAACAATTTTACAAAAGATTGTTTCTACTTGTTTTCTTTCTGAACAATGTTGCTATCATCCACATCTAAGTCTCTGTGTGAACAAATTTTAAATTCTCTTAGATAACTACCTGTGAGTGGAATTTCAGGGATGAATGGCAAATTTATCTTTTGTTTGTTTCTGAGACAGGGTCTTGCTATGCAGTAGGCTGGCCTTGAACTTGCTGTGTACCCCCGGTGATCTCAAACTCAAGGTTCGCCTGCTTCAGTCTCCCGAGTGCGGGACTCACAGGGATGTGTCACCAGGCCTGGCTATCTTTCATTTTTAAGAAACCACCAAACTCTTTTCAAAAGTGGTTACATCATGTTACATTTCAAGTGTTTCATTTCTTCATATCACAGTCAGAACCTGTTATTTTGTCTTTTTAATTACAGCTATTTTGGTGGGCAGGGAGTGGTATCTTGTAATTTTAATCTGTATTTTCTAGTAGTGTTAAGCACTTTTTAGTCATTTGACTCTTTTGTTGAGATTCAAATTACTAATTTTTAAATTATTTGTCCTATTGAGCTCTCAAAGTTCTTTATATTTCTACATTACACATCCTTTAACCAGACACGTGATATCAAAATACATTCTCCCAGTCTATGGCTTGTCTGTTTCAGTAGTGTATTTTGAAGTGCAAAAGTTTCCAATTTTTTTAAAGTCCAATTACTTATTTTTTTGGTGGATTCTGTTTTTGATGTCTAAACTGAGAACTCTGCCTAACACTAGTCATGAAGATTTTCTCTAGCTTACATTTAGATGGATGATCTATTTTACCTCTGTAGTATATCTTAATTTTGTATTTTTTACTTTCAGAATCATCACCCTAATTAGACAATTAATAAAAGTTTCCTAGCTGCTCCTTTGCATGTACTTCCTGCCTTCCTCCAGTTTTCCACACAGCAACAAGAGTGATTTCATCTAAACTCAAATTAGATCATATAACTTACCTGAAAAACATTCTTAAAAGGTTTTCAACTGCATGTGGAATAAAATTCTAATCTTTTATGACAGTCAACAGCTTCCTTCTTTGCTCATTATATTCAAGCTATATGGGCTTTCACTTTAATCCTTACAAATACAAAATCTTTTCCTCTTCTAATCTCAGAGCCTTTACTGTTGCTATTTTCTCTGTTCAAACTACTCTTTGGTCAGGTTTTGAATGACTGGCTCTTTTTCAAGCTTCACATTTCAGCTCAAATGTTTGCTGTCCCACTCTCTTAACTAGTTAATTATTACCATGCTTATTTCCTTATAGGACTTCACGGTCTGCATCTGGTTTGTTTTCTTTGCCTTCTCAACTAGAATGCGAGTTTCCAGAAGTTAGTGCCTTAGATGATCTTGTTTACTACTCTATTCTCAGTACACAGTAAGTACCAGCACATGGTAGATGTTTATTTAATAAATTAATGAAATTGTTACTCCTTTCAAATGATTTCTTTTCTGTAGGGAATTCTCAATTCATTTCTAGAAGCAGCTACCTGCATATGAAGGCTATGAATAACCAGAGTGAAAAGAATTTATACAACATTTTCAAGCTACTCATCTAACTGACAGTTTTCAAGGAGTATTTTATTTACAGTATGTTAGCTATTTCTGTATTTCAAAAGCTGCATATTAAAACTGTGTACTCACTCAAGAAAGATGGTCGTTCATCTGGGTTTTGTGCCCATCCACGTTCTATTAGTGAGATCATCAGAGCTCGATGAGGTATATCAAGTGGCAAACTTTCTTCATTAGTGTCAGGTCGACGTCCCTGTGATACACTATACATGATCTGCAAAGGATTGGTGACTTCTGTCCAAACAAATACATTTCATTAGACATATATTATGATTCAGTGTATTAAATTTCAACATTAAGGAAAAGTAGGGAATCTTGACTTTTAAGGACTAATTACTACTAATAATTTTGAGGAATAATTCACTATTCCTTTTCCTATAAAAGGAACATCCCATTTCCTATAGGTACATCCCACGCAGTGTCAGACTTGCTGCCTCCTATGAGAGGAGTTCACATCCTCACCTCAGGAATTCTGGGCTTGGCCATGTGATTTGACTTAGTCGGTGGGATGTGAGTAGAGCAGAACCTGACAGAATTCAGCAGAGCTGAGTAAAATCTGGTAAAACCAAGAAGGGTTTAGCAACTAATATCTAAGGTAAATGAGAAATAAATGTGTTTTGTAAGTGGCTGAGATTTTAAGGTTTTTTTTATAGCAAGCTGTACTATAGAAGTGTTAAAAAATATAAACAATATCATCAAGCAATGAAAAAGATTATTCTTCAATGGGTGCTTCTCTTTGTAGAAGAAATATTAATTAAATTTCCATATAAAGTTTTATAGTTGGAATGGATCTTCGAAATAAAAATTCCTAACTTCATAAATCTCATTTTGCAGAAGATAAAAACAAAGACTTGTAGAATTGAGTAGTTTGATGACAGGGCCAATTATTGACAAAATAAGAATTAGAATCTAGGTTTTTCTGACCCTCAATCCAGTATACTTTTGGTATATATTGAATTCATAACTGATAAATTGTTATTTTTTATAGTGTGTCCCATATAAAATTAATGAAAGGTAGATTAAAAAGATTATTGCAACATGATATTATCTAGAATAAGGAAGTCAGAGTATACTGACCTTCAAAAGGCTGTTTTCTGGATAACACTTCCCATGTGATAATTGCATAGCTGTTTAAGAACAGTTATATATTATAAATAAATTTTGAATAATAAGCTAAAATACATAGCACAATTTAACAAGCTGATTGTAGAGATACCTTTTTTTTTTCCTTTGGTACCGGGGATCGAACTCCGGTCCTTGTGCTTGTGAGGCAGACAGTGAAAGAGGTACCATTTTTGAAAGCAATAAAGTAGTGAAATGCTACATGAAGAATCACATACACAACCAAGATGAATGCTCATATACTTAGAAGGCAATTAACCTTTGTTTTGAAGGACAGTGAATCTTAATTCCAAAAATTAGGAAGTTAATAACAGCTTAAAGTTGCATGCAAGGATAATGTTTTGAGGATAACTTAACAGTTGTGCTTGAACACTCACATACGCCATATCCTCTGATTATATGATTCTATTTTTCACACAAAATGAAGAGCAATAAAAGACTTTCTCATGTAACTCTATGCTACTAACTTTTTTCTAGTTTCAGTATTGTCTTCTTTCATAGAGAAAATATTTTGCCTACAATTGAAACATCAGTTGTAAATTACCTGGTTAAGGTGCAAAGAGTTTATGTTTGGGATAAATGATTAAGTAGGGTGCAGAAATTTTGCCATGTCATCAAATTGACCCCATGTTCAAAATAGACACATGGAATTGATTAGGTAACAATATATCATTTTAGAGGAAGAGTGAGGATTATAGAGGAAATTTCTACCCAAATCAAGGAATATGGAATATTTCTTCATTTTCCCTGACAGAGAATACTAACATAAAGACGTAATTCACAAAGGAACTAAAAGTACACTTAATCTGTTCTGCTTTTATAGAATCAAACTAGCTTTGAAGAATTGTTGACTAGAACACGGAATTTGCCATAGAAGATTTAACTATTTTTGAGTACATCATTCAAAATAAGCTAAAGATATCAGGAAATAGAACATATGAAAACATTTACTCATATAATAATGTGAATGCAAAAGATAGGTGTCCACTAAAGTAGATTGGCTGGCACTGGATTTGAGCTATTAAAAATTAAAATATTTAGAAAATAGCTATATGTAGTTTACTTAACTATATAATGTTGTTGAAGATATACTGTTAAAAGTGTATTCATTTTTTTACTCAGTTTATTAAAGACAATAAAAAGTTATTTTAAAGACTATAAAATATGGTCAGAGTAAATGTAGTAAGTCTGATTTTACATTCATTATTTTAAAAGAGACAAATGTAAGTCATATATGAAGTGAATGTCCCCACTCCCTAATGCTGAGCATTACAAATTTTCATCCTCCTTTCTCTGGCAAAATGATCAGTACTGAAAATGCTACATTATGTTTATTACTGGATCATGAGATTTTAAGTAATATGCACCTGAAACATAAAAATATGATTTTACCAAAAACATTGATTTGTTGGTTGTATAAAAGATTCACATATATACAAATATTAGGGGCTCTTTAAAATAGAAACATCCACAGTAGCTTTAAGAGGTTGTTTATTTCTCTAAAAAGATGTATAGGTAACAGAGACTGAAAGGGTAAACAGGATGAGAAACTTAAAACTGATAGCTTAGAAATCAGTTTCCCTCTGCTTCTCCCAGTAACATATGATAAAAACTCTTTAACATTATATTTCAAATTGATAGGACAAGACGATATGCTCAGAATTTTTAAAAAGTATTTAGAAGTTTCTCACAGCAAGAGATCTTTGAAAAATATTAACCACTGTGACTTCTCATTTATTTTTACCACAGTTAAGCAAAAAGAATAAAAATCACACCTTAAAAATGTAGCTTTAAAATTAATCTTATGTTTTAAACAAGGTTAACTGTGATCAAAAGTAACATATTGTACCTATATATATCATGTTTCACGCTGGCCCTTGTTTTTTGTCCAGGTTCATAGTTCTCAGGTGGCATATAGATAATTGTCCCTCCCTCTGGTGAAGGCTTGCTACCACGTGACTGTGAGAGGGACATCATGCGCCATTTTGATAAACCAAAATCTGCAATCTGTAAAAGAAAAGAGTAAATAATTGATTTTAAAGTTTTTCTCTTTAAAAATTTCAAAAGTTGACTGTCATTGTGCATATATATAGAGGTATCAGACCAGACATATATATATATTAAGTATATATTAATAACTTCTTCTTATATATATATTTCTGTTCTATTTTTTCTTTTAGTAATGGGGATTGAACCCAGGACATTTGCAGTGAGCTACATTTGCAGCTCTTTTTAGTTTTTGAGACAGAGTCTGGCTAAGTCACTAAGTTGGCTAGGCTGGGCTTGAACCTACAAGGCTTGAACTTGCAAGGCTGGGCTTGAACTTTCTGCCTCAGCCTCCCAGAGTGCTGTGATCACAGGGATTCATCACGATGCCTGAAAAATTTCCATATATTTTAGCAGCTGCTTACCAAATTAAATTCCATAGCACTGTGCCCAATAACTCTAGAAGCAATACATACTAACTTGAGGTTTAGCATAAAATTACAAAATTTTAAAGGGAGACTAACAGTCTTTGTTTTATATTCTGCATAAGTATACACACTGAGTACTATTTTTTATAAGTACCTTTATAGAAGGCATGTGTTTTCCAAATCCAGATACCTCTCACAGAATTATTAAGCCTATTTATACATTGTATTATTGTTCCTGGGCATTGTTTATAACTCAAGTTCATATGGGTCTTATTCACAATGCCTTAAAAGCAACATCCTTAAATTTTCAAATAGCCAAAAATCTCAATAATAATAAAAGCATTATTGTATGATTTATGTTTGCTATTAAAAGCATTGTATTGGTGGCAATAGTACAGTTCATATATAAATTAGGGGACATTTTTGTCCATGACAATGGGTATCTAAAGAATTATCAGTAACAGAAACTGTACTTTTGACGTGTCCTTTACAGTTTTATTCAATTGCAAATCTTGTGCAGATGTTATATAATGTTTTACAACTCAATATTTAAAAGGTTCCTTAATTTAAATGCAAAATGAAAGAACAGAAATAATACTTAGTGGACAAGAAAGTATGAGATGGCTTTAAAGACATTTAAATTATTTAGACTTTGTAAAGCACAGTGAAATAGTCAACAAACAACAAATGTATACATGCCTCAAATTATACTGTGTCCCATGAATATGTAAAAATATTACTTGTCACTTAGAAAAAAAATGGAAAGGAAAAGTAAATGTTTAGTCTGATTTTTAAAAAGAAAGAAAACTGCAAATCTACAAACTAGTAGGAAACTATCTTTAAACCCTTGTGTAAAAAAATTTATAAATGGTTATTAAAGGGATACTTCATAAGTAATCAGAAAATGAGACAGGGCCGGGGATTTAGCTCAGTGTTTCCGCCGCCTGCCTCGCAAGCGCAACGTCCCGAGTTCGATCCCTGGTACCAAAAAACAAAACAAAACAAAACAAAAAACAAAAACTAAAGAAAATGAAAGAAAAAGAAAAATTCATGAAAACCAAATTATATCAGACCCATATTTAATTTCAGACCTCATATAATAAAGTTGTTGTTCCATATGTATTTACTAAAAGAAAGACCAATTTTGTTTCTTTTTTTTGGACAGTTATTACTACTATCAAAAAAGTGTGTGGGCTGGGGATTTAGCTCAGTGGTTTCTCCGCCTGCTGTGCAAGCACAAGGACCTGAGTTCGATCCCCAGTACCAAAAGAAAAAAAAAGTGTGTGTGTATAATGGTTTATTATAAAATATTCTGATATATTTTAACAATAACACATTCAAATATTAAATTAGGAGACCTATCTGATATTTGCAGAAGTTCTGGAATTCATTCTTTTTTTTTGGAATTGGGGATCGAACTCAGGACCTTGTGCTTGTGAGGCAGGCATGGTGCCACTAAGCTAAATCCCCAGCCCTCATTCATCTGTTTATGCAATGAATAATTGTCAAATGAAAGAACATGCTTCTACATGGCATATGATGGGCAAGTGGCAGTTAACAGATTAAATTTGTCTTCATAAAGATTATATTCTAATTGGGGGAGGTGGCCAAGAAACACATTAATGAAAAAAATCACATCAGCTGGTGAAAAATGCTATGGAGACAGATCAAGGTACCTGAAGAGGAACTTTGGTGAGTGGTAAGGAAGAGGTGCTCTGTTATGAGGGTGAAGTAGGTCAAGTAGGAAGCCCAAAGCTATCTGGGAAAAGCAGTCATGCAAGGACTTCCATATGGGTATGGACAAAATGCAAATATATGACATGTAGAAAAATACCTTAGGAATATTTCAATCAAACCGAATGATTATTTCCTAAAAGCGCTGATGAACAAAAGCACTGATACGGATATGGAGGTTCTTAGTGCTATGTTGTGCTGCTCTGATCTGAGCTTGGTACTGGTTAATATTTAATCATAACTAAGGGTACCAAAGAGACTAGGTCATCAAATTTGAGGATGATACACATCTTAGAGAGAAACTTAAAACCCTCAGACTACAGAAATAACTTCTTAAATATATATAATAACTTCTTAAACTTCACTGCACCTGCCTCACAATTGCGAGGTCCTGAGTTCAATCTCCGGTACTGGAAAAAAAAATAGGGCTCATTTGCAAGGGATGTCTCTTTATAACCATGATAGAACTTGTATTCTGGATCGGTCTTATTTTTCGACAAATACAGTACATGAGGGATAAAGGAATCATAGCTATCGTCAAATACTAGAAAAGCTGCTGTGTCAAAGGAGAATTGGATTCACTCAGTTTATCACAAAGAAGTGAATTAGGATCAATGAGCAAAAGCAACAGGGAAGGAATTTTGATTGATCATATAAGAAAATGTCATAGGCATTCAAGTAAGGATATTGACTCCCCTGTCACAGATAACTGCTTGGGAGACAGAGACAGTTGCACTGAGGCTTCAGAGGACTAGCACTAGGATTTAGAGATCATTAAGGTACTTCTATTTGCCAGTTCTATAACTGATGAGATAGATTAGTATGTTTCTCTGTTCCTCTCTTCTCTCTCCATTTTAATAATACTGAGGCAGATCCTTGCTTCTCTTTTCTTTTCCCTACGATTTATCCTAGAGAAAGGAAGTGTCTTCAATAAAGGGATTTTCTTAACTTAGTTTTTCTCATACTTTTGTGTTAATTTTTCTATTATTTCGATTTTTTAATTATTGAATTCTTTGTATATTTTAAGATTTATAATAATATTATATTATTAAAAGAAGTATATATATAAAATGATACAAAAAGTAAAGTTAGGTACACTTTCTGTTAGTTACTTGGCGACTTTTTATTCATTGTGATCAGTTAGATATAGGGTAGCTAAAGTCATTACTACATCTGGCACCTTTAGCACCTCAGTCTTGCATTTCATACAAAAGAAAATTTGAAATAGTTAACAGATTTCAATGTAAAATATGAAACCCTTAAAAGATAACATAAAAGAGAATCATCAGTACCTAGAACTTAGTGAAGAGTACTTTGACACTACAATAAAAGTAGGAGGATTGAACTCAGTGGTTCCGCCTGCCTCGCAAGCGCAAGGTCCCGAGTTTGATCCCCAGTGCGAAAAAAAAAAGTATAATAAAGAAAAAAAGTGATAAATTGATAAATTAAACTTTTGCTCTGTGACAGGCTCTGTTACAAAGATGAAAAGACAGGTCTGGGGATTCAGCTCAGTGGTGCCATGCCTGCCTGGCAAGCACAAGGTCCTGACTTTGATTCTTGGTATAAAAAAAAAGTTAAAACAAAAAGATGAAAGACAAACTGAGGAGTGGGAAAAATATTTAAAAAATTATACATTTGATGAAGGACTCACATTTAAAATATATACAAAATTCTCAATAGTCAAACAATGAGGCTGGCGTAAAATGCTTAACTAGCATTTACAGGCGTGGAGTTCCACTCCTAGAACCACAAACCAAACCAAAGCAAACCAAAGCAAACCAAACTAAACCATGCCAATCCAAACCAAACCATCACCAACAAAAAACCAGTATAAAAGTCCGATTAGAAAATGGGCTTAAGACATGAAGAGATATTTCAAAGAAAAGGCTGTATGGGTGGCAAACATGTAAATGAAAAGGAGCTCAACACCATTACCCATTAAGAAAATTCAAATTAAGACCATTATGAGATATCATTATATACCTATAAACAGTTTAATAACAAAACAATGATAATAACGTGCTAGTGAATATGCTGAGAAGTTGGACCACTCGTACAGTATTATGGAGCATAAAATGGTATAGCCACTCTGGAAAATAGTTAGATATTTCTTAAAATACTAAACATACCCTTACCATAGGACTCAGCCGTTACATTCTTGGACATTCATCCCTGAGGATCTTCACTCATAAATCAGTACAACATTGTTTATAGGAGCTTTATTATAGTTTCTAAAAACATGTTAAGAACTAAGAAGTCCCTATTAGATGAATGGTTAAATAATGGTGGTACAACCATACCATGGAACACCATTTATTGATAAAAACTATTGATACAAATGACAATTTTGATGTATCTGAAGGGTATTATGTTCAGTGAACAAAGCTAAACTCAAAATATCACATTTTTTTTCAAAATATCACACATTATTTACACAACATTCTTTTTTTTTTTTTGGTACTGGGGATCGAACTCGGGTCCTTGCGCTTGCGCAGCAGGAGGCAAAATACACAACATTCTTAAAACGACAAAATTACAGAGATGGAACACAGATTAGTGATTGTCAAGGGTAAAGGACAGTGGGATTGAGGAAGTGGACATGATTATATAGCAGTAACAAGAGAGATATCTTTGTGATGACGGAATAGTACTACACTCAATTGCTACGATGTATATACAAATCTACATGCATACGTGATAATATGACACAGACCTACACATACACATTGTGCTAATTTCTGTCAGATTCCTGGTCTTGAAACTGAGCTATAATAATGCGTTGTGTAACACTGGGGAAATTGAGTGAAAGGTACATGGGACTGCTGTATTATCTTTAAAACTTCCTGTGAATCTATAACAATTTAAATAGAAAGTTTAAAAAAAGGTATTGACAATGTCAGCTAAGAAACATAATGACTTTGTATTTTGTAATTCTGTCTCAGAAGTTTGGTAATAGTTAAATCACTGCAGCAGGAAGAAGGGGACTGAAGATAGGAAATAAGGGATAGGGAAAAGGGAAAGATACTAAATTGACTAGGTAGAAGAAACTATTAAGCACAAGGGTACACATAAACTTTCTTTTTAAAAAAAGTCATTACCTTAACGTGGAATTCATTATCCAACAAAATATTTTGAGTCTTCAAGTCATGATGGAGTAGAGGAGGATTCATATTGTGTAGGTAATTTACACCAAGTGCAATTTCATGCAGGATGCGAAATCTTAATGGCCAAGCAACATCAGGATATTCAGTTTTCTTTATACATATGAAAACAAACAAAGTGAAAATTAGTATCAAAATTTTACTGTATTTCATAGTTAGAAAATTAAATATTCCACAAAGAAATACAAACTTAAGGTCTAAACATGCTCATTTTGTTAACATAGCATTATTTCGCTATTAACATTCTTGTACTTACTTTCTTCATATTTTAGAAAAAATACAGTAATGATAATTTCCTTTAAGTTTATATTATTCATGCAACTACATGATATTGGCTCTTCCTTGTTCAACTGACACAGGTTTCAATTACTGTGTATGTATATATACGGATATTCATACCTTTACTCGCACCCACTACCTGACACTATGGCTTCATCATGTAACCTGTGCACATTTATATGCACACACACACACAAAATTGCACACATTTTGTTTCTGATGAGTACCAATCCATTCATTAAAAATTTATATTTTAATTTTGCTATTAATACAAAGCCATATTTGTTATAATAATCTGCATCAATTATGACATTACATTTATTTGAATCAATATCTGTCTCATAATCATATAATTAATTGATCTATATTCCCTGTTGAAAAATTAAGACTTTGAGGATTTTCTTTTTGTAAAGGGGACCAAGATCATTTTTGTTTTTAAACCTATACAACGGATACTTTCCAAACATATACATTTTTAACTAATACCCATTTGAGCTTTCTTAAATATTTTCTCAACATAAAAGTTAACTCTGTTTCACAAGACAACTTGGCAACTTGGGAAGACTGACAATAAAGCATCAGGTGTTATACTCCTGGATACATTTTTCTAACTGCTATGAAAAAGTCTTCTATTGAAAGTCTTTTTACTGAAAGCATGAAACTGTTTTGAGAATTCTTCAAATTGGTTTACTTATGGTTCAATGATCAATCTGAGCAGGGGAGTAATTCTTCAAATTGGTTTACTTATGGTTCAATGATCAATCTGAGCAGGGGAGTGGTTCAAAATATAGACTGTTTACATGTATTTCTATTTTTTTTCCATTGATCTTTTTTTGTGAAGTTGGGAGGGGGGTGCTTCAAGGTAAATCCTATCCCAGATAATACAATATTGCAAACCAAAAGAAACATCAAACACTAATGTGGAACATTACTTCTTCTGGTATACACATAGCCCCATCCCCTGGAATAACTGAATCTTTTAATCTATAAAAAGGCAACTCTTTCTGAAAATTATACAGTTTAAAGGAGTAACTGGGCCTCTGTGTAAAAGGTGTTATATGTGGGTTTTTGATCACTGAGACATGGTAGAGTTTTATTTTTTAATTAATTTATATTTTTTGTGTTACTGGGGACCAAACTCAGAACCTTGTGCTTGTGAGGCAGACGTGGTGCCCCTGAGCTATAACCTCTGCCCTGAGACAGGGTAGATTTAATTTGTGATCATTTTCGGAGTTAACAACAATCCTGGAGGAGTCTACAGACTTTCCAGTGGGTTCCAAATTTGGGTGCTAGAGAACCCACGGGGTGGGGGACGGACATGATTTCTCAAAAAAGAAACTATGCTTTACTAATATTTGTATCTTGATTCCTGTGGTAGTTACACAAACCTTACACACTGACACCAGTTACTTCCCTCCATCTTTGTTTCAGATGGGTCACAAGTCATGAACAGAATGCGTTGTATTCTGAAACAAAGAGGAAGTTACTCCATGAGTGACTGACCAGCAGCACCCACTTTTCCTTGGTCACAGAGCATGTGACATATTATAATTTAGGGGTGTCAGTAACTAGACTTCAGAGATTACATTATTCAGATTTCATTAAACCAATCCTCATAAAATGGGCCAAATAATGTAAGCAGATTTCTCAAGGGAAATAATGCACACTAGAGATAATAATATAAGCTCAAGAAAATAGTAATAATTGAATGTATGTATTTAGAAAATGAGGACCTCCAAATTTGTTTACTGATTAGATTCACAATCAAAGCCAGAGTAATTGGCATCTTGAAAAAAAGGGTAAACGGTTTACACTGCTATCTACTATTGGACAAGGTAATGTATCTGGCACTTGGAGATCATTAATTTGGCTTGTTAATTCAGAACATTAGGAACTGATATTAGTGACACTTAATTTGAGCCCTAATTAACCATTAATATAAAATATGGCTCAGCAGTGGATTATATAGTACGCAAAGTTTATCTTTTCTATTTCCTATTTCTGCCTGTGTGTATATGCGTAAGGATATTGGGAATCAGTATCAATGTCAGGGACAGCAATCCACGCAAAAAAATGTAGGTCCCTTTGAACAGAAGGCTTGACTCCACAGGATTTTTTAACGATACAAATAAAGCCACAAAGGTTTAAACTTTATCACTACAACTGTTTCTCATTATTTTTACTTTGATTCATTTATGTACCCACAAAAAAATCTGATTGAATATGAAACCAAAATACTATATAATTTGAGTAACAGAAATTACAGTACTTACCCTGTGTAGGAGTTCGTTCAGTGATCCGTTTGGCATGTATTCAGTAACTATTCCCAAAAATTCAGGCTCAATGCAAATGCCCAAAATTGGAAGGATATAACTGAATCTGGCTTTGTGTAAAATTTCAGCTTCTCTTAAGACATCATCTCTTTCACTAAGAAAAAAATGCATAATTATTTCAGGTAATTTAAAATATATAATTATTAGCCCAAAAGAATAATTAAGCCTGGATTTAAATTAATTAGCTACATGTTTACCTGTAATATTCTGTAATTGCTCTCTCCCTAGTTTTACCATATTTAAAGAGAGATAATTGTTACCCATGTATTTCACAGGTCTATTTGGAGACTAAAATAATGCCTATAAACCACTGAGAGGTGAAAGTGATACACAAATTATTATTGTACTTCTTGTAGGAAAAGGAACACAAGTGTTCTAGTAAGTTCATAATGCCTCTCTATGTCAGAACAATTGGTGCTTGAGCTAAGTTTATTTTGTATTAAACAGATTTAATCTGTCTAAAATAAACAGAATTTTATAAAGAATGCCATGTAAAATTTCCCCCAAAATTCTGAATTTTAAAATATCTAATTAAATGTTCTAGATTCAGAGGATTAGATGATAATGGCTGCATAAAAGGCGCTAATGTGCATACCTGAACTCAAGAAGAAAACACTGAGAACAGGTAAGAGCTCATAACACATCCTTGGTGTAACTCCGGATACCAGGTTTATTTGCTTATTCATAAATACAATAAATATTTATTTTAGTATGAATCAAGAATTTTGCTCAACATAATGGAGAATATGGTGAAAATAAAAAGACAGTCTTTGCCTTCAAATTATCTAGAAATCATTGAAAAAAAAGCAGAATGTGATAAATGCTGCCTCTCATATACATGTGAAGAAAGAAAAAAGCCAAAGACAGTTCGGAGAAAAGAGTAAATTTTGCACTAGGGAGCTGAGTACAGTCTTCAGAGAAGCAGGATTTCAGCTGTAGCTTAAGGATAAACAGAGTTTCAGCACTGAACAGAGGGCAGCTAAGACGGGCAAGGTCCCCAGAGAACCTTGCGGTGCTTAGTAGATCATGAATATACAGATTCCAGGAGTTATGTGCCAAATGAATTCAAGGAAGTGAAAGCGAAGGCCTGTTTGGAAAACTGAATTCTTTAATATGGATCAGGACACGTAGTAGAATGTATAAAAGGAGTGAAAACAAATAAGACAGGCTAGGAGGGCAACAGTGCAAGGGTCCTAAAACAAGTTTAGGGTGGTTAAGTTGTGACCAAAGGTTTTGAGCAGGAGAATGACATCAGTAGAACAAGATTTTAGGATTTTAGGGAAGAGTTTGAAAGTCAAGTATTAGGTAATTTTAATACTGGTTAAAATGTGAAGCTAGGAGAGACTAAAACTATTAAGGCAGCAGTGGAAATTGAAAGGAAAACACTAGCTGAATAGAATGTTCTGGTTGTGGTGACTGACATTATGGGGGATTAAAAATAAAAATAAAAGAAAGGAAATTGGAGATGTCATCAGGTTTTACCCTGGATGAATGGGTGTTGGTAGAAGTAACAAAAATAGAAATGTCTCTAGGAGAAGCCTATGAGGCAAGGGATGATGATTAGTTGACTAGTAAGCCACCCACACTCTGAATGAAGGGCTGTTGAAATAATAATAGCAACAGCCATTCTTGACCAGACTACAAGGCTTGAAACAAAACAGAAAAAAACAAAACAAAACAAAAACCCCCAAACCCACTTACTCATTTATTTTTCAAGTAAGTAACATATTTTATGTTTCAAAATTCAAGAGTTACAAGAAGGCATAAAGTGAAAAGCTTTTCTCTCTTTTTCTTGTTCCTCAGTCACTTAATACCCTAACTGTGAGGAAACCAATTATATCGGTCAGTGAGACCTTTTTAATTAAACTTAAATTCCCAACGTTCAGACAGTTTTGTATTCGCCTCCAGAGATGTGAGCCAACAAGACAGTTCTCAGGTAGCAGCACCTTCCCACCGAGACATAGAATGAACCTAAGATTCCTGGATACTGAAAACTATAGAGGGCCTGCTACAGAGACAGGATATTTAACACACACCTTCTTCCTTCCATAAAGAGCAGGAGGCATCCTTTCTTCTATCACAATGCTATTTATTATGTGCCAGCCACTTTAAAAGCACTATCATCCTAAAATCAACCCTCTAAAGTCAGTTTCATTATCTCTACTTTATATACTGTATAAGGGCACAGAGGATTAGAAAAATGAGCATTTTTCTACTGACCACTCCCTCTCCCAAATGACAGGGGGGATCTAAACTGCAGTCGTGCTATTCTAAAGTCTGCTCTTTCCACTCCATTGCTTAATCAGAGAAGCAAGTAGGATAGTTTGTGAAGTCAGATTTCAGTTAGATTGAGTATGTGTGTGTGTGGATAAAGACAAAATATATGAAAAAGTAAAAATGTGAAATATAGTTTCTGCAAGACATATTACTAAAATTATCCAACTCAAATTTTAATATAAAGTTATACTACCTACAAGGTACTTGTATATCAATTGGATTCTTTACTCATAAGGGGTGGGAAAATTGTGTGGAAGGTCCATTGGTCAGATAGAAGTTGGGTTATGGAGAATGACTAATCAGTTAAATAAATGTAATATTGCATAAAGTTATTTTTCTTCCAGGTGATCCCAAAGAACAATGAAAATATTCAAACCACAGCCCAAGAAGTATATGTTCGGTGCTTATTGTTCACATGTTTTAAGTGAGGAAATAGGCATGCTCAGAGTCAGTTGCATAAGGCTAACTCTACGCTCATACTATATGAATACTGCTAATGTTAAGGTCTTAGGCAACAAGCGGGAGAAAAGAATATGATGCTGTAATGTCGACATTTCACTGGTCATATGACTTCTTTGAAGATGAACTAATTTCTCACCAGGTTAGTGAAGAATTTTATAGTATGAAAGTTGTTAATGAGCATGGGAAGGAAACTCCTTTTACTCCTTGGCTCTCAAAGAGCACAAAGCTTGGGCAGCAGTATCCAAAACAGGAGGCTTATTTGGCTTTCGAATATGTAATGATCCATCAGTGCTATATTTCTATGTAATATTTTCATATTCATATTTCATATGTAATATTTTCATATGTTCAAAAATATACTCACCCTTTCTAACCAACCACTACCCTTTATAAAGTTGATTACTTATACACATTTGGACAGCACTTGCCCACAGAATAGAAGGTCCAGAGTAAACAGATACCACATCATGTGGCCGGGGATTTGGCTCAGTGGTTTCGCCGCCTGTTGTGCAAGCAGAAGGATCTGAGTTCGATCCCCCGGCACCAAAAAAAAAAAAAAAACAGATACCATGTCTTGAGTATCAGTGAAGCTGGACTTTGGTATACAAAACTATCTCTAGAGGTGTCTCAAATCTACTATGCCATCTAGCCCACAGTAAAAGGAAATCCACAGGCAAATGCAAGTTCAAAATCTTGGCACTGTTGATGCTGAGATTTATCTGATACCAGATATTAACTTCTGGCCGATCACTTACCTATCATGGTACAGTTTCACATTAGATACAGGAGAAGGGCAAGGGAATACTGCAATTATGGGATGAATACAGTGCCTAATAAAATCTCTGTTGGAAGGAAAATACACAAGACTATGGTTGGAATGTTTTCCTGGAAATAAAAATGAATGCTGGTCTTTTCTTAGAATTAAGACACTGTGCTGCAATTATCCCATGAGAGATATTCACAACTTTTGGTCGTTTAAATGTCTTCTGATTAAATTTATTGTTAGCAAAAATAACTCACACTTCCTCTGGGGACAGTGTTACCTGTGAGTGGGAGAGAGAAACCACTAATGTAGAGTTGAATTATTTCAACTTTCAGGACTACACATAATAAACCGCAAACAAAACAAAAACAGCAAGAACGAAACCAAAATATCCAGAGCACCACTGTCTAATAAAAATTTGGTGTGAAGCGCATATACAATTTTAAGTTTTCTAGGGACCACGTTCAAAGTAAAAAACACACGAAATAAAATTTTAACATCTTATATGTAATTCAATATGTAAAAATATCATTTTGGCATGTAAGCAATGTAAAAATATTGAGTTTTTCCAGTACTAAATATTTAAAACCCACTGTGCCTTGTACACATACACATTTCAATTCCGACAGCCACGTTTCAAGGGCTCAAGAGCTCTTGTGGCTAAAACGTAGCTACTGGACAGCACAGACCGAGAGTCCCATTGCAAAAAATAAGTAAGTAAATAAAGTAAAAAAAAGCAATCAAAGCCCACCCTCACTCCATAAACACGCATCAATTTCAGTAAGCGGGGCTGTCAGAGTTGGGCTGTGACTGGTGATCTTTGGGTTACGGGGGTCAGACACCCAGGACAGTAGAGTGAGGGCGAGAAAGGGAACCTGCAGCAGTGCTTGTCTGCACCGGGCCAGCACCGGGCCAGCCCCGGGCGGCTCGGAGGAGGCCGCGAGGTGACAGCGCCGACCCCCAGGGGTCGCTGCCGTCGGGGCTGCGCCAGGGACCCGCGGGGGCGCCCTACCTGTCGAGCAGCGGGGTGTGGATGTGCAGGTGCTTCACGGCCACCTGGACTCGCCAGTCAGCGTGGCGGGCGGCCGACACCGTGCCCGAGGCGCCGCGGCTCAGGTAGCGCAGGTCGGCGAGCTTGTGGGACGGGATGGTGGGCAGAGCGCTGCAGATAGGCTCCCCGTTCATGGCGACGGCGGCGGCGGCGCGGGTCCCGCCGGACGCTAGGTCACCAGGCCGCCCATCCCCCGCCGTCCCCGCCGGCCGCAGCGTCCCGGGCCGGAGCCTTCGCCGGCCTCTGGAGCCCGAGTCGCTTCCTCTCGCGCCCCGGCGGCCGCGCTCCGCCCCGCGCAGCTTCTCCCACGACGTAGGCGAGGACGCGAGGCGGGGACGGCGCGGCCCCCTTAGCGCCTGGGGCGGTCCCTCCCGTCACACCGGGCGGGGAGGCCGGGCCGCCTGTGCCCTCTCCCTCGGCTCCGGTTCAGGGAAGCTTCCTTTCGGGAAAGCCCCTGTGGAGGCCGTCGGCCCGGCCTGAGTCTGTACGGCCTAGCCGTCTCTTGGGGAGCTTTTCTTTCTGGGTCGCGCTTTTTCCGGGTGTCGCCAGATTCCGGCCTGCGCGGGAAGCGCTCTGAGGGAGCCGGTGACTTTCTAGGTCCCCAGGATTGTCTGGACTCAGTCTTCCCTCCCTTCCTGTCACTTCAGGAGTGAGGGGTGCGCGACAGACCTTGTTGTGGTGGAACAAGTGCAGGTGTTGCTGCTGTAACGTGGGCCTCGCCAGGAAACTGCCCCCTGTCAATGAAAAAATCCATTCCTCTGACTCCAGGAGACACCAGATTTCTTTCTTGTACAGCTGGGAGGATGCAGTGTTTAATGCCGACCAGAAAAAATACTTTATCTTTCCATTTTCCACATTTTCTACTTAGATGACTATTTTGTGGGTTGTGTGGTGCAAATACCATCATCTCTTGGAATCTAGTGTTTGTGGGGACTTGGTTCCAGGACTCTCCACCCACCATGATACTAAAATCTGACTAAAATGCTCCAGGCGCTTGTATAAAATTGTCTAGTACTTACAGGCACACCTTCCCCTATGTTTGAGATCATTATAGTTTTCATCAGTATACCTTTTAAAAATAAACTTTCTTAGTTATATATGGGAATTAATCAAACTATGTATGTATTCCCAACTAAGAGTACATATTTATGAAATTTTTGTATATATATATTTTTTAACTTCCATAATTAATTGATCAAAGGCAGAAAGCTGAAGGAATACTGATGATGAAGCATAGCGATGAAACAAGAAACAAAAAACTATGCAAATTAGGCTTAAAATAAGCATCTTATCTATAGGTTGAATTTATTTATTTGAAATTCTATAAAGTTCCATCAAAATTTGTTTCCTTAGTTACTGAGAATAAAGGTTATTGTTACCTGTATGTGTTATTTTAGGAAATAGCGGGTCTAAATCTTACATCTCTTCAATTAGAAACGAGACAGAAAATTGAAAAACACTTAAAATAGTACAGTTCAAGAATTCCAAACCTCTGATATCCAAGATGTTTCTATTTTTCAGAATAAAAACATCTAGAGGGCCAGGGATTTAGCTCAGTGATTCTACCACCTACCCCACAAGTGCAAGGACCTGACTTCGATCCCCAGTACCAAAAAAAAAAAAAAAAAAAAAAAGGCATCTAGAAAGTTTAAAAAATATAAATGCTGGGAAGTCCCTATAATTGCATAATGAATGGGGTATATTTGTAGTTCTGTCCCAAAAACCTTCAAAAAATCCTGCTATATTTAACGATGTTTTCTATCATGACGAAGAGTTAGAAAAGTACTCATATTTGCTTTTTAGGAGTACAATCGTTTTTCTTATTTAGCCATTCTATATTCAATCCTGATATTGAACATAATGTAATTTTAAAATGCTTTTTTCTACTGTTACTAAGCTAAATTAAATGATGCCCATTGGAAAAAATTTCTCATTAGAATTAGCAGTAAAATTATATTAAAATCGTCTTTTCAGTGTACTTACTAATATATTTTTCTGAAACGTTTTTCAATCTAAAGTCACATTTTTATCCTTTAGCATTTTTAAAACAGTGAAAAGTTAATGTGCCTTTCAGTGAAAGTGCTAAAAAGTAAAAACCAAAAAAACTAAAAGAAAAACAAAACCTTGGAGATAACTAGTACAATCTTCCACCTAATATTAGTATCTGATGTTACTATAGTTTGAGCAAGCCCTTCCAATAGTTAGAGATTTTTATTGTAAAATATTAGAGATATTAAATATTAGAAATTTCTTCTGACAATATTACCTTTTTATGAGTCAAATTCTTCTAAGACAATTTAAGCTTTGTCATTCATTCATACCACTTTTTAAGATGGCATAAGGAGTTTAGAGATAAATACTTTGAAGACAGATATCATGTATCTTTGTGCTTAGGTGTCTTCATTTGCTTCCACTCACTTCTCAGACTCACAGTGGTTCTCCTGTATATCCATTTTCCTTCATCAGCATCTCCTACATCCAAACAGACTAGAAAATTCCATATATAATCTGACCAGCAAGAGAGATTGTGGCTGTATCTGACTTTGATCTGAATCTATTAATGCAATGGAAACAGCATCTAATTAAAAAAAATGCTCTCAACAGTTAATTTCAGTTGAGCCTATGATTAAAACTGAGGTTTTCATTTGTTAGTTTATTTTCTCCCTTCTCTTCTTCCTGCTCCCATCCACTACCTCCTCCTGTTCTTTCTCCTCCTCCTTTTAGTATGAACTACTTTTAAGCCAGGTTTCTTTTCCTCCTGTACTTGGCAATGTATTATTTCAGATCAAGTGTCATGGATTGAATTGTGTATCCCGCCAAAATTTGGAAATCCTAACCCTCAGTACCTAAATTGATTAGGATGGATTGTAATCTAAGATGGCTATGTTCTTTTAAAAGGAGGACATTTGGACACTTGACAGGCATGCATAGAGGGAGGATACTCTGAAGACACAGGAAGAATGTCATCTCCAGGCCAAGGAATGACTAAGACTACCATAAACTAGGAGAGAGGGGTGAAATACATTTCTCCCTCACTGCTGTCAGAAGGAACCAACCTGGCCAATGCTTTGATTTTGGATTTCTAGCTTCCAGAACTGTGAGACCACGATAAATTTCTCTTTAAGCCATCCAGATTGTGGCTTTTTATTGTGGTAGCTCTAGGAAACTAATAAACCCAGGTACATTTAAAAAAAATTTATTTGAGATAATTGTCAATTCATAGGAAGTTGCAAAGGTAACACAGAAAGTTACTAAGTATTCATCATCCAGCTCTCCCCTAATAGTTATATCTCATAATTATAAACTATATCAAAACCAGTAATTTGGCATTTATCCAGGGTATATACATTGTTTGGTGTCATTTTATCATTTGCATAGAATTGTTTAACCATTTACCTATTGAGAGAAATGTTAGTTGTTTCCAGTATCATATTTTATAAGTACAGATTAACTGGTTAGAGCACTAGGCAGAAGGGCCCAGGAATGTGACCCTCACAACCCTTCTCCATGTATCCTAAAATAGAAGTCTTGGATTTAAGATTGAACTGACTGGATTAACTCCTTAATCATTTCTTAATAGTAAAAGAAAAAGTACATCCAATGAAATTATACTTTATTTTTCACATAGTACATAGTAAAATCGTGTACTTTAACCCTATGCTTAAAGAAGAAAGGAATCTGAACAATATTCAGTGTTGACTATTCTACTGTTACATATTTATCTGCCTATATATGTTCAAGTAGCATTTTCCCCTTTTTGTGTAAATATGATTTTTAATTAAAAAGAAATATATGTACCAGTGAGTATGGTAAGACATTCAAACAGTTTAAAAAGGTATATACATAAAAATCTAGCCTTCCTTATATTCAAGATTTTCAGTCTACCTATCCTAAGGCAATAAATACATTTTACAGGTATTTTATGTGCCATTATGTTGTGTTGGAAACACAAGGATAACAAAATGCTTTGAGTGTTCTAAGGGAGACAGACACTGGAACATACTATTACAGTGTGATACATGTTCCAATACAGAAGTCTAGGGCTTGATGGGGAACCAGAAGATAGTCCCTTATAATAGAGAGAGTCTGCTTGATAATTTACATGCTTAAAAATTTAATGAAGGGCTCAAGAGGTTAGGTAAATTGCCAGAAGTCATAGTTTATTAGTTACAGAGACAGGATTCCTGAACAAATCTGTTTGAATCAAAGTCCGTATTCTTTCTGGGAACTGCTTCAGTTCAGTAAAAAACAATGAAGTGTTCCATTTTCAGTTTCACTTTATATAATGTCTCAGAGAAATTTAATGACTAGGGAATTTCCTAGTTAAGATAGTATGGACAAAGATTTATTATTACAGAAATTTCATGGGAAATTCCATTTTCCTCTAGGAGTTTATTTGGCAGGTTTCTGAGACTGTGAAAAAATATGTAGCTCAGTCTGTATTTAAAACTTTTGACCTCTGAATTTGGCAGAATATTTGCTTCCAAAAATTTTTGCAAAACTTAAAATAATTTTTTTGCCATCTGCACTCCTAGGTTGTAAGCAACATACACTAAAATATATTAACTTTTTAGGCAACACACACACACACATGCATGCTTTTTTTTTTTTTTTTGGTTTAGGAAGTTACTATGTGAAAGGGGTTATAAGAAGTCAGTATGCATCCTGCTTTGGGGAGGCAGAGACATAGTTGTGGAAAAAGGCAGAACTTTTCTCACTGCAGCATCCCATGTAGTTTATAAGAGAGCAGGCTGATGCAATTGTTTGGAAGTGGAAACTATGACTGAATCAGGAATCCAGTGTCAGCTGCTGAACACATTGTTAGGGAGAACTCTAAGGTTTATTGGGAAATAAGCACTCTGTGACTCACTTTTCCTACTTGTCAAAAGGAATAGAAATGTCTACCCTCCCAGAGCAGTCTTGTTGCACAACTCCAGGGGGCATTATTCACATTTAAGAGGTGTCACTCACATGAAATAACAATAGGCATGGTCCCTGGAGTTGAGCAATGTGGAGGCTTTTTGGCCTGCTTATTCCCCAGGATTGTTCCAAGAGTTTCAAGTTATATAATGAATGTTAAAGAACTTTATAAGCTGTACCAGTGACAATATATGTAATGACAATAATTATTGTTATTTTCTTGGCTAACCCTCCTCTCCGAGGAAAACATTCTTATCTACTTTGAGAAATAGAAAAGCAGTCCCTGCTAGCTAGGAGCTGACCCGCCACTCACAATAATGATGTGATGTTCTCCTGTTGAATATAAATACTTTCCTAGAACAACTGCAGACAAGACTACTTTGTGTCTGTGGTGGAGCAAGGCAAAAATAAGGTCTTTATGATTATATTTAAAGAAAATTGAGCATATTGTCTAAACCATGAAAATGAGAAAATACCCACCCCCCCTTTCCTGGATAATAATGAATGACTGCTGCTTCTTTTTGAATTACAGCATTAGACTTACTTGATGTCTTTTAATATTTAGATAAGAGTGTTTAAGATACCTTATCAGAGAAGTACCCCAGCTTTTGGATAACATCCAATCCAGGGAGGATTCCCATTTCCTTGAATGGAGTCCAAGCCAAAAATCTATGATATGTTCTTCCTAACACTGTTGTATTGAGATATCTCATGGTTCCACATGGTATTTGTTTCTTCTCATTGCATTAACACAATAAACCCAGGTTTCTAGAACTGCAAATGGGTTCCTGTGCTCTTTGGCTAGAGGATCTTGATGAGTTCATGGAGTAGTTATTGTCCAACTAGGAGCCCACATTATATTTCAGGTAGAGAGTTTGCTCCTTTGACTTTTCTAGGGCCTTTTCTATAGTATTGATGCTATTTCAGAGCCAAGACTTTGTGAGGAAAAGGTGCTATAGCCGTATTCACATTATTCATGTTGTTTATGGAGTATAGGGGACCTCAGTACCCCAAATGTCACTGTCACAAATGAACTGTCACAAATGAATAGATCAAGTAGACAAAAAAATCAACAAATAAATATCAGAGTTGAACCAAACCTTCAAACAAATGGATTTCATAGTGATCTTCAGAGTGTTCCATTCAACAACAAGAATACACATTTTTCTCAGCAGCATATGGGACTTCCTTTAAAATAGACCACATACTAGCCCATAAAGCATGCTTAAGTACATCCACAAGAATTGAAACTATCCCATGCATATCATCAGATCATAGTGAAATGAAGGTAGAACTCAATGGCAAAAGACACCTTATAAACCATGCAAACAAATGGAAATTAAATAATACCCTCATGAGTAATCAAGGGATCTCAGAGGAAGTTAAAAGAGAAATTAGGGGCCAAGTATTTAGCTCAGTGGTACTGCACCTGCATTGCAAGAGCAAGGTTCTGAGTTCAATCCCTGGTACTGAAAAAAACAAAGAGAGAATTTAGACAGTTTTTACAATCAAACAGTAATTCCAATATGATATACTGGAACCTATGGGACATAATGAAAATAGTCCTAAGAGGGAAGTTTATAGCAGAGAATTCCCACATCAGAAAAACACAGCAAGCTCAAATAAATAACCTAGGAGTGTACCTTAAGGTCCTAGAAAAGTGAGAACAATCCAAATGCAAATCTAATATGAGGATGGAAATTATAAAGATCAGAGGAGACACTAATGAAATTGAGACCCCTCCCCCCAAAAATGAAGAATTAATGAACAAAAGAATTGGTTCTTTGAAAGAGTAAACAAAATAGACCAACTCTTAGCCAATCTTGCGAAAATAAGGTGAGAAAAGACCCAAATCCATGCAATTAGAAATGGTGACATCACAATGGATTCTGCTAAAACCCAGAAGGTTATCAGTAGCTACTTTGAAAACCTGTACTCCAATAAACTGGGAAATTCAGAAAAAATGAATAAATTCCTAGATACATGTGAAGTACAAAAGCTGAATCAAGAAGATCTAAAAATCCTTAAAAAAATCTAAAATCAGTCAGTGAAATTGAAGAATTAAAAAACCTACAAACCAAGAAAAACCCAGGTCCTAACAGAGTCACTGCCAAGTTCTATAAGAACTTTATAGAAGATCTAATGCCAATATTACCCAAACTGTTTAATGAAATTGAAAGGTAAGTAATAGTCCCAAAGTCATTTTGGGAAGTAAGCATTACCCTGATTCCAAATTCAAAAAAGGAACCAACGAAAAAAAAAAAAAAAGAGAGAGAGAGAGAGCTACAGGTCAATCTCTTTAATGAACATGGATGCAAAAATCCTCAATAAGATATTGCCAAACAGAATGTAACAAATCATCAAAAAGATTATAAACACCATAATCAAGTAGAATTCCTCCCAGGAATGCAGGGATGGTTTGACATATGCAAATCGATATAGATAATACACCACATTAACAGATCCAAGGACAAAAACCACATTATCATCTCAAGAGATGCAGAAAAAGCATTGGACAAAGTCCAAAACACAGTCATGTTAAAAACCCTAAAGAAAATAGGAAGAGGCCTTTATCTCAATCTGATAAAAGTCATCTATGACAAACCAACAGCCAACATTATACTAAATGATCAAAAACTGAATAATATCAGGATCAAGACAAGGATTCCCACTATCACTACTCCTATTCAAAATAGTTCTGAAAACATTAGGCAGAGCCATTAGACAAGAGAAATAAATAAAAGGAATGTGGATAGGAAAGGAAGATGTTAAATTATTATTATTTGCTGATAACATGAACCTCTACATATAAGACCACCAAAATTCCACCAAAAGACTCCTAGAATTAAGAACCAAATTTGGCAGCATAGCAGGATACAAAGTCAACACTCAAAAATCAATAGCATTTTTGTACACCAATAATAAACTCACTGAGAGAGAAATTAGAGAAACAATGCCTTTCATAATATCATCAAGAAAAATGAAATACTTAGGAATTAATCTAATCAAGCAAGTGAAAGACTTCTACATTGAAAACTATAGTACTCTGCAAAAGGAAATCTAAGAGGATATCAGAAAATGGAAAGATGTCTCCTATTCTTGTATAGGCAGAACCAATATAGTGAAAATGGCCATACTTCCAAAGCTTTTTTTGTTTTTGGTACTGGAGGTCGAACTTGGGACCCTGTGCTTGTGAGGCAGGTGGCTGCACCACTGAGCTAAATCCTCAGCCCCTCCAAAGCTTTTATACAGATTTAATGCAATCCCAGTCAAAATGCCAATAACATTCCTTACAGAACTAGATAGATAAAGCAATTATAAACTTCATGTGAAACCAGAAGAGACCTAAAATATCAAAAACATTTCTGGGCAATAAGGACAAGGCATGGGCATCAAGATCTCAGACTTCAAGTTATGCTCCAAAACTAGTGATAAAAACAGCATGGAATTGGAAAACAAAACAAAACAAAAAACAAAACCCAGACCTGTAGATCAATAAAATAAAGGAGCTAAATCCTTTTGCTGGATGAAAGATTGCCTCTTTAACAAATGGTGCTGGGAAAGCTGGTTATGTACATGCTGAAGATTGAACCCAGATCCATATCTCTCACCATGTACTAAACCAAAAAAAAAAACAAACACGATTAAATATGTAAGCATGAGAACAGAAAGACTTAATCTACTGAAAGACAAAATAGATAAAACACTTGAAGACATAGGTTTAGGCAAAGACTCCTTGAACAGAACCCTAGTTACCCAAGGAATAATACCAAGAATTGACAAATGAAATCATGTCAGATAAAAAGCTTCTGAACAGCAAAGGAAACCATCAACAAAGTGAAGAGACAATTTACAGTTTGGGAAAATAATTTTCCAGCCACTGCTCAGAGGACTAATATCAAGAATAAATAAAGAAGTAAAAAATTAGAACCCCCCCCCCCAAATTTAAAGACCTATTCAACAAATAGGCATCTGAAATGAACAGACACTTCTCAGACAGATACATGAAAAATTGTTCAACATCGCTGGTCACTCAAGAAATGCAAATTGAAACAATGCTGAGATTCTATCTCACTCCAAGAAGAATGGCTATCAAGAAGTCAACCAGGGCCAGGGATTTAGCTCAGTGGTTCCAGTGCCTGCCTCGCAAGCGCAAGGTCCCAAGTTTGATCCCTTGTGCCAAAAAAAGAAGTCAGCCAATAACAATTGCTGGTGAGGCTGTGTAGGAGGGAAGGAACCTATATTCATTGTTTGCTGGAATGTAAACTAGTACAACCACTATAGAAATTAGTATGGAGATTTCTCAGAAAAACTAAAATTAGAAATTATATTTGAGCAGTTATTTCCCTTCTAGGTATCTTCCCCAAAGAATTAGACATGATACCACAGTGATGTATGCATATCCATGTTTATAGCAACATAACTAATTAATTATATTAACATAATTGATAATGGCTCAATCTTCGAAGCAGCCTATATGTCTATCAACAGATGAATGGATAAAGAAAATGTGGTATTTATACACAGTGGGGTACTACTCTGTCATAAAGAATAGATGTGAGTCATTTGTAGGAAAATGGATTCACCTTGAAACTATAATGTTAAATGAAGTAAATCAGACACAGAAGCTTAAATATCACATGGTTTCTCTTATATGAGAAGCTTAATATATAAGTAAAATGCAAAATAAAAGACAGGGAAAAAAGAAAAGTTATTGTATTTTATCATGAACAATGTATTTTAACATGTACCTTGATTTAATGTAATTGTTTTATATGTCTTTTGGTCTATTAGTCTGGTTGTTAATCTGTATGTATAATTAATTTTATAAGGACTTATAAGATGAATAAATGTGATGCTGGCAAAAAAGGGGAGTGGAAGGGAAGGGGGAAGAAGAAGTGCACAACCTAGATTCTTCACATGCAGATTCTTCACATGCTCAGTGTACCCATGAGAATCTAGTGCTGTTTCTGATCTGAGAGGATGTGAAGTTCAGGTGGTAATGGGAGTGTGGAGAGTGGCTATAAATACAAATGAAGCTTTGCTTGCTTCCCCACTGCTCATTTTCTGCTGTGTGGCCCAGATCCTAAAAGGTCGTGGACTGGCATGAGTGCGGCCTTGGGTTGATGACCCCTAGTTTCAAGAAATGTGTTTGAGTGTCAAGTTCAGGAGGGGTTGTAACAGGTAAGCTTCATTGCATCAACCTGTTTTGATTGGGAGCCACCCAGGGAATTGGTGGAGGACATTTCTGGGTATGTCTGCATAGATTTTGGGAGCATGGCTTTGTATACTATATCTGGCCCCTTACCCTTCTTCCTTGGCACTGTTCTCCTGCTCTGTTTCCCAACCACCACAAAGGAAGTAAGTATCTTTGCTCTGCCCCCGACTCTTTCTTGATATTTTTGCCTTGGAGCCAGTCAACCATGGACTGAATCCCCCAAAACGATGAGCTACATTAACCTCTTCTCCTTTAAATTGTAGGTATCAAATATTGTGTCTTTCCAACAAGAAAGCTGATTTATACAGCATTGCTAGAGTACTTTTTTTCTCCCTATTGTACTAGGAATTGAGTCCAGGTCCTTCACGCTGAGCTACATCACCAGCCTCCTACTTTTAAAATATTTTTGAGACAGGCTTTCATTAAATTGCCTGGGCTGGGCTTGAACTTGCATTCTTCCTGCTTTAGTTTCCCAGGATGCTTGGAAGGAATATCTTTTAAAGAAGTACAGTCTAGCAATCTTAATGTGTTAATGTGTCTCTTTAGCGATAGTTTGCTGTTAGGAATGATTTTATGTGTAATTAGATTTTCTCTTTTTGGATTTAGTCAAAACTCAGTGATCTGCATCAATGAATAAATACATTTTTAAAATTTACTATGAAATAGATGCATTAAGGAAATGACAAAATAGAAATATGAACTTATGCATAAAAGGCATTTTTATACTGTAACAAATTTTAGGGCAATCTTGTAATTATTATTATCTCTGGTGTGATATCATGAAAGTAATAAAACATTCTTCTGATATCACTTACAACTAATGGAGAAGTAAGCAAAAGAGTGTGAATGGAGAACAAAATGTCAACTTTATTGCTGAAGTCTGGAGAGCATGATATGGATGTATTGAGAAAGTGGGCTTGCTAATCCTGTGCCAACCTAACTACAGGAAGGACAAACCCAGGCTGTCCCTGTGGAGGCCTGTCCCTGGCAAGCTTATTGCATAGAGGAACAAGGCAGGATGTATTCTTTATGAAGACAGGAAGATTCCAAATAGAAAAGGGATGAGCTACCATGTCCCAAACTCACAAATCAAGGAAGACCCTCCTGCTCCCCCCCCCTTCTTCTTCCTACTCTGGCTGGGGAGGCAGTGTGGGGATGAATGTGACAGAGAGAGGCTAAGAGAGTTATTCCAATAAAAGAACTCTCCTGCTGGAAGGAAATATTCAGAATGGAGGGAGAGATGGTGTTAAGTGTTTCCCCATCAGGTCTCAATTTAAAGGAGGTAAATCTGAGCCTAACAGCAGAGTGATTAGCCTCAAATGATACAAGTAGTAAGTGATAGAGCTGGAAGTGAAAGAAATAATCTAATTCAGGTTTATTACATGAGAGAGTCTGTATTAATTTAGTTCATGATATAGTGTCCTTGAGTTACAGTAAAACTAGTACCTATGCATGTAAACCTAAGAGCCAAATGTCCTAAATTTGAAACTTTCTATTGGCTTTGTGATAGGTGGTGAACTCAGAATAGATGTATTATATTTCTTTTTAGTGAGTATCCCAATGGTGCACACATCTGAATTAAATAGCTGAGATATTTCAGGCATTAAACATCTTGCATTGGAGACATAGAAGAGTGTACATATACATATGCCTACAAATACATAACAGCGACATGATGAAAAGATTCAATAATATTCATGCTAAAGTGAGATTACTAGAAAGCTAGTAAAAAAGGAATTAAACTGGTAACATTTTGTAGTATATAAATGATTGGGGAAAAGTTAAGGAAAGAAGTGTTCTAAAGTAGCAATTTAAAGAAGAGGACCAGTTTTAGTATCATAGACTAGAAGATCTTCCAGAGTCTGTATGGTACATCTTAAGGAGAACAACCAAGAATGACAAGCATGTTATTTGGGACCAGTTGTGGTACTGTATGCTGTAATAGTTACAGTGAATTGAGTCTGTATGCTCCTTCACTTGGGACAGTAAAGTGTACTAAGAGTTGAGTGCCACAAATTTGTGAGTTCTAATCTATAATTTGTAGGTAGATGGGGAAATGCTCTAAAAATCTATATTTATGCTTGGGCTTACTAACACATATAAAAATGTGTTGAGGATCATGCTTACTTTCAGGCTTGGTCTCTCTTTTGGTATCTACATTGCCTATCCTTGCTGAAACTTGCTTTTATCATTTATAAGAGTTAACACATAAATGAATGAGATAACACAAATGCAAACACTTCAGGAGTTAGGACACATGAATTTATTTTGCTCTGGAGTTTTCTCTATTTTAGTTTGGTGTTGTTTTGATGTTGAACACTGCGGCAGGAATGTATGGGAAAATACCCAAGCATCTTGCCTTCTAGAAGTCCCAAGAATGAACCATTTTTTAAGAAGCTTAGCAATTATTCCACCCTTGGATATTTTCCTGTTAATATAGCTCCTAAAATTACTCATCTATGGGAAGTTCAATAAATATTTCTCTAATTAGTAACATATGACAAGCAGATCAAGTGATTGGATATAATATGTTCAATGTAGCATGTAATCTTACAAATGGAAGTTGGAAAAAATATGCAAAGAGTAATCAAACTGGCTTTCAGGATCTAGTCGTGCCAGTTTGGTTTTACATTATTATCTCTCCTATGCCGGTTGTAACCTGTATTTGTTTATATAATCTCATGTAGAATATCTAATCTTTTACCAAGAGCTTAAGACATACTCTGAATGCAGGTAAACCACAACCTGATTAAGGAATTGTTTGTAATGCAATTCTTTACATAAATCTCAAAACATTCAGAGAATTCTAAAACTCTTCATTTCCCTTCAGAGCATTCATGCAAAAGGCTGTGTGCCTTGGCTTTATGGACCAGTTGCTTTGACTGTTGAGGTTTCCAATATTACAAATACAATGAAACAATAATAAAACAAGTTATTCAGAAAGTGCAGATTCAACATTTTCCCACAAAAACAATGATTGAGCTATTTCATTAGTTATCTCTTAAAAACGAAACAAGATAATAACTGTTGATCTATGTGATAAAAATTCCTGTGAATTTCATATGCATTTGGAAAGATAAATATTGATGCCAATCCACTGGTGATGGAGTGGGAGCGTGGGAGGGTGGGGCTGAGACTAACTGGCAGGCATTGTCTGAGTCAGGACACCAGGCTGGATTGGGTTGGGTTGTATTTGCCTTTTGACTGTGTCACTGACCATAGTCCCTGTGGTATTACTAAATTTTGTGAGATTTCAGAGAATGCATGGAGTAGATTTTTATCCACGTTGGGCAGCTATATAAAAAGTACTATAAAATGGTTGTGCACTTGCCCAGCCTGAAGTTGGTGCTCAGGATGAGGTACATAGAAAGAAGCTGAAGGAGCAAGTTTTTGTGCCATGAAAAAATCCTGAAGTAGTTTTACACGTAGGGTGTGTGTGTGCGTGTGTGTGTGTGTGAATGTGACAGAACTGACTAGAGTTTATCTTGAGCTCTTAAGTATAAAAAGAGCAGAAGCCTAATTTTACCCTTTGGCACTTTGGGTCAGTAAAGACAGTCTTATATATACTCATACATTTCTAGCTCATATATCTGCATTGTATAAAGATTAGAGGACTCAAAAGGGCATATAATGAAAAGGCAGCCACCAACCTTCTCATATTTCCCAGTCACCCAAATTCACTCCTGGAAGGTGACTATTATTGCCCTATTCTAATCTTTCCTTTCTTCTTGATTTTTGTTCTAGTGATAACCCCTCCAAGCCTAAATACTCCTTCCCAGAAACTATAGATTCTGGATTTTCCTGCCTGGTTAAATTGACCCTTAGTTATCTGTCTTGCAAATCCTTAATGCTTTATTTATTCTTCTTTAATCTCCTTTTCTAGTTCTTAATAAGCTCGTACATTTTATTCCTACATATACTGTTCCATTTTTCAGTGCCATTCTTGTTATTTCTTCTCTGACCCATCTGAAATTTATCTTTCTTTGAGACTGAGGCCTGACCTCATTTCTTTTAACTGTTCCACCTGCATTCCATTTTATTCTTCTCTGAACCTCTACATTTTTATTTTAGTCTGGAACAACCGGTCAGACCTTGACCAAGGTGGTTATTTGAGTTCTTGTTTTCAGTATTCCAAAATGATCAAAGTATGTTAAAATATTTTGGCTGGAAGTAAATGAATCAAAAAAGAGGCAAAGAGACTAGCAAAAAAAGCTATCAGATGTTACAGGAAATTTGTCTTTGTTTAATAAAAACAAATAAATTAAATTATTGAAGATAAGGTCTTTGGAGGTAAAAAATGTAAAAGAAAAATGTGATGGAGAAAAGTTTTGAATAGTTAAATGTGCAAACATTACCACATGTAATTCACTGGTAGAGTATAATTTTTGAAATCAGTCAGACCTGAATTTGCCACTTTCTATTTATGTAACTTTGGAGAATTTGCATCATTTTCTTAGTTCTTGGCTTCTTACCAAGGAAATAATTGAAGTCAAGTAATGAATTAAACATGCCACATAATAAGTGCTTAATAAATTTTATGTATTATTATTATTGTGGTTGCATCTTATTTTCTATTTTGAACGGGATACCCAAGAAATACCAAGGGCTTCCAAAAATAAGCTGGAAAAGGTAGGAAAATGGACTCTTCCCTAAATTGGTGTTGTTTGAAACCATTAAGTTTGTGATAATTTGATAGAGTAACAATAAGAAATACGTATTTCTAGCTAGGTGTGGTGGTGTACACCTGTAATGCCAACACTCTGGGAGACTGAATCAGAATTGCAAGTTTGAGCTCAGTCTGGGCAACTTAAGAAGTTGGTGAGGCCCTGTCTCAAAAAAACATAAGAAAGGGCTGGAATGTAGCTCAGCGCATAGGCTCTGGGTTCAGTCCCCACTACTAGGGGGGAAAAAAAGGTAATATTTCTTCCTAGCAGGACATTTTTGAGGACCAATTTTATATAGATCATTGTATGTACCCTAAGTGGTGGATGTAAACATAGATCAATAGAGTTACTGAGGGATCTAGCAGAAAGGCACATTTATAATTTGCTCATTTTTCGTGGGGAAGAGGAGCCAGAGTTGCCCATTAGCCAGCTCTCTTTTTAAGTATGGATTTCCATTGCAGTACAAGTTAAAAATACTTGGGAATTCTCCATTTCATTGCCAAGGACAGATTTTAATTGGCACTAAATTTATCCATAGCCTAGTAAGGGTTTTTCCCTTGGTATCCCTGTCTCCCATAATTACATCTAGTTTTCAAGATCAATAATAGTTATCATACATTGAGCATACACTGTGTGCTGGGGTTACGCTAAGTGCTTTGAATATCTTACTGTATCTAATCCTGACAAAATTCCTATAGTGGTAAAAGGAAACATAGTTCCTTGGTTTTTAAACTTCAGGACATGACTCAGTCAGTCTTAATATCAGTTTTGTGGGGAATGACTTGATGTGAGAAGGATTCAAACAGCTCTTGCTGGCTTTTAAGGTGGAATATTTATTTTTATAATTTTTTATTAGAATGTGTTTGCAGATTACATTTAATGATTACATTTATCATGGGGAGATATACAGGTACATCTCAATTCTTTTTTTCGTCCTTTACCCCTTCCATCCCTTCCTGCTTCTTTCAATTCTTGGTCCCCTTCCCATGTAGAAAAGCTCTAGTTCCATTTTGTCTTCAATTCTTTTTTCCATTTCCTGTCCCTCCCCTGCCTCCCCTTGCCTCTATCTGTTGTTCCCCTTCCTATTTGAGATGGATCTCCCTACTTCCTATTATCTATCTTCTATTTTATTCTTTATTTATATTTTGTTTCTCACATAAGAGTAATCATATGATTTTAAGCTTGTGTGTCTGATTTATTTCACTTAATCTTATAGTCTCAAGGAATATCCATTTATCTATGAATGACTCAAGTTTATCTTTGTTTATGGCAGAGTAGTACTCCATTACGTATAAATACCATGTTTTTTATCCATTCATCTGTTGATGGACATAGACCATTTCCAAGATTTAGCTATTATAAACATGGATATGCATATATCACTGTAATATGATGACTTTAACTCTTTTGGGAAGAAATCTAGAAAGGGAATAGCTGAGTCAAATGAGATTTCTCTTTTTAATTTTTTGAGGAATCTCCATACTGGTTTCCATAGTGGTTGTAGTAGTTTACATTCACACCAACAGTATAGAAGGTTTTCTTTTTCTCCACAGCCTTGCCAGCATTTGTTATTATTTGATTTATTGATGATAACCATTCTTAAAGAATATTTATTTAAAGAATAAATTAGAATTATAACAATGCATTGCATGAAGTAAATGTAGTTTCATTAAATTGTAGTTTCAATGATGTATATAAACATGTATATAATGTTCACATAAAAGGTGTGTGTAATGGGCTGTATAATAGAAAATATGTCTTACTACAGGTCATTGTAAAAAATGTTTCTTACAGTGAGTCATGTTTAAAAATGTAAAAGCCAAGCTGGGTATGGTGGTGCACACGTGTAATCCTACCATTCTGGGAGGCCGAGGCACGTGTATTGCAAATTCAAGCCCAGCCTGGGCAATTTAGCCCCTTAGTGAGACCCTGTCTCAAAAAGAGAAGTTCACCAACAAAGTGGTTAAGAATATAGAAATACAGACTCTAGTCAGGACTACCCCTGTTTAATCCAAACTCTATCCTACCATCTTCACGATCTTGAGCATATTGTTTAGTCTTTCCATACCAGGCCTCCTTTGTAGGTTCTTTTTTGAGGAGTAAATGTGTTAATCCAAGCAAGGTACTTTTAAGAGTGCCTTAGTAATTAATACTCAGTTATTGTTACTTTCTCAATGTCCCATGGATAAGTTGCAGAACTAGCAAGATTCCTTTCTTCCTGTCACAGTCTTGTCTCTTAGCTATTGATTGGAAATCAATTTATCATGTTACTTTAGATATTCTCTCAAAACAAACAACAAAAGAAGTCTCCCTTAGTAATACATTAGCAGTAAGTTAAAATACTAGGGGCCCTCATCTTCTTGGGAGCTTGGCCTTCTTGTCATCCTCTTATTGCCGATATAATACAGGTTTTGTGACTTGTTCTGCTCTGAATAGCTAGAGAGGAATGCGTGGAAGGCATTGCAAGGTTTGACATATGTAGAACAAACTGATGGCTCACTCACCCCCGAATGGTAAGGGTACTGTATATATTATTCATCTAAAGGAAATCAGGTCCAAGAAGAAATTCTGTAAGAACCTGGAGGGAAACCTTCTGTCTAGAAGCTTATTAGGGGACTGGGATGTTGCTGTTTTCATTGTTACTGTTTTTGTCTTTTCTTTTCCTGCTCTATTTCCTCCCTCTGCTCCAGTGGGCAGTTGTGAGTATTTGATAATTCCCTTAAAATATTCTTGACTTTACCTGGTAATTGAAATATATAGCCAGGCTGTATTGCTTTTATAGACTCTGAAAACTTAAGAAGTAAGGAGGCTAATGTCTCTCTCAAATTTTAACTGAAAATTATTGTGGACCTTTAGATAATCAGTTTTAGTATTTAGCTAATATCCCATTTAAAATGAATTCCACACCACTTCCAAATTGCTTGACTGTAATTTTGTGGCCAGTTATTGTATTGCTGGAAAATGTGTTTTTAAGCTTTATGATTTGGGAAAGGTGTGAGTCCAGCCTCCCTAACAGAATCTAGCAAGTAGACAGCAGTTTTGAACTGAGAGGGAAAGGAAAGAAATGTATTCAGCATTTCTTTCCCATGCCAGTGTATCCATTTCGTTGTTGCAACCATGGTAGTCTTTCTTGTGTTAATTCTTGTTGGAATGTTGTTTGTGGCATATGGGCCTGCTGTATGAGAGCTATAAGCAGAAGGGAAAATAGTGCCAATAATTCCCGCATACAAGTGTCCTTTCCCTCTTTTTAAATTTATGAATAATCCTCAAGGTCATTGGTAGCCAAAATAAATAAGCAGGTTATATGTGGTAGTTTACTGGTGTAATTCTGCAAGAAACCAGTCGTAGCTGGTTATTAACTTCTAGGCAGAAGATTCTAGCAGCTAATTCCAAAATTCTACAACCTCATTTAAGAATTTGTGAAAAACCTAGGGGAGCTGAACTGTGTACCTCATTGGTCTCTTTCTGGTGAACAGGTACATGGGAATTGCATGAGGATTGGGGAAGTGACCTCACAATAATGCCTATGGAGATTTCTGATGCTTTGAAATATGGTGGGCGGCCATTGTTTCTGTGAGAACAAAGAGCACACAGAAGTATATGTGGGAGCTCAGTGTTCCTTTCTGCCAACCATAGTACCCTTTCAGGTCAGCCTTTCTGGGGCAAGAATTTTTGTACCAGAGATATTCTGAAGGGAAAGGAGTTAAAAGTCAGAGCACATGTTGGATGGTCTTTGGGGACATATCCTGTTAAGAGCCTGAAGAAGTTGTTCAATCTATTGAGGCTGTTAGAACAAAATACGGGACACCTTGTAAACAACAGAAATTTATTTCTCATAGTTCTAGAGTATGGGCAGTCCAAGATCAAAGCATTAGCAAATTCAGTGTCCCTTTAGGTCCTGCTTTTTTAGTTCATGAATGCTATCTTTTATCTGTGTCCTAAGGGGCAAGGAAGCTCTCTTGGTCTCCTTTTATAAGAGCATTCATCTTATTAATGATGGCTCTGTCGTTATGAACTAATCAGCTTTCTGAGGCCATACTTCCTAATACTATCACACTGAGTACTAGATTTCAACATATAAATTTTGGGAGGAGACAAATATTCAGACTATAGCAACAGGCAAATGTGAAGTCTACAGGGATGTCATGCCTCACTGCCCTCCTTTGCATGTTGCATTTAGAGGTATTTTTGGCTTATTGGACAGATGCTATTTACTGGCATATGCAGAAGAGCAGGAGAAACTGATGCAGTCAACATGACTTTTACAAAGAAATATAGCTCTCTAAGTCATTTTAAAATGAAAATTTTTAATGATGAAAATGTCAGGGTTTGAGAGTAATCAATAAAAAATAACTTCCTTTTCTTGAGCTTAGGGCCAAGTGAGGGATAAACTCAGTAGCCAGCAGTAGAGATCAAATGCCAGCTCTGGTACCCATGAGGCCTGTATTGGAGCACATGGCCTGAAAGTGTAGATGTAGTGGACACAAGAGCACTGGCAACCTACATGGAGGGACAGGCCCCTCACTACATATAGCAGAAGGCAGAAGGCTTATTAACTTATTCAAAAAGTATTCATTTATATAGTACTTGGTGTATGCTAGGCATTATTTAAAATGCTGGAGACACAGCAGTGGACAAAGGAGATAAGTCTTTGTTCTTTGTGTGGTTTTATTTTCTTGTGCTCATTAAGGTCAGGGGTCAGGGAACTAAGAGGTATGTCACAGATGCTGAAGTCAATAAAGAAATGCGTGCCTCAAGTTAACAGATTGGCTCAAAATGGTTGAGAGAAGACTTGTAAGAGTATTCATTTCTTGTTCTAACGTAGATATCAGATAATTCCTGGGGAAGAACCTGTAGAGGAAGGAGAGATGAATGAAATATGAGTATAGTCTCTTTAAGAGGAAGGGGGCTGCAGGTGTCCCCCTCTTTTTTAATATTCTCAATAGAGAAGAAAGTTTTTATTTAGCAGCCATGCACAAATCAGAATCAGAATCTGAACACATGCAGGTGCCCTTTTGATATATTTTTTTTAGTCACATAAATTCAACAGATATAGATAAACTTTCCTCAAATCTCCCACAGGTAATCATCGTTAATATTTTCTTGTATATAAATATGTTTTCTGTGAACATTAAAACATAATATTATGCATACTTACCCATTCAAAATTATTGCTAGATATAATGTAAATATAAAGTGAAAAAAGACAAAATACATGAATGCACAGAACCTGTAGGTGTCCTAATTAAATACAACTGTTAATTAATAATATTTTCCTTAACTTTCATTTTTTTCTTCCTAATATCAGGATGAAACTCTCTTAATATTTTAATTTTCTTGAATCTACTGTAATTCCAGACCTTTAAAAGTCTTGAATTTTTGCCTCATTAATTAAGTACCTTCCATTCACCAGGCACTGTGTAAAGTACCAAAAATAGAAACGGTAATAAACGCCAGAATCCTTTCAAAGTTCACATCTGTATCGCCTATGTTTCCAGGTCAGCTGCTTTCCACTGGGCTGCTGAGGACCCTTCAGGGCTGTTTTCTGCATCGCACTGCACTCTGATTGAGAGTCCTCCCTCTTGGTGTGGTGTTCTCACTCCCCTCTTGCTCAACCCCACTAATCATCTGGTTCTTCTCTTGGAGCAGAGAGGCTTTAATGCTCTCCTAGGAGACTTCACTTGATGTCTCTTATCCCTCACATTCTATAGTCCCTTTTCTTACTTTCTGAAATAGAAGGTTGGTGAAATAAAGTTCCCACTTCATTTTTCTTTCTCTGAATTTGGAAAAAGTTATATATTAGAATTATGGTGTTAATTTACTTCTTACAGTTTGGTTGTTTAAACTATGTCAAAGGTTATTTTGTGTATAACAAATAAAAATTACTCTTTAATTAGAACTTTAAACTAGCACAACTTTTGTAATAAACTTTTATAAAGGCTGGGTTTAGTGACTTTAAAATAAAATGGATTCAAATCTTATCCTTTTTTTATGATAACAAATATGGTCACCACTTTGAGAAGAAAACTCAGTTTTCCTCACAAATTAAGAAATTACCATAAAGAACTGGAATGACGCAGTAGGAAGGATTTCATCATAGTGGAGGTGATTCATAACCAGGAGAATGAGGGCTTCTTTAGAAACTCTAGAGTGGCGGATTGGTTATGAGTTGGCCAGGATTAACAGCTACATCATACATCGAGGATAAAATGATTTTTTTTAGCTTGTTGAAACTAAGTAGAAGAAGAAGAATATGATTCCCAATGTAGGGATAGGGGATTATAGGCAAAAAACCACCCCCAAAACAAAAACAAATCTCATTAAGCTTTATTAAAGAAACTAATAGGAAACCGTACTAAAGGCAGATTTTGCCTCTGTATTTAAAAAGACAAACGTAAAAAAAAGAGAAAAAGCAGACCCAAAAAGGCCCCAGATAACACAATTAACATAAGAATTTAGCAGGAATAGTCAACAGACAAAACAGAGATGTAGCCAGAAACATAAAAGACCAGCATCAGCCCCCACCTCTACTTGATAAAATACATAAAACACAAGGGACAGCTTCCAAAAGACTCATTTAATATATAGAAGACACACACAGCTGTACATTTATATGTATATTTTCACTTTAGCATCACTATACCACTGCACCAGATACACACATGCCCCCTTTACTTAATTTCTAACTCTAAGCTGCCCTTCTCTGAGGCTCCTCCTCCCCACAGTTACCCATCACAGAAGGACAAGATGGAATCAAATGGCCAAATGAATATAGGCAGAGTTACCAAGGCTAGGTCACAGACACCAGAGAGCCAATCAGATTGTTACAAGTTCCAGGTGGCCGACATGGGGCAGGGACACCAGTTTTAATAAAAAGGAGCTGAAGACAAAAACCCATGAGTATTTGCTTTTTGATGTCCCCTACTCTTCCAGAGTAACTATCTTCTCTTTTTCTGCCCTTTCCCAAAGAAACCGTCTTCCTTTATTTTAAATTCTGCTTCTTTATTTCATTGCTGGTGCTGAGTTTATGATCCAGGTAGGATCCCACTAGCTGCATGTTCCAGCAGAGCAATGTTGTGGCGTGGTGTACACCCCTAGACATAGCACCAGCATCTCTGGTTTGCTTAGTTGGAGCCCTTTCAATTGTGAGCTATGAATACTATTTCTTCTCTTCCCAAGGACTCTTTGCCAAAATTCCTCTTCTGAGTCTGCTTTTATTTTGTTACTTTTCTACTCTGGTGCCTGATTGCGCTGCATCATATTTTTGAAACTTGAAACCCACATTTTATCTGTAATTTCTTATCCCAATTCATTATTCAAATTACTGTTATTCTAATTCTTCTTTTCCTTCATTTTTGTACCTCCACTTCAGTTGAGTATTTTCCTGCTTCAATAAAAGATTATATGAAAGATTTCTAAAAGAGTAGAACAAATATCATTTTACTTATTCTTGGCATTTGATAGAAACTTTAGATGTGTATATCTTTACAAGGACAAGATATTAAATTGCTTCTCTTTCGGTTAAATGTGCCCACTGCTATATGTACTAGGTATTCAGGAGAATACTAGAGAAAGCATTTTTAAACTAGACCCTACATTTAATGAATGACCTGCATCTTGTATTTGTTCTTCTGAAAATGTGGTGCCTGGGTCAGCATCATTAGAGTTAACTGGAGAATTTTGTTAGAAGTGCAGGATCTTACTGAATGAAAAGATTCCCAGGGAATTCACATACTCAATAAAGTTTCAGAAATGCTATGTTCCAGGACCCACAGAAATCTATGGCTAGAGTGTTGCCAGTGTCCAGAATTTCATCATTAATAATGGCTAATTTAGTGTATTGGAAGAAGAACTGGACACTCTCTTGATGGCTTCAAAGAGTTAATGTTACATAGTATAAACTACAGCCTCAATAGTGACAGTAAAGAACTTGATAAATGTTTGAGGGTGTTTTAGTGGGGGTTATGGATATTCTATGTTGTTCTCAATAAATAATTGTTATATTTATGCAATAATTGATACAGCCCTGCACATGCTACAATTGTTATAGCTCCAAAAATAAATAAGCAGTATATTTTTATACGCATTATTTGAATATCTGACCAGTTGGGGAAGCTAGACTTGTATAACCAGTTCATTCTTAATCAAGTTCAGAGAATAACACATAGACTTCTGCCTAGTTTCTTCCCCATGCAAAGCCTCCTGTGCATTGGATAGTGCTACAAACAGAAGCTGGGAGTCCAAGATTCTCTAGGTGCTTTTGTGAGTCATGTCACCCTACTTGTGTGTACCTTTGCAGCCTTTTAATATTGAGGGGAATTTAGAGATGAAAAGATTAGAGAATTTCTCAGCCCATTGAATTATAGGCTGTTATCTTTTTATGAAGACTTACTTTCCAGGTACAAAGTATTTTCAGCACTAATTTTTATTTTATCATATTTTTGCTTTAGATTTTTTTTTGTACTGGGGATTGAACTCAGGACCTTGTGCTTGCAAGGCAGGTACAGTGCCACTGAGCTAAATCCCTGGCCCTTTTGCACTAGATTTTGAGCACTCTATTCATGAGTGTTTTAGATATTGTGCTTTGTAACTAGGAAGCACAATGGGAATGCCTATTAGTATCTCCAGCCACATCCCTACTAGCGACTGAAGGCTCTCAGACCACGACTCACAAAATTCAGGCTCCTTTTTCAATGAACTTGACTGATAGTTTTGGGTGATTGTGGAAATGGTCTCTTTTTTAAAAAGGGGAAATTGTTCACAAATATAATCCTATGGACAAATATCTAAAGATACAGAGACATTGCCCCAAGCTTTTTTTTGGTTTTAAACCAGAATGCTGATGCTCCTTAAAAGGAAACCTATGAACTTCCTTATTCACCACTACTTTGATCCTTTGCAGCCGGCAGCAAAGTGAGGCTCTGTTGGGGGGAGAGGCCACTCACTGGATCTTGCAGCCAGGACTTCTGTTATCTGCCCTCTGAGCTTCTCCCTAATCACATTTGCCACCCCATCCTAGCACTAGGGAAGATGTTGAAGTCTCTATTTTCAGCACCAGGCTTAGCTAGGGCATGAGCCCTTCCTAAATTCCCCATAGCACCCCTGAGACCATACTGTAGCCACTGATACCCATTTACCAGATGTATGAGGGATAACAACAGAGAATACAGTATTATGTACCTTGCTTTTCATAGGTTCAGAACCACCTCTACATTATAGGAGTACAGACAAGAAGAAGGTAATTTGGGAAGGTCCATTTGCTTTAATTTCCCCCCACTGCTGCCACTACTTTTGTCTCTCCTTGGCATTTTCCCTCCTCTCACTTAAGAGGAGATAGTTCTCAGATAATTGATGAATCACTTCTTCAAGGTCTCGAACTCACAAGCTTATCTGACTTGAGGGAAGAAATGTAATAAAACAGTGTGAACTCTTGAAATAAAATGCCTTGAGGCTTTAGAGAGACACCTGCTATTGCCATTCTCAAAGAAAAAGCTCAGTAGTGCGGCCCGGGATTTAGCTCAGTGGTTCTGTTGCCTGCCCTGCAAGCACGAGGTCCCGAGCTCGATCCCCAGTATGAAAAAAACAAAAAGCTCAATAGGTTACATTTGAGATGCTAACAGGCAACCAAAGCTAACAACTTCCTAAAAAAAAAAATCCAGAATAATCTGCACACTGTGCATTCACATGCCGAAATTTCACAATGAGAAGTGTTTCTCAGAATGTGTATTATCTGTGTGGTGTACTGCTGGTGAGGGTAGTTGTGATGTGGGCTGGATTTTCCTCCATTTATTTACCCAAACCTTTATTTGGAAAAATTGGGGGATTCTCTATAGTGAACTAATGATCTATCTGCTGGATAATGTGCTTTAATTTATATGAGTATACACTTGTCCTTTGGTTTTCATGTGGAATTTGTTCCAGGACCCCCGTGGACACCAAAATCTGTATATGCTTATGTTCTTTAAATAAAATTAGGTAATATTTGAATATCATTTACTCATATCCTCCTGTATGCTTTAAATCAGTGGTAGCAAACCTATTCCACATGTGCTGCAGTGGGCTCTTGTATCATTGAAAGCTCTAAAAGGCTTGCCATCACTGCTTTAAATAATCTCTACATTTTTTGTAATACCCAACACAATGTAAATGCTTTGTAAATAGTTGTTGGACTATTGTTTAGAGAATAATGGCAAGAAAAAAAGTCTGTATATGTTCAGGAAAGACATAGTTTTTTTCCTAAATATTTTTTATCTGTGGCAGGTTGAATGTGTAAATGTGGAAACCATGGATAAGGAGGGTTCAGTGTGTTCAGTTATATATGTTTTTGGAGGTAGGTATTGTGGATGCCAGCCTGTGGCCATTATTAAGAAGGCACGTAAGATAAAATTGGGAAACAGAAAGGCCTTCCTGGGTTTCCAGGAGGTTGGAAACTCCAACTTGTACTTGGAGCATTGCTGTCTGAGTCCTGAATCTTCAACATGCAAAATGCAAAAATGCAGATTTCTGGACCCCAGTCTACACTTTCACATTTGGAATCTCTGGGGGTAGGAAGGGAAACTGGGTTTATAATGAAAATCAGGTAATTCCTTTGCCCAGTGAAATTGGAGAACCATTAGTTTAGAAATGTGGCACAGACTTTGAGACCAGAACTTTCTCATTCCTAATTATGTTACAGAAGAAAACATACACAAAAATAACTTAGTAATCTTGATTTGAGTACAATCAAAAGTCCTTCCTAGGACTCAAAATGTATGAATTGTAGGGGAAAACAGTAAGAAATTAATTGAAAAGAAAAAAGTTTAAATATTATTAAGAAATAGAAAAGGCAAACTGCAATTAAGAAGAAAACATTGACAAAATGTCTCAGATGAAGGGTTTGTATCTATAATATAAAAAGAACTCATATAACTACTTAATAATAAAAAGATAAAATCCGATAACAGATTTTGAAAAATGTATAGATACTTCACCAAATAAATTATATGAAAAATAAAAATATGAAAAGATGATCAACATTATTAGTTATTAAGGCAATGAAAATCAAAGCCATAATAAAATATCCACACAAAGAATGATATGCAAATATTTATTTTTAATAGGCAAAACTCAGACAAATACACAATATTCCTCAACTGGGGATGAATAAGCAAATTGTTATATATTTATACACAGAATTCTACTCAAAAATAAAAAAAAATCAATAGATGTAATATGGTAGGTATATGTCAAAAGCATTCTAAGTGAGAGAAACCATTCTCAAAATATCACATAATATATAATTCCTTTAGTCTGAGGTTCTACAAAAGATAAAACTATAACAACAGGTTGATTGTTACCAGGCTTCAAGCAGAGGGATGGGAAATGGATTGACCACAAAAGGGCAAGAGAGAACTTTTTAGATGTTGGAAATATTCTATATCCTATCTGTGATGGTAGTTACAGGACTGTGTTTTGTTTGTCAAAACTTATAAAATTGTATACTTTAAACTGGTGATTTTTTTGTTGAATGTAAATTATACCTCAATACAACTAATTGAAAGTATTCAGGAAGAGTTGTCTGAGATAGAAATACAAATTTGGGACTTACAAGCATATAAATAGCATTTAAAGCTATGGAATGGGATGATGTTACTGAGAAAAATACTGAAAAAATATATATGGAAGAAAAGTCAAAGATTGAGTTATTAGGCACCCAAATATTGAGAAGCCAGCAAAATAAGAAGGATGTAGCAAATATGATTCAAAGATACTTATGTGGTTTCCTGGAAGCCAAATATTTCAAGACAAAAATATTTCAAAAATGAGTGAGTATATCCAATGCTGTTAATGCACGACAAATACGAGTTCTGAACTTTTCTTGTTGAACTTAATGATCAAATATGAAGTGAATTCATATTTTCTCTTGACACAAGCAGTTTGTCTGGGTCTACTGGGAGTTAATTCAAAAAAAGAGTGAAAACAGTCACATTAAAATCACTGAAAATAGACAACCCCAAATTAGGAGGTTTGGGGTAAAGGGAAGGAGTATAAGGAATGTATACTGGGTGGGAAGTAAGGTAATGAAATAGTTTATTATTATTTTTAAGATGGTAGTAATGTTATCATATTTTTATGCTTAGAGGAAAGATTCAACAGAGGAAGAAACATATATGACATATGACAAAGCGGGAATATTTTCAGGAGTGATATTCTTGAACTGAAAAGTGTTGATGACATCTAGTATACAAGTTGGGAATTTGCCTTGGATAGGAGCACATAGGTAATAACAATGTGGGTAGATGTGGTGGGATCTTATGGGGCTTCTCTTCCATTTAAATCAACTTTATTTTATTTTCTATAGTATTTTTAGTTTTGCAAATCTCTTTAATTCATGGTTTAATGGAAGACAGCTGGATACTCTCCTACCTGCTTCTGTATTCAATCTATCCCAATGTGTTGTTTTTGTTAAAGTACCAGTATATGGAAAATATCTGGCCCAATACAGATATATAGTCTGAAAAGGGAATACTATTTTATTATTTATTTATTTACTTTTTAATGTATAACTTTATTATCATCCACTAAACACAAATATATACAAAAATTAAAATTATTCAAAGAAAAGCAATGCAAGAGAAAAAAACTATAATAATATTCAAATATAATAGAACTCAACCAAAGCAAAACTGAAAAGTACTTAAACATTTTTCCATATAATTAAAAAAAAATCTCAAGCATTAATAAGACATCAAAGGATGTAATTTGTTTTAGAAAGATTTTCAAAACTAATACTGAACAAATAGTGGTCTGGAAAAAAAATTCTAATTAGTTAGTAGACCCCACATAGGCCAAATTTTTAAATTTAAATTTCAATACAGTCATGTGACATGTGATGGAAATATAATCTGAGAAATATGTTATTAGGCAATTTCATCTGTGTGTATCACAAAGTACCACACAGAGTGCCAACTTCTAACTGCAAACTGAGAAAGGTATACGTCAATCATCTGTGATGGCCCCTTGATATTATCCAAATACGCATTTAAACATGAGATACATGGGGCTACCATTGGCATAGCAGCACGCTGTTTTACAGTAAACTCTTTTATATAAATAGGATTATGCTCTAAAGGATGAAAAGCACAGCATGTTATGGTAAGTATATAAAACAGTAACAGTCATTTATCGCACTATCGAGTACTGTGTACTGTACATAGTTGTATGTGCTTCTTCTGGAAGCATCTATTTTATTAAAGACAGGAAGAAAGATTATCAGCTGAAAATCAAGATGAACAAAAAGTTATTGGAGGTTTGAGGTCAGAATAGAAGATATGAAACAGTTATATTGAATGTGAATGTGAATGAAGTTGGAAAATAATTTGATTGTCAAGCAGCATTAAGAGCCCACATGGCCATAAATTTAAAGGGAGATCTATCATCATGGTAGTGTGTTTTTCATTCAGCTACAAGAATGCAAGCACAAAGTAGATGTAAAGATTATCTTTCCCAATATTGGGGTTTTGCCAGGAATGAATGAAAGTGAGAGAGGGCAAAGGAGTTGGAAATATGTCCAAGAGACTGGTTATAAAGATGAAGTGTAGATTTAAACTGAAAAAGTGAGAACGTGAAGGGAACAATGGGAGTACAATGGTGGTAGGAAGAATGGCTAATAGGATCCAGTAGAATGAAAAATTATTAAAATTGGGGTATTTGAGTAAGTTTGAAAGACGGGAGGCAACAGTTAGTGAAGAGATTTCTTAAAATTGCAAGCAGAAAAAGGGTAATGACAAGGCTAAGTTTCAAAAATGAGGGTGAATAACAGGGATGGGTAGACTACAAAATCACTTCAAGACGGGAAGTTGCAGCTAGCAGAGTTCATGTTCTGAGTCACATTCATTGGCGTGCCTTTGATTTCAGCAGCTGCTGGGTGAATAGTTCCCATGCTTCCTAATGTTCTCCCACCTTGAGCCCCTACTTGTCCTTGCTTTTCTGTGTTGGAGCTTTCCCCAGAGCCTTTTAAACTCTTAATCCAGGCAAAGCAGTCTGAAGGAGTGGAGGAGTTTATAATTTTGGTGACAAATCTAAACCAGTTGGGGAGAGGAGTTGATGGATAAATGTCCTAGGTTGTCTACCTCTGGAAGGGTGGCTCAGGTCATCATGATTGCTCAGAGTGTCCTCAGTGAGAGTGAGTTGCTATTGTTATTATTATTCTGTTAAATAATACAACAGCATACATTTTGATCCCACATTGCCTACTTCCTCACTGTGATATCCCAGGATAATCTCTTAAATAAACTATCAGCATGTATTTGTCTTAGAATCTGGTTTGGAAAAATTTAGACTGAAGAGCTGAGATTCTGGATCACTCAAAGCATCATTTTGGTGGCTATTTAGAAGTTAATAGAAATGGTGGAGTAAATGAAATAATCTAAGAATTACAATCTGCAAGAACAGGAGAACATTACTTAGCACTTAGCTTATGCCTTGCATTTGGTAACAATTGCTATGCATTGGTTGAATAAGCAATGGATGGTGCACACTCATCTTTCACTACTTCATTCTTGTTAATTTGTTTCCTACAATATGAACTTCTTGAAGAATCATGCTGGCATCCAATGTATGACAACTATACTACATTGATCTGACCAATAGAAATTGTAAGACAAGCCTCTACTATTGAATAGGAAAATCAGGCCACTGCAGACAGGCAGGTCTGCCCACGCACTACTGAGGTCCTGAGTCATGCAGAAGATGCTGAATCACCCCGCTGCAGACAGGGAGCCACCTGGTTCCACACTACAAAGACGCAGAGGACATCAGACCACCAGACCACAGTACTGAGTCCCACTGCTCCCAGCCCAGAGGTAGGGGCTTCTGAGCCGCTGTTACACTGCTCCTGGTCCAGAGGAAGGGAGTTCCCGGTCACCATCACTCGCGCTGCTCCCAGCCCAGAGGAAAGGGCTTTTGGGCCACCATCCCTACCGCTGCTCCTGGCCACTGTCCTACCTCTCCCAGCTCAGAAGAGGTAATCTGTGCAGGCAGTAACAGCTCCCCACCCAAGTCGAAATGAGAAAACATGTAAATAAGTCTCAAAACCAGACATCCAGATGACCTACAGCAATCCCAAAGGGAAATGAGATGGAACACTCTGATACTCAAACACCTGGACCCACTGAATTGGCAACAAAAGGGAATCTGGAAAAAATAAAATCTGAAATAATTTCTCAGATAACAGGAGAAATTGTGCCCCTAGTGCAAGACATGATTAATAAATCTAGAGAGGAGCTCAG
>NW_004624744.1:2309572-2330218 GCF_000247695.1 Heterocephalus glaber
TTCCCCTGCTTGGGAAGTTTTCTGCCATTATTTCTGTGGAGAGTTTTTTTTTTTTTTATGTCATCTGCACTCTCTCCTGTTTCTTTATTGACTCCAATCAGTCTTATGTTATTCTTCTTTGCATCATGTAGCAGCTGTTAGATTGATTTCTCCTGTTCTCTTATAATTTTGAAGCAATTTTTCTTTTCCTGGTCATTAATTGCAATCTTTTCTTCTATATCTGAAATTCCGTCCTCACATTGGCTCATTCTGCTGTGTAGACTGTCAATGGAATTTTTCATGTCCTGGACATCTATTTGCATCTGTTTTATGGATTCCATTTGCTTCCTATGTTGGGATTCCTTCATGTTCCTGAGCTCCTCTCTAGATTTATTAATCATGTCTTGCACTAGGGTCACAATTTCTCTTGTTATCTGAGAAATTATTTGTGATTTCATTTTTTCCATATCCCCTTTTGTTGCCAGTTCAGTGGGTCCAGGTGGTTGAGTATCAGATTTCCCCGTCTCATTTCCCTTTGAGGGTGCTGTAGGTGATCTGGAAGTCTGGTTTTGAGACTTATTTACATGTTTTCTCATTTCGACTGCAGGCGCGTGGGGCTCTTGGCACCTGCACAGATTACCTCCTCTGAGCTGGGAGAGGTGGGACAGGGTCCGGGAGCATCGGTAGGGATGGTGGCCCAAAAACCCTTTCCTGTGGGCTGGGAGCAGCGGGAGGGATGGTGGCCGGGAAGCCCCTTCCTCTGGTCCAGGAGCAGTGGGATGGCAGCTCATAAATCCCTACCTCTCGGCCGGGAGTGGTGGGATCGATGGTGGCTCAGAAGCCCCTTCCTCTCGGCCAGGAGCAACGGGACAGAAGGTGGCCCAAAAGCCCTTTCCTCTGGGCTGGGAGCAGCGAGAGGGATCGTGGCTGGGTAGCCCTGTTCTCTGGACCAGGAACAGTGGGATGGTGGCTCAGAAGCCCCTACCTCTGGGGCGGGAGCAGCGGGACTCAGTACTGTGGTCTGGCGGTCTGGTGTCCTCTGCATCTTTGTAGTGTGGAACCAGCTGGCTGTACAGAGGAGCCGGGGTGGGGGGTGTCCAGTGGATTGCTGCCAGGGTGCGGGCTGATTCAGCATGTTCTACGCAACTCGCAACCTCGGTAGGGCATCTGCAGACCTGCCTGTCTGCAGCGGGCTCAGAAGATTTTTAATAAGAAGAGATCCCACTCTTTGATTGTGCTAGTTCACGGGCAACTGAAGTTTTGTTCATAAAATCTTTTCCTACACCAATATCTTCAAGAGTTGTACCTAAGCTCTCTTCTAGCTGCTTCAGCGTTTCTGTTTTAATATTTAGATCTTCAATCTATTTTGATTTTAGTTTAGTGCATGGTGAGAGATACAGGTCTAGTTTTAATCTTTGACAAGTTGAAACCCAATTTTTCCAGCACCATTTATTAAAGAGGCTATCTTTATTCCAGTGAGGGTGTTTGGCTCCTCTTTCAAAGATGAGGTGGCTGATTGTGTCTGGTGTTGTTTCTGCATCTTCTAATCTGTTCCACTGGTCCTCATGTCTCTTTCTTTGCCATTACCATGCTGTTTTTATCACAGTGGCTTTGTAGTATAGTTTCAAGTTGGGGAATGTGATACCCACTGTCATGTCTTTGTTTTCCAGAATTGCTTTTGCTATTCAAGGTCTCTTCTTGTTCCAAATGAATTTTTCGTTTATTTTTTGAAGGTCCTTGAAGTATGCTGCTGGAATTTCTATTGGGATTGCATTGAATCTATATAGCAGTTTTGGAAGTATGGCCATTTTCCCTGTGTTGATTCTTCCTACCCAGGAGCAAGGATGTCTTTCCATTTTCTGATATCATCTTCAATCTCTCTTTTCAGAGTGCTATAGTTTTCAGAGAAGAGGTCTTTGATTTCTTTTGTTAGGTTGATTCCTAGGTATTTCAGTTTTTTGGATGCTATTGTGAAAGGAATTCTTTGCCCTATTTCTCTCTCAGTGAGTCTGTCATTGGTGTAGAGGAGAGCTATTGATTTTTGTGTGTTGACCTTGTATCCAGCTACTTTACTGATTTTGGTTATTAAGTTTAGAAGGCTTTTGGTGGAGTTCTTGGGGTCTTCTATATAGAGTATCATGTCATCTGCAAATATTGACAATTTGACTTCTTCATTTCCTATCTTTATTCCTTTTATTTCTTTCTCTTGTCTAATTGTTGTGGCTAATGTTTCCAAAACTATATTGAACAGGAGTGGTGATAGTGGACATCCATGTCTTCTTCCTGATTTTAGTGTGAAGGATTTCAGTTTTTGACCATTTAGTATGATACTGGCTGTTGGTTTTTCATCGATGGCTTCTATCAGTTTGAGGTAGAGACCATCTATTCCAATTTTTTGTAGGGTTTTTATCATCAATGAGTGTTGGATTTTCTCAAATGCTTTTTCTGCATCTATTGAGATGATCATATGGTTTTTGTCCTTGGCTCTATTGATATAGTGTATTACATTTATTGCTTTGTATATGTTGAACCATCCCTGCATCCCTGGGATGAATCCCACTTGGTCAGAGTGTATGATCTCCCCTTCTGATCCTTTATGCTTACCTAAGAAATTCCTTATATAGTTATAAATATGTTTCATATTGATTCTGTTCCAGTGAACCTAACCATTATATAACATATAATAGCTATTTTCGACTTCTTTATGAGTAAGATTATTTGAGTTTCTAATAAAATGTATTCAAAGACCTCATAAGATCTGGGATGAGTCTCAACAAAACCCCGTGATTCTGATGCAGATTGTCATTGGATAACAGTATGAAAAACACTAACAGACATGTCATTCTATCACCACTATTGTATATTTAATTATTTGGATGTTTTATGACTTAACCATTGTATTATTGATGAGCAGTTAAGCTGTTTTCATTTTTACAAAAGAAGATTAGAGCAAACTTTCACTTTTCTAGCAGTATGAAGAGAACAATTTATGCTCTTACATAATTCTTATGTAAGAATACGTAGATTTTTTTCTTGCAGTTGACACTTAAAATCAATTGTTTATTGTTCTATTTAGCACAAATTAATACATTATTTTTATTGTTAATTTTGAGTTCTCTTATAAATGGATAAATTGCCATTTTGAAATCTGATTACCTATTGTACATATATAATTCAAATGATTTCTGTTATTGCCTTTCCTTACATCTTTGGGAACTTTAACTTTGCCATAGTTATTTTAATAGTTAATGAACAAGTTTCTTTAAACCTGAGACTAAGTAGTGAGGAAACATTTCAAGAAATGATTGTTATAATTGTTTGGATTTGAGGCAGTTTGCTCCCTGGAAAGCAGACAAGAATTGCTGACAAAGGCTGAAAATAGAAGCAGTGGTGACATCAGATTATAGGACAGTGTTAGTAGGTTTTAAGAATGTCATTTTTTTTCCATTTGCTTTCCAGCTTTAATCCAAAAAAATCAAATTTTGCTGCTATAGGCAAATTGGTATGATTTTCTTGCCTTGCCCTTATCAGAAATAATTTTTCATGCTCTGGAGTGGAGTTCTCAGAAAGTAATATGCCAAAGGAGAGTTGCTCTTCCTTGAGGCCTCAGATGACTGGTAGCTTTCTTAAATGGTGGCTGCCTTCTCTCTCACCCACCTCTTATCACTGGGCCTGTGGCTGTGGTGGAGGTACATTCCTTGGTTGCCATTTCTGCTTCTGGGTCATTTTCCCATTCTTCCTTCCCCTTCCCTACCCCCCTCTATCTCTAAATTTCTTCCACCTGACTATAATTCCCACAATATTTCTCTATTGCAGTTACTTATTGATTTTTGGATTGTATCCCCTCATTCTTTAAAGATGCTAGTTCCTTGCCTACTGGCCTTCTCTATATGCTAGCATTGTCATAATTTTTGGTTATTTCAATATCTTCAGAGATGAACTGTTGAATTCTCTGATAAACTCTAATGACTGCTCTCATTCTGCTATATGCATTCACCCCTTGTTCATATCACAGCCTTTGTCAGTAGCATGTTTTTATTTTTTATTTTATTTTATTTTATTTTTTTGCACCGGGGATCAAACTCGGGTCCTTCTGCTTGCAAGGCAGGCAGCAGAACCACTGAGCTAAATCCCTGGCCCAGTAGCATGTTTTTAAACCTCATCATTGTCTCAATGTAAACTTCCCATTCTTACTATTAATTTCTATCTTTGAAGTTTATTCCATTTAATCGCACAAGTCCAGCAACCCTTGGACCCTATCTGTGTCAGGTGTACAGATATTGCTCAGGAGAGTTCTCTGAGAAACTGCAATACAAGTGTCAGTTGGGGATGTGGCTTTTATCTGAGGCTCAACTGGAGAGGGACCTTGTCAAGCCTTGCACATGTGGTTGTTGGCAGACCTCAGTTCCTTGTGGGGTGTTGGACTGGGAGCCTCAATTTCTTGACACATATCAGCTAGAGGCTGTGCTAAGCTCCCTACCACATGGTCATCTCCTTAGGCAGCTCATCATATGACAAGTTGATTCTGCTAGAGAAAGTCTCCTAGCTAGACAATTTTTTTTTATCCTATATAATATAATCATATACATCCCATCACCTTTGCCTACTTTATTGGGTAGGAGAAAGTCACAAGTATGGTCCACATTTGAGAGGAAGGTATTACACAGGGCATGAGTACCAGCAGGTGGGGATCACTGAGGTAACCTTATCATCTGTCCCTCACAGACCTGTTCTTCATCTGTCTTTGTTATCCTTACTCCCATTAACATGAAATGACACTGGTCATTGTATTTTCATCAAACTAAAATGACATCATTCTAAAGTTACAAACTATTTCATTACAAGCATCCTGGATCAATCACAATACTATCAAAACATTTTGCAAAAAAGGAAGTATTATTCTCTTTAGAGTTCAGCCAATATTTTTTTAACTAAAATTTTTACTCTGGGATATAAATGCCATGATATATGAACATATACCCATTTTAGTAATGACAATAAAAGTAAATATCCACATATCCACTGGCAAGGTAAGAAATTGTTTGGCTAAGAAGTGCCATGAGTGCCCCTGTTTGATAATTTTCCTTTCTCATTTTTTCAGTGCTTATCACTCCTGAATATTCATCATTCCTTTGTGGTCATTTACTATTTTACCAGGGAACCTTTCTATCCTGAAACTAAGAACTGTTTATTTTAGCTCTTTTTGAATTTTGTGCATAGTGTGATTTTCTTTTTCTTACTCAATATTATGATTTGAATACACTAATATGTTGATATACGCCTGTAGTAATATTCACTACATACTATTTTATTTCAGCTTTTTTTTCTTTTTTAGTACCAGGGGTCGAACTCAGGTCCTTGCGCTTGCACAGCAGGCGGCGAAACCACTGAGCTAAATCCCTGGCCCCACTACATACTATTTTAATCCCTTTTCTTTGAATATATTAATATGTATGCATCTGTCTTACCATTGATAGATGTTTGGGTTTTAACATTTTTTTGCTATCATGAGCAATGACACTGTGAGCCTGCCTGTTGAAGTTCCTGGTTGTACACAGTCTAGTTTCTCTCTTCCGGTCTTAGGAGGAGAATGAGTAGGTTGTAGGGTGTGTGCTTGCTCTACTTCTCCTAGGAATGCCCAACCTTTTTGCACATAGTTACACCAGTTAACTCTTACACTGGCAATGGAAGAGGCTATTTCTTTTTATAGGTGAAGCTTTTCAAGAGTCAGTTTTAAAAAACTTTCCTCCATCAGAGGGATGGTGATTGGAATCAGTCACTTCTAAATTAAATGCTTGAGAGTGGGAAAGTAACAGCTTGAGTAAATATTTTTTGGCAAGTGGGTGCATTTAAAATAAATTTTAAGATTATAAGCCCTGAGAGAGTTTAATTAAAATTTAAAAGATTATAGCACAAATGTTTAGGAACTAAAATTTCCCTTTCATGTGCAATAGCAATTAATTCTTCTCCTCTTTCATTTCCAACTTCTCAGTCTACTTATGATACACTGATAGTGTGGGTACAATTTTCTACTTGATGATTATTTTAAACCCAAGTGGGTACATTTATCAAGCAGAAAACTTACAAAAGTGAAGCATTGATTGATGAGATTTCTAAGCCCATGCTGATTTGGGAGTTGAAGGAGAGTTTGAATCTCTTGGAAAAGAAGAATCTTGAGTTTAAAAATATGCAGTACATTTATAAAGAAGGTCATGGTCTATTTTATTATCTTCTTTATAAGAATACATTGTGCTTTAAAATTAATAATCAAATTTAGGCTAAATGCCATGTCTGATTAGAAAACTTTTGGGAATTTTTTTTCTCAAAGTTGCATGCTCCACACTTTTGAGACTAATGGCATTTTAAAATGACTTCACAGGTAATCACCTAGGCTTTAAAGTTTTAATTTTCTTTATTAGATGTCTGTAAAATATTTTTATTGTATCTTCTTATCCACTTAGCTCTTCACTCTAATCAATCAAATATGTTGGCCAAATTTTTAAAAAGTTTCCTCTCCTCACCTCTTATCTGACTGTCATTTCTTGGGTTGACAGAGGTTTTGTTTTGGGGCTGGTGAGAGAGAGGTAGAGCCAGGGAAGGAATGGGAAAGTGAGAAAGCTAAAGAGAGAAAGAGGCAGATGAGAGAGTGGGAGTACAGTGGTCAGTGATAACAATGAATCGCTTTTCTTACCAGAGAAATTTCTAGCTACAATCTAACAAAACAAAATCTCTTCAGCCCGTGTGTGAGTTTGCTTTTCCCTAGAGAAGAGAGAGGAGTCAGAATTATTTATTTTTTTCTTAAATTCTTTTATTGGTACATTTTAGCTATACAATACATTTACATTTATCATTGGGATCTTGTACCATTACATGAGTATCTTGGTTCTTATTTTTTTTCCCATTCCCTTGCCCTCCCTTCAACTCCTCCACCCTTCCCTATTTACAGAGACTTTGTTTTCATTTTTTCCTTTTCTCTTATTTTTTCCTTTCCCTTTCCTTATTTTTGATATATGTTTTAGTCCAAGTTTCTTAGAAAAAAGAAATTGAAGCATAATTTACATGCTAATGTTTCACTGGGCCTACATTCCCAGGACAGAAAGAGTGACGGAAAAGGTGGCCTTTGAAGATGCAGGGCAAAAACATGGTATTGTGTATGTTACATCCTGTAGATAATGCAGCAAGTTGCTTGGTTACATAGGACATTTCTGGAAAGGTCATCTGGAATCTCTTTATCTTAAAAAAATTAGATTGAAAGGGAGGCTGGAAAGGGCATTTATCTGATATCTCCCTGTCATTTCTTGCTTTTCATGGGTTAATATTTCTCCTTCAGGATATTAACCAGGCCAACTACATTATTCAACTTTGTGTTAGTACAATAAAATGTCCAAGGAAGCTAACTTTTTTTTTTTTTTTCTTACCAGGGATCAAACTTGGGACCTTGCGCTTGCGAGGCAGGCACCAGAACCACTGAGCTAAATCCCCGGCCCCCTAGGAAGCTAACTTATGAAGAGAAAGGGTTTATTTAGCTCGCAATTTTAGAGATTTAAAGTCTAAGACTGAGCAGTTGGTCTCATTTGTCCGGTGCTTGATGAGACCAGCACGTGGTGGTACATGATGGCAGGGCTGTGCATAGGAGCAAAAAGTTACATCTCCAGTGGAAACACAGAGAACAGTCTGCTTGGAGTCCCGCAGTCCTCTTTGAGAGTACCTTCCCAGTGACCTGAGGATCTCCCACTAGGTCCCATCTATTACAAGTCCACAGCACCTCCCAATATTGCCACCTTGGAGACAAAACTGTTTAGTACAGACTTTTGGGGGTCACTTGTCATCTGAACTATAACACCAAGCCAGGGATGTAGCTCAGTGGTTCTGGCGCCTGCCTCGCAAGCGCAAGGTCCAAAGTTCAATCCCTGGTACCAAAAAAAAAAAAAAAAAAGGAAATCATGAACTATAACACCAAGCCCCTGTGAGTGGCCTTTGGAGAAACCACACCTCATGCTCCATGGTGAGTCCTTTATCTGAACGTGGAAGTAGTAGGAAGACCACTGCTGTGGGTCAGATTAGTTTATGCTTGAATTTGGCTTCTGTCTCACACCAGTAATAGGTTGGAGAGAGTCAGCAGTTTTAACAGAAGCTGATTGTGCAGCCTGGGTCAGTTGCATTAATGGATTGCCTCAATGAGCTGACCTGGCTCAGTTACTATCCTATTGACCACTTCTAGAAGGGAGGGAGGCCTGACTGGCTCTCCAAGTGGCCTTGAGGTTGCCCTAGTTAACTCTCTGACCCAATTATCTCAGGAAGATTTGGATCAGGATTCAGAATGCTTCTCTTCTTGCCACCATCATTTAGGAATGTGATTATGTGAGTCTTAATGAGCTGATTGCTCAATCCTTCTTCTTTAGGAGAGAGAGGCGAAATAATGGAACCAGAAGAAAAGTGAGTACAGTGGACCCTCGAGTGAGTTATGACCCATCGGACATACGAACAACTTGGGTTACGACCGGATTTTAGTTTTAACTTACAAACAATGTCTTGAGTTACAACCCTAGTGCTGGCTGCTTGTGCTTCCAGATGGTCTCAGATGAAGATTTAACCCTTAAAGAGTTCTGAAAGGAAAATTACAACATCCTTTCCTGTGTGGGGTTAATTGAGAAATCCTGGGTACTCTCTAAGAACACTGAGATCTGTCTGTACACAGGAGAGAGACTTTGAAGGCTGTGTAGAGGAGTCTGAGCCTTCAGTTGACCAACTTGAGTTACAGCCAGCCCTCAAGAATGAACTGATTTGGAAGTCACGGGGTCCACAGTAGCAGATGAGCCACTGACAGCATGAACTTAATTTTTAATTAATGTACTTTGCTCTATTATTAGAGGTATTTTTAGGAGGGAGCATTCAGAGGCCAGAGAGGATCTACTTAAGATAAATCTCAAAAAAGTGACTATAAAGTATAAACCAATAAAGTAGTGGCTGACATGACTGAAATTGCCAGTTCAGCTAGGGAGCTTCTTGAGTGGGAGCCCTTGCACAGTGGGGTTTGGCTGGGTGAGATTTTGGGTGTTGGTGCTTGTATGAAGTCTTGCAGGACTATTCATGATTCCTTCATGGCACACACTGTGGACAGGATCCAGCCCTGCAGCCCTGTAGGCAAGTGAGAGAGAACTCCAGATAATATTCCAGTATTTAGCTGAGTAGTAGGGTGTGCCAGCAAAGAAATAAAAGAATGATGTTCCAATGAACAGAGCCAAATATTTGACTAGTGATTGGAAGGAAGAAGGAAGCACATTGCAAGCTGGATATGCTTAGAAAATGGGATTTTCTAACCAAGGAGTGTTAGAGAAAAACATAGGGAAAATGTTGAAAATAGTATATTACCTTCTGTTGCTTGAAACACTCTCTGAAATATGTTATGGAAAGTTGACATTTGTTTTGAGGAAAGTGATCTCTGAAGCTTTTTTAAAAAAATCAGTATTGCAGATCACAAAATCACATGGACTTCCTGTTTGGAGTACTAGGATTTGTTTTTAAAAAGTACCCATGCTCTTTTTCAGTTTTGCATATAGTATGAGAAAGTTTTCTCATCTGCTCTGAAAATATTTTATATTAGTAACTTCAACTCAATCAGCTGTTTTTATTTTACTCTAAATTATTACACTTTTAAAGGTAGTAAGTTTGCTTGCATATAGACCCTGTTTGTAAGCAGAGGGATCAAATACTTTTTTTGATGTAGAAATTGAAGTATTTTTGTTTTCAAGGCATTTTTATTAGTGAATATTTTATAAACTATGTGGTTTAAATGTGGTATTTTCATACATGCATATATCATATTTTGAGCATATCTATCCCTCTATTATTCTCCTTTACAATCCTTATTCTTTCACTTATTCCCTTCTAAATAATTTTTAAAGCCCCTTTAAACAGTTATGAAACACATTATTTCTAAACTATTTTTGTTCCTGCTTTAACTTAATTTATTGACTTAATTTTATTGAGGACATTAGTAGTTTCCTTTAAAAGACAAGAAAACTTCCTAGAAAAAGGATTATTATGATTCTTACTGCTTTTAAGGAAACATTTCCTTTATCACTACATTGGAATGGAATTAACTTGTTAAAGTGTTGATCAGAACACAGAATTTGTGACAATGGACTTGCATAATTGCGCTCTGTGCCCCTGTTTTTTCCCCTCCAACATAGTCTCTATTTCATTCTAGCAGAAGTCTCAAAGTTTTCTGTCTCTAGTGTTTGCTTCTATGAGCTTTGCAGTGACAGATCTTCCTCTGTCAGCTGTTTAGCTCTGCTCTGGTGCCTTCTTCATATTCTGTCTATCCTTCCTCTTCTCAGATCACAGCCAGTCTCAGGCAGAGCAGCTGAGAAACCAACAGAGTGGCAAAACAGAGCAGCTGTCAGGGGAACAGAGCATGACTTTGAAGGGATGGAAGTGGGGAGCAGAACTCAGACAAGGCAATATGCCTCTGTGGGTTGGAACATTTGACCCAAAAATGGCTGGATGTGTAAGTGATTCTAGACATTGACAAATCTAACTGGTTTGAAAGGATGACTCAACCTCTGATATCTCACTACCCCACCCTACTCACTCACCTTCATATACATTATGAAGAAAAAGAATTCAGGCTTTGCGAAAAATGAATGAATGAATGAATAAAAGAAAGAAAGAAAGAATAAATAAATAACTTTAGACAAGTCTTGGAATCAGAATATTTTACAATTATCCATTATATCAAATTATGAAAAGGGATAAAGGGAGCTTATTAGTAGGTGCTTTTAAACTTCTGTCTCTAAATTAATATATTGTGTTGCCTTTCTGTGTCATTTGATTGAATCCTGTGAGAATCACATTCTTTAAGATACCTAAAAGTTTCAACAGTATCATTCTGTGTCTTTTCTCCTGTGAAAACTTAGAACAGTTATATTTATTTTTGGGATTTTGGCCAGAGTCCCTTAGTATAGTTCAGATTTCCTTCTCAGGTCTTTTTGCTTCTGTGTGTTCATGTTTGCTTTAGTCAAGAATGCCCTTGGGCTAGTTTCTCCTGACTGTTGTCTTTGTATTCATTTTTATGCATTGGTGACATATCTGGAAATTCTGTGGATTATTGTAGTATTGTTGATTATCAGAGTGGAGGACCTAAGGGTTCATCCTGCTCAGTTTACAGATGATGTGTCTGAGTCTTAGGGAGGAAAAGTGTCATCTCCAATCTTGCCAGCTTGCTAGGGCAGTGAAGGCCAACACATATTTCACTACACTAGTGGCCTTTGTCATTTTGAATGACACTTTTCCCTTTCCATTTGCAGTTTATTGCTTTCAGTGTGTTTTGCAAAGAATGTACATTTACTACTTCATTGATAAAATAGCCTTTTAAAAAACACCGGACAAATTGTTAAAATTCAGCTGTGCCATTAACCTTAGATAAAAATTGAAAGAAATTCCAAGCTAAGCATCAAAAGATTCAACATTTATACCTTCTGTTTTTTTTGCTTCTGAGTTAAGAATAAGAATGATGGAATAAATACTTTTCTTTTTACCTTTCTATTCATTTACTCATCATAATTGACAAGTTTTGACTGTCTACCACGTAACAGTGTGCTAAGATCGTCTGCACAGATACAAGGATAATTATGTCTCCTCTGGAAGAGATTCCTGTCAAATGGGCTAAGATAGACACATATATATAACCACAATTACAGTGGCATGCCAATACTGTAATAAAGGCAGTTTCAGAGTCCTAAGAAGAACATGGAAGAGGAAAGATTAACTACGAGGAAAGCTTTGCTGAGGAGACAGCATTGAAATTGTGTCTTGAAGAATGTGTAGACACTCACCAGATGGTAAAAAGGGATGAGTGTAAGTGAGAATCCCAGGCAGAGGAAATAGCATCTGCAAAGACAAAAAGTTCTAAGACAGAATAAAATACTTGAGTGCCAGAGCAGAAAAATATGATGAAAAAAATGAGTTGAGGATAGAGGGACACAGGGGTAGAGGGCAGATTAGTATGAAGAGCCCTGTATAGGATTCCTAAGAGCTTTGTCCTTACATTAGTTGCAGAGAAGAGGCCTTGTCTATTTCACCACTATATAGACAATGCCAGCATTATACTCAAACAGGGTTGTATTATTATGATGAAAAGGGTCCACAAAGTTGTCTGAGTAGAGTTAATAAAAATAAGTTTTCAGAATAGCCCATGTAATTGACTGAGGAACTAAACTGAATTAATGGTTGATTTCTTAGTATGTTTGGGCTGCTATGACAAAATGCCATTGACAGAGTAGCTTATATGGGAAATGTATTTCTTATAGTTCTATCAGTTGGAAAGCCAGGATCAAGGCACTGGAAGATTTTGAGTCTGATGGGGGCCTGTTCCTCATAGATAGCACCTTTTAGATGCGTCTTCACATTGTGGAAGGGGTGTAGAATCTCCCATAGACCTCTTTTATTAGGGCACTAATCTCATTTATGAGGACTTTGCCTTCATGAATTAATCATCTCTCCAAATATCCCACCTCTGAAACCAGTACCTTGTTGGTTAGGATTTCAGCATATGAATTTGGAGGAAGCAAGGATTCTGATCATAGCAACTGAGGTGAAGGAAATTTGAAAGATTTAACAGGTAAAATTGACAGGATTGGACATCTGACTGGCCAAAGGTGGTGCTGAAGGAGGAAGTGTCAAAAGAAGTTTCCAAGATCCCTAACATGAAAGCACAGGTTAATGATAATGTTGCCAACTGCAGGTGGAGAAGGAGAAGATCAGGGCAAGGTGCACTGTGATCTTAGCAAATGATCCCAGTGACGATGTTTAGAACAGTACAAAATGAATGTCGGGAGTTCAGATGAAAGATAGTTATATAGATCTGGAAGTCATCTACAGTTATAGCCATATATGTGACCAATGAAGCCATGGGAATGGTGAATCAGGTTACTTGGAATGAAGAGACCCTGAGATGAAATGTTGAGAGTCACCATGACATTTATGTAGCATGCAATAAAATCACAAAAAATCTCATAAATTACATTACTCATCCATTCAATAAATACTTAGGCACCTTCTAAACTCCAAACACTCCCTTTTTTAATTTTAGTTTTTATTGATACATTATTTGCAGTACATAATGATTATATTCTTTGTGGGGAGTTGGTACATGTACATAACACATTTTAGTTCTTTTTTCATCTTCTTTCTCTCCCTTCCCTCCCTTCTCACTCTACTTCTTGGTCCTCTTCCTTTTTGCAAAAGATCTATCTCCCTATTTCCTATCATCTGTCTTTTATTTTGCTTTTTATTTATATTTTGTGTTTCTCATATAAGAGAAACCATGCAATATTTAAGCTTGACAGGCACTCTATTAAGTACTAGAAATATAAAGATATAACAAATGTGGCTTATATTCTCAAAGAGATTATTATCTAGAGGAAACAGTAAGAGAAATGGACAGAATTTTTGTGATAGTTACTGCTGAGTGATATACCAGAGGTGAGCCAAGGGAAAACTGGAGAACATTTGATAAGAATTTTCTAGTGGGATCAGAGTTAGGGATGAGTTGTTTCCTAGAGAGGGATAAGAGGGGTGAGCTGAGTCCTGAGAGATGATTAGGTGATATCTAGTGAAGGTGCGTGTGCATGTGTGTGTGTGTGTGTGTGTGCGTGTGTGTGTAGGAGCTGAAGAGTCTGATTTTAGAATACTTCTTTCTTTTTCTTTTTAAAGACCTAACTCTTCCAGGAAAGGAAAAATGTCCTCTCCCTAATTGTCTATGATTTTGTCCCTTTCTTTGTCTGATTCCTTATAGGGGTGCCTTTGCTTCTGTAGCTAAAACCTGCTGTTCATGGAAAGCTTCTGGTTGGCAGAGATCTGAATGCCAACTCTCTTATAAGGCACATGGTTCAATGCTCTTGAGAAGTGCCATGGGACCACTCTACTGTACAGAACCACTCTTCCTAGGGGTCTCCTTAAGGACTTGACTGCTGAAGGCAGTGTGTAAGGCAAGCAGAATGATCATCAAACATGAATTGTGCCTAGACAATTAAGATTCATGCATTCTTCACATGGCTTATACTATACTGTTATTATTATTTAAAGGTGAAAATTCTATTCCATAATGCACAAAATATTTGCCATGATTCACAGGTTAAACTTACAACTATTCATTACATGTGTTAAAATCTTGAGTTGGTTAAAATTACTCACAAAACATTCTCAGGCATCTGTAGAACACCAAATATACTGGAGCATAAACATGTACTTTTTTACATAAAAGCTATTTATAAAATATTGCAAAAATAAACAAGGAATTAAGTGATGATTTAATTTTAATATTTTCAGCACTGTGTTGACATAAATAAATTCACATACAAGAGAAAGTTTCAGTTCTAGGCAAAGTGGCCTCACTTCATGTCTTAAAATATTTGTAGTTGAAACATTGTCTTATAGAAAAATATTCAGTGATACAAATTTATATTTTCATAAGAGAGCTAGCCATCTGAATTAAAACTCATTGCCGAATTGATAAAACTCATTTGGTTAGGTGGAAGTTGTAAACTTTGAAATATTACTGAGAAGTGCTAATGGTAATCAGGTGGAGTGTGAGGTCAGAACATGTTGGTGTGCATCCCAGATCTGCATTCTGCTAGTGGAATTTTTACCCAGGTTCCTTATTCATTCTTGAGCTTAATTTTCTATTATTGAAAATGAAGAGAGCGATAATGCTTAGCTCATAGAGTTATGGAATTAAATGAGATAACCCCCACATGATGTTTAACATAGAGTCTGGCACATTGTAAGCACTCAGCAGAAGTTAACTATTATTAATACAGTGTGAAGTATTTCTCCTCACAAAGTATTATTATGGGCCAGATTTTGATCTTAAGTATTATCTTTAAAATCTATATAGATGATCAAATTTGTTCAAATAAGAGAAAAATAAGCTACTAATATATCACTAACTATAAACACTTCATTTTATTTTTTTTAAAAGCACAGAAATGGTGATACTAATTTGCTCAGCCTTGTGAGGGATAGACATTAAACAAAAAAATGCTTAGTTGAAAAGTAAGATGAGGCTATGCATCAGCAGTGGTTTGGGGATGATGAGTGGTAAATGGAGTCATTAGAGAGTAGGAATTGGGTTATTTGGACCTTGAAGTTTTTGCAAGGATCATCCACTATTTCTTATCAAAGAAAAGAACTCTTTACCACCTTTCTAATAGTGTGTGTGTGTGTGCTATTATATACAGCTTTTTGTTTTTCATAACATTGTTACTAAAATAAACTTACACTGAGTGGTGTGTATTATCTCCAATGAAGCGACAAGAAAAAAACGTTAAAGATAATCAGCCAACTATTTAAAGCACAGAACACAAAATGAGAGGGCTTGAAATCTCAGAATTTAATAGACCTACTTCTTTGATTAGGCTATAATTTACTAGGTGAAAGAATCATTTGTTTCTGGGGTAGGATCGAAATGTGATTGACGTTTATCAAATAGCATTAGAGTGCAAATATTCTATGTGCTTTGTTTAAAGTAAAGGAGAAATTTGTAGAGCAAAGAAAAGGTAAGTGTTCTTTGGAATGGTGATATATGTTTTCATATAGTAAGTGCTCACTAAACGCTTGAGAAAGAACCACTAAACTAAAGAAAAATGACTTTGACGTCCTAGAACTGCGGATTAGATTTCAAAAATTAGACATAATTGAAACACATGACTTATCTTGAGTTTCTCAAAAGTGACAATTTCTATTGCTTTTCTGGGCTTCGCTTTGGTGGACCAGATTATATACTATAGCAATTACCTAGAGTTGTATAATTGAAAAGAGTCTGAAGATGGCACATAGTAGACTTTTATAATGCTGTAATAAAGACAAAGCACACAAGACAGCAGAAAGAGAAAGAAAGAGGCAAACACTGGGGAGATTTGAGACAATCCAGGTACACCTTTCAAGGTTCTCTCCCAGTTGCACAGGACCCATTTAGTTTCTGGATCACAACCCATTAAGGTATGTGAAACCCAGTGCTGACTCTGGAATATGCCCCAGGTATTGAAGGCTTAGTCCCCAGTCTGGTGCTACTGGGAGGAGGTGGAGCCTGTCCAATGTAGGGACTATGGCAATTCTTTCAGGTATTGAGGCAGTGCCCTTGAAGAGAATATTGTGACCCCAGATTCTTCCTTTCTTTTACTTCCTGGCCATAAAGTGAGCAATTTTATCCTACTATGCTTCTGGCTTGAAGTGCTGTCTTGCTACAGAGCCAAAAACAACAGGGCTAATCGACCATGGACCGAGACATTTAAAATTATGAGTCAAAATAATCCTTTTCTCTTTATAAGTTGATTATCTCAGTTATTTGTTGTAATGTCAGAAAACTAACACACCAAGGCAAGAGTTTACTGTGGAATAGTCAAAATACGCCTGTGTTACCAGGTAAAACAAGTGTACAACATTAGTCATTAAGTTTCAGTAAAATACAGACACGCCGGTATCAAGTACTTCCAAAGGACTTTTAAACTTTAAAGGGTGCATAATGTGTCACTAAGTAATGTATTTCACCCTATTTCCCTCAGGCATTGGATCTATGCTTCCAAAAGTCCTTGGAATTGAGCACAGAGCTATCACAGGCTAGCTGCACATAAACTCTGTTTTTGTACATAGATAAAGAGGGGGAAAGAGCTTTTAAAAAATGGGTAAAATATATGAAAATTTGTCCAGCTTAGCCAGTCCCCAGCAAAGTCCAAACAGAATGAATCCATTTGCTGAGAAGTTTTTATTCCCTTTTAAAAGTTTAAGTATGCAGCAGAGTAAAGAACTTCCATCTAATTAAATGTCTGGCAAGTTAATGTGAGTAGAGAAATCTGCAATCTTTGATACTTTGGAGTGAAACTCTGTAATTCTAGGCAGAAGTCCAATTTCATTTTGTTCTATATAGGTACTAGAGAGTTAGAGCACATGAGAAGCTGGTCCCCAGGCAACCAATGATATAGCAGGAAGCAAGAACAGCTATTTTTTTTTCTTATTGCTCTCAGCTTGATATGTAGGAGCCTTCATGATTCCATAGCCAAATTGCTACCAAAAATCCTGGTCTCCAGCCACAGTTCTATCACTTAGACATGTGTTTCACCTTGGGCAAATTACTTGATTCCTTTGAACAATAGTTTTCTTATATAAAAAATGGAGGCAATGACACAAACCATATAGGATGTCACAAGAATTAAATGAGCCAATGTACAAAAAACATGTACTACAACATGTGGAGGCCTTAATTATAATTCCAAAATTTCTTAGTCAAAGAGGTGGGATTAATTTTTGCCCTTGCAGTAATCCTCTAACAAAATCAAAGTCTTAAGTAGTCAATTCTTTTAAAATTATATAGTTCAGTAGCTGGTACCCTGCCCCTTTGAACATAGAAATCCCTTCATACTGTTTTCTCTGATATAAAATTCTAATATATTATACTCCTTCTTAGCCAAAATAACTTGACACACTGCATTAGTTTCTTGTTGCTGCTATGACCATAAACGTAGTGATTCAACACAAATTTAAATTCTCTTCCAGTTTTGGAAATGAGAAATCTAAAGTCAAGGTGTTGGAATGCTGATTCTGCTGGTGGGACATTATCTCTCTGAAGGGAGATCTGAAGGGAGAATCCATTTCTGTCTTTTAGCTCTAGTGGCTTTCTGTATTTCTTGGCCTGTGACTACTTCCTGCATCCTCAAAGCACATCAGTCCTTCTGCTCCATCACATCATTGCCTTCGCTGACTCAGATCCCTCCTCTTGCGAGGATCTTTGTGATCACACTGAGTCCTACCTCGATAATGGAGGGTAATTTTTCTATTTCAAGATCCTTAATGTACTCACATCAGCTAAGTTTCTTTTCATAAGATAAAAGTCATAGGTTCTAGGGATTAGGACATCAGGGATTATTGTCCAGCCATGCACACATTATTTTGTTTGATTCTCATACCAGGATGAGGCAGAATGTCTCCTTTTTAGTTGTCTATCTGTGACATAAAGAGCTTAAATGACTCATAGGGAGTGTCAGTAATGTATGTTATTGCTAGTTACAGTTCAGGGCTCCAAAACCTGTATTTTATATTTTGTAAATTTAGGAAGGCTTGATTGAAACATTTGACTGTTAATAACAATATTAATTGTACAATATTTTACAGTTTTCACAATAGCTGGCATCAAGCCATCTTATTTAGTTCTTATGACTTGTTTTTTCATAATAATTTATTTTTTCAATGTTTTTTATTGAGTCTATACGATAAGCCAGGCCCTATTGTAAGTACTAATACATACAATACATGTAATACTAATACATACAATAGAGACTGATACAGGAGTGATCTTACAGTTGTGCAGTTTATATTACATTAAAGGTATTGCAAAAAATAATAAATTAGATTATTTCAAATGAATACTTACAAACATAAATAATTGCGTAATAAAAACTGTAACTGATTAAATGCTGCAAGGTAGTAGCAGGAAACAGAAGCCAGACTGAAGAAGTGACTTTCACAATGTAAATGGAAGAACCAGTTCTTGAGCTAGGTTTTTAAAAAACTTTTACTATGTGATCTCAAATTTTTGCATACCTACTCTCCATATAGCAATTTTTTGCCTAACTTTTCCTAAGACCTAAGCATGTGTGCAATGGAAACCACTGTTCTCATGGCTCATGATTCAGAAAACTTGTATTAATAATATCCACATAGTTGGTTCCCTTGGGATGACTGTTGTTAGAACATTTTATTGCTCTGTTTAATGCTGAGTAGACTTGGTTAGTATCAGAGTAAGTCTTTATTTTTCTCCTTAGACTCGTGCACTCAATACTGTGTACCTGTCAAGAAGAAGATCCATAGCTAAATTACTGACATAATGCTCATGTAAGCAAATTTTTATGAATTGTGCTTTCAGAATGATTTATTGCAGCTTTATTGGTTTTGCTGTGAAATATTTTCTCCACATTTAAAATTTTATGCAAAATAATGCAAGCAGGAATGCAAATCTGTAGAGGTGGCAGATCATTTGGCCATGAAGCTAATTTTTAGTAAGTTCTCAACATACATTCTCCCTGTTTTTTAAATGGATCTCAGTATGAGCATTACGTGAGTTCTTTCTGTTTGGGAAGGATGCTGCTGGTGGTGATGAACTACTTCAGATGAGATGAGGGTGCACATGGTTAAATACAACTCATGGTTCTTACTACACTCTGTGGTCTTGGGGATGTGGTCAGTATTCATTATTTGTGGAAGTTTGCTTTGTTTGTTACTTTTCCCTGTTCATAGTTTTATTTGCAGAAAGCTGCCACTTTTGTGAGGGTTTCTTTCCATCCTTGTCTGTTTCAGACGTAGGCTTAATAAATATATTCTGAGAACAGGCAAATGGAGTGGTGACAAAAATGACCTTAGGCAAAGTCATAAATGACAACTACTTATATACTATGATGTCATAACCGTGGCCCTCTGAAATACTCTTCCTCATGCTCATTGAAACCTGAAATTATTTAACAACTGCTATATTTAATGTCACCAGGGGAAGAGCTATGTAAGTTAGAAATGCTTTAGGCTTTAAGGAATTGTTTTACTAAAGGTTGTTTCATGACAGGATTTTCTTTTACTTCTATACCAAAAAATAAGGCCATTTTGGGGGACATTGATTTGGTGGCTTAACAATGTCTGTGTGCTGAACCCATGCCTCTGTGGTTTGCTTGCTTTTTCCCTCATGGTGACAAGATTGCCACAACAGCACCAGGCATCATAGCAAAGGCCTGAATCTTTTCCTTGCTTATGTCATATGAGGAAGGAAAATATTGCCCCCAATTTCCTTCCTTCCTCCATAAGCCTTCCTCTTTTATTTCATTGTTCATAACTTGTCATTGAACTACTTCAGACTAAGGCTAGGTCCATCTCCTCTGATATGAGGGAATACCTTAATTTCCAAACAAAATCCTGATTCTGGCAGCAAGCAAGGAGGTGCTTTTTGGGGATGGATGAAACTTCAATAGATGTTTGTGTATATACTTGTATTTATGAAGAAGTATATATAGACAGTTCAAATATGTATGCATATATAGAAGATACACCATAAAGTTTGAGTGAATGAACAAAAATGCCAATTATCCTAGACAATCTGCTACCTATAACTTATTTAACAATTTAAAGAGTGATCCCATAGTGAAATCCAATGATCAGTGTAAAAGGGAATGCTCCCTGACTTAGTATAAAGCGAAGTGTGTTTGTGAATGTGTGTGTGGGTGCATGTGTGTAGTGGCAGTAGACAACAAAGATAGGCAACAGACAAAAAGAGGGAGGAGAAAATTAAAAACAAAATTGTTTTGAAAAGTTGTGATTTTGCTCATGATAGCAAGAGATGAAGATCAGTAGATGTGAGGGGCATGAGGTGTGACATGATTCTCTAGTCAGAAATATCCTGTCACAAGATCCCTGACACCATTGTTTGTATAATGTCCTACCTCAATGTTGCCCTAATGACTTGTGTGCTTGGCAAAGAGGAGAGTCTTGCAAGTCTGGCCAATGGCTAAATTTCCCACCCCCCCACCAATACCCATGGTTCCAAAGTAGTCTATGAATTCTTTAGGATATTCCTTGACAAGTACTATAAAGATTAAAATTTCTACTTAAATCTTTCTTTCTTTCTTTCTT
>NW_004624744.1:2396318-2422421 GCF_000247695.1 Heterocephalus glaber
GATGCATTATGTAAAGTTACAATTCCCAATGAGAAATGTAATTGTGTTGTATACCTACAATGTACCAATAAAAGAATTTAATACAAAAAAAATGTGTAGGAAAACTATTCCAGGCAGAGGGAGCAGTAAATGCACAGGGAAGAATCAAGAGATTTGAAGAATGAAGATGAGCTTGTCTAAGATAAACATAGGAAGGAGGGAGAACAGTAGTTCATGTGGGATCGAGATGTAGACAGGAGGCCCCCTAAAAATGCAGAGCCTCGTATATCACACTTAAAAGTATGTAATTTATTATTCTAAGTTTAAGACCCTAAAGATTTAAGTAAGGAAATGATACTATTTGATTTTTTTTGTAAAAAAGACCTTACTGGCTGCTATGAAGAAACATAACATTCACTTGGCTCTAAGGAAATAGTAATATTATTTTGCAAAAGTTAGAAAAAGGGTAGAGGAAAGAGTAGTCTGACCAAGGAGATAGGAAAGTTAGTTATTTCAGGGAAAGGAGGCACCATCCTTAAAGGAAAAGAGTCAAGGAAGTATGAAGTATGTTTGGGCAACAGTATCTTCCTGTGTGGCCAGACCACCTCATGCTGGGAGAAAGTGCAGACAGAGATGGAGCCAAGGGAGGAAGGAAGGCTCCATGCTATGTTTGAATAACTTCCTGTGTTTCAGAAAGATAATGCTCATGATGGGGTGAAAGGCATCCAAGAGGCAGGGAGACCATGACGAGATTCAACAGTAGGTTGTTTGAGAGATGACAAGGGGCTGAGCAGTGAGGGTGTTAAGAGAGTCAGAGAAGAGCTCCTGATGAGAGCAGCCAGCAGCATTAGGTGATGAGCTGGGCTTATGTGAGAAGGGGTCAGGAGAGCCTGAAGACATGTGCAAGGCAAGTTAGGGACACCCTTTTCTGTGTGAGGAAGGCTTGAGCATGGCCAGCGTTGCAGTTTGGAATGAGTTGAATGTGAAGTGTTGGCAGGACTTCCATGTGATGATGGTGAGAGACAGCTGGCAAAGCAGAGCTGGAGCTCAGGAAGTTTGGCCTTTAAGAGCACACCTATTCCAACTAATTTCTTATAATCTGTGAAAATTTTTGTGAATTTTTAGATATTTGCTATTTTCAAGAAGACAGAAGTTTCCCAAGTGTTTGTCAGAACCAACTGGCATTTTCCACCAAAGGAAAGGTTTTCTTTTTCAAAAAACAGAATGTTCAGTAAAGAGAAAGCTGGTTGATGATTTCTACTTCCTTTTCTTACTCTGAAAACTGAATTATCAGACTTGTTCAGGCCTAAGGAATAGCATTAGGGAATATTATAACTCTACCTTGCTGTTGGAAGGAAAAAGGGTCTTGTTAAAATAGCCTATAATTGATAGTGAAGACAAAAGAAGACAAAAGGAGAAAATATAAAGATGGAAAAATTTTCTTTAAATGTATGCATGAGTGTTTTGATAGTTCTAACAAAATATCAGACACAAAAGATGAGGTGGGGGGCAGTTATAAACTACTAAATGAGATTCTTTTTATAAGCATTTAAAAATTTGAGTTTGAAATAAACAACTGTTGTGGCAAGATGAAAAACAAGAAAGCAAAATGGAAGGGTCATGTTCAATTCCAATCATCATATAATTAGGAGCCTCATTCTCTTTATTTCTTCTCAGTTTTATAATCTTATTTTTCTCTACAGTTAAATTCTCTCCTCATGAACTATTCAGTTCCTTCTTTGCTGATGCTAATTTGAAGGTATGGAGCCAGGAGCCTGGAGATACCTAATTCCCCAACAAAGATCATTTTTAATTGCTGTCTCTAGTGTCTCAGGACTGCATCATTGCTTAGCCAACATGACTCAGCTTGGGCATTGGCACTGACTCATGGAGCTTACTGAAATACATGAGCTTATTGAAATAGATGAGAGCTAGAGTCACACACTGACTGGTGGACTAATCCACATGAAGCCAGGGAAAAGAAGGAAGTATGCCTTTGCTGAATCCCTAGCTGACCTTACATATTGGATAAGAAAGATGAGCCATTTTGGGGGAGATCAGTTAATTTTGCAGTGTTTGTATTGTTGTTATTATTATAGTGACTGTTGCCTTCCTGTCCTGCATTTATTTATCCAAATTGTTTTGTAACAATTCAGAGGCACAAAGACAGTCATGCATACTCTCTGTAAAAAACCATCAGATTGTAATGGAGGTAGTTCAGACTCTAGGCATCTGATTAGCTGGTGACTTGGGCAAACTGCTTGACCTCTGATCATCATTTCCTTATCTATTTTTGTATTGTGCCTACATTTCAGACTTACCCCAAGTCAGGCTTTTATGTGCTCGTAGCAAACACAGGAGGAGAGTACCACTACCCTTGTTTTACAGGGAAAAGAATTGTCAGTTTTCCAAGGACACAATGTTGGAAAGTAATGAATTTGAAATCTTAACTATGCTGATCTCTCCTCAGAATGAGTGTTCTTTAACTACTCTCCTAAACTTCCCTTCATCTGTAAAATACAGATGATAATAACACCTGTCCTAAGGGTTGTTCTACAGATTAAGAAATAGAACTGTGAAGTCTGTGGTAACTTACTACACATCAGGCAATCAATAAGTGGTTGATAGCACTATTAAAATGAATGAAGAAAAATCTTCATGAAAGCATCCAATAGCAGAGAAGTCCTTGCTGGAACATAACCTTTTGACTCTTCAGTGTGAATTAATGTGATATGGCCAGTACTTAAAGCAGATCGTAAAGAATCCAACTCAAAATGAGTATTTAGTAGTGAAATGTGAGATACTATAACATATAGATTAAAAAAAACATAGTTTTGTGTATTTAAAATCATCCTGGTAACTCCCATATCATTCTGTATTGATCTCAGAATAGTTTTCTTTAGATAAGATTTGCCCTAAGGAAAATGAAACCAACAGATTTAAGAGTTAAGTCCAGTTTAAATTGATAGAGGTTGGGGGTGGGAAGGCTAGGATTCTAGATAAGTGTGGGAAGCATGAATTTGGCATAAAAAGTACTCTACATGATAGCTCTTGTAAATGTTGTGTAAACAAAATCCACTTAAAGGAGAAAGAAGTTTCTAGATTTTTATCAGAACAACAGCCACAGAGCAAATGTTATTCTAGAGTATTCCTAGTCAGGAAACATAAAGAGTAAAAAAGATTGTGTTCTGACGATGTGTATCGTTTGTGTTTAGAAATTTATAAGGCCAACAAAACAGAGGTGAAGACATATTATTTCCGATGAGAAGGTACAGCAAGGTAGGGCTTTGTTTATTGAAGACTGACCATATTGGTTTGTGACCTACGTGAGACTAGAGAAAATATCTTATTGACCATTTTCTTTTTGCAATGCTGAGGATTGAACACAGGACTCTGTACATGCTAAGCAGATATTCTTCCACTGAGGTGTACTCCTACCCCTTTATTTGCCCATTTATACTCGAAGGCTACTGTAACTGCTGTTGAAGCCATCACCCATAAACATTGAAGGTGTAAGTACATAGTGGCTGTATTTACCAGGTGGAGAAAATTAACAAGGTTGATTTATCAAGACAAATGCTCATTTGGTCTTGTATTGATGGGGTTACCCCTTGGAAATTGCTAATGGGGAATTTGACCCAGCTGCCTGCCAAAGGACAACATATGAGGCACAGATCATATAATGGGCTTCTGAGCTGCATTCTCTAGGGGGCATTCTCTAGTGCAGAAAGCAAGAGAAATCAGCTAGGACAGATGCCCTTTTTGTTCTGTGTCTGCTGAACAGTGGAAGATCTAAGGGCAGATGGGTTTCTTGGATGGAAACTCAAGATTGAATTCATAATCTTAAGGGAAGAAAGGAGAGACAGGAGAAAATTAAAGAAAGCAGTTGTATTTTTCCAGGTTCACAGCACAAGTAGAAAGGCTTTGATTGCAGTGAAATTCAAGAGACAAAGGAGATTCAGAAACCTGGTTTTTGTATTATAATATCATCTTTTAGGACAAGGAACCTGAGATTCCAGAGTATAGAATATCAAGGGGAATAACAATAAATGGCTTATTTGATTCTCACAAAAGTCCTATCAAATAGGAATTTTTATGATCCTCATATGTAGGTGGTGGAACTGAAGTTCAAAGAGACTAGAAAACTGTCTACTGTCACATAATTAGAAGTGGTTGGACCCCATCAGGAGTCTTCATTACTGACTAGTACTTACCTCAGAGGTTGTTATGAGGTCTAAAGTATAAAAACTATCAGAAAAAAGGCAGCAAGCACTCATGTTCAGGTCTTCACAGTAAACAGTATTCCAGTGGTTAGGAAGCTGAGTTTTGTGTGCTTATTGGTGTCTGGCTTATAAAAGTTGGTCTTTTGATGCTGGGCATGGTAGTGAACACTTGTAATCCCAGCACTCTGGAAACCTGAGGCAGGAGGATTGCAAGTTTGAGACTGGCCTGGGATACCAAGCAAGTTAGTAAGACTGTATCTCTAAACAAATAAATAAATAAATAAATAAGGCTGAGAGCATAGTTCAATGTAAAGGCCTTCGGTTCAATCCTCAGTAAGGAAAAAAATAAAGTTGGCCTTTTGGATAGTTTTCCCTTGACATTCTCACATGGTGCATAAAAAAGTCCATGAGTCAATATGATAAACTGATAATTTTTTTGATAAGGTTTGGTATAGACTAATCAAATTTGTAAACTATAACCTAATGTCTGATAGATGCTTAGATTCATAAATTTATAACAGGACTAACATTTGTTTTATAATAAAAATATAAGATATATGAGATTATATATGGGAACAGAAGAGGGAACAAAGAAATTTTTTTCAATATTTAACATTCACTAAATCTGACATAATACAAATTATCTGATATATGTGAAAGAGTAGAGGACTAACTTTTTGAGATGAACTATAGATTTGATTCTGGGAAAGGAACTTGATTTGTATTATCTAACCTACTATATTTAACCCTGGGGGTTATTATTATTATTATTATTACTATTCTATAATAAAAAAACTGAAGCAGGGACAATATAACTGATGTCACACATAATACATGTTTAGATCAAGATTTAAATTCAATACAAGGCCATTCTTTCACTTTACCACACAATTTTATTATAAACTATATGGAACATAAAAATGATAAGGTGTCAGTCAGGGTTCAATGCAAAAACATACACCACTCTAGATATTTTAAACAAGTAAGATTCAGGGACTTAGAGACTTTGGAGCTTACAAATTTATTGGAAGGAACAAAAGAGCAGGTTCTAGGGTAAGTCCTAGAAATATGCAGTAATATCACCATTGGACTACCATTTGAGCTACATCAGAGCAAGAACTACATCCACCATTTTCTCAACTGTCTGAGGAATCTAGAGAATAGACAATCAAAATTGTTATCCAAGGATGTTAAATCAGCAATCTCCTGATGTTCCTATTGATTTTGGATGCCCAGGAAGCTAGAAAATGGATAATGTAAAGTTTCTTAAGGCAGCCTTGTATTTCCATGACTATAATAGCAATAGTCAAGAGTCATAGGAAGATAATCCTTACCTCAATTCTACCTACCATATATTATTTGAGCATACTAACATGGTAGAACCTAATTTGCACATAGAAATTTGATTCAGGGGAGTCTGGAAAAATATACATTTTAGTTCTCTAGCTTCTTAACTAGAAAGCAAAAATAAGTAGAGATTTGAATAAGCTATTCCATAAAGATAATACTATTATAAAATTCAAATGTCATAATAGTTATCCTCTTAATCTTCTAATTTGGTGGACTGGAGAACAGAAAGCTAGTTTACATTGCAATGGTTACCTGATCTTTTATTTTTTAAATTGTGTTGGTTTTTTTTTTTTTTTTTTTTGAGACAGGGTCTTGTTGTGTATTCCTGACTAGACTTGAACTATGAGGCTCAAGCTAGCCTCAAACTCATGGCCTTTTCCTGCCTCAGTCTTAATGAGTGCTGGGTTTATAGGTGTGCACCACCACACCTGGCTCAAGTTACTTTATCTTTTAATCTTTTTATTTCTCTTGATGTAGATAGGACATTCCTGAGTAGGACCTCTGCTTTAGACACAGGTCTTACTTTTTATCAATGCACAAAGCAATTTGTGTCTAACAGCAGTTTTATGGTTCACTGACTGTACTGAAATGCAGGGGTTTACCAACCATGAACTTTGACATGCTTATAACAGGCATTTAATCTGAAAATATGCAAGAGGGAAGCTTCTGAATATAATTTATAATCAGACTAACTTTCATGTAGGTGTTAAACAGCCTATAAAATTAATATGTGGGCTTTGGATTTTGAGGTTAATTTTGCCTTCCTTTAAGAGACATAGTGACGTCAGTAGGTGAACTGAAGGTTGAAATCTCCATTGTTTTGAAGGACATTGATCTTCATGAATTTTCAGTAATGCTAAAGACAGCAGGGAGATACTATAATTAACATATATGAAATTCCATTTTTAAATATAAAGCAAAACCTAGAATGAACCTTACAAAAGACCTTTGGTTAAACACTGTTATGTCAATGGTCTTGGTTATTATAATTGAAGATCTTTATTTCTGTAAGTTTGTGGGCTTTTTCTGAATTCCCCAAATATATTTTATTATATGTTAACCTTTTATTCCATAACTCTTTCAATCATATACTATATAATGGCACAAGTTTTTATTTCTTCTTTAAGCTTCATTATTCCTAAAACCACAGGTCTACACTTGGCCTGAAGTGTTTATATGCTGTAATTAGTGTTGAAATAGTTCTTAGCTTTCAAAGCATTTTTATGCACACCATAATCCAAAGCAAAGGGGAAAATGCCGCCAGTCAAATGGCTGCTCTGTTCTAAAAGTACTCAAGAAAATTCAACTTTCACAAGAGCACTAGAAGGAAACTAAGCTGTAACTTGGAAATTCCATGGTAGTAAAAGACGATTCAATATTTTGCACTCAGCAACTTGAAGTGTGCTTCAGTTTTTATTTCAATTTTCTTGTGACTCTTTCCTCAATAAGAGTGTCAAATAAATTTCTAAGGGAATTTAAGTGTTAATCAGTAAAAAGAGGCAAAAATACTTAAGGACCAAACTGATTACATTACACAATTACATTGCAGATAAGTCCATGTGACAGACAGTGAACTTTTTCCTGGCTGAGGGATTCTGAATGTTATCGGACACAGTTATAGTATGTTTGTGAGAGTGCATGCTGGGGTGGCGTGGGCCTAAATGTCCATGTGTGTGTGTGCGCTCTCTCCTGGGGATTTGTCAATCTCAGTCAATAAAGTTTGGGGAGCTGCATTTCTGAACCCACTTTGGCCGATATATGTCACATGTGAATGTATGTGAGGAAAAGGGTAAGTATGAGTGAGCATGACTGTGTTTATACACCTATGTCAAAGGGTACACAAGTGACTAGGTTCGCAACTGGATAAAGTTATAGTCTTTATTATTTTTGTTGCATTATTGTTTCAAACGTTTGCTTACCACGTTAATTGCTAGTGTCTTGCTTAGATTTCTGCTGTCTTGACCACTTTCCTTAACCAAGTTAAAATGTTTCTCATATCATTGCTGCTTCATAGATCCCAGACTGAGGCTTAACCAGAAATTAGAAAGAAATACTAGTCGGTGTCAACTTTATCCCCAAGCAAAAGGGACAAAACTAGAGATGTATCTAATAGCAGAAAATTTATAGTTACAAGGTCACTGCTTACTCTTTTATTTTGACCTCTAGATTCATTCATCCTAAGTACTGCTACTTTGGAACCTCCTATCTGCATCTCTTCATTTCCTTCCCTACTTTTTTTCCTGAATCATTAAAAAGTAAATTAAAATAGTCATGACCTTTCATCCCTAAATATTTCATTTTACTTTTCTTAAGAATAAAGACATTCACTTTCACAAGGAATTCAATGATCTCACATAAGATAAAATAATAATTCTAGTATCATCTAATATATGGTGTATATTACATTGTACAGTTAGGTTGCCAAAATGTTTCTCATAGCTTTGTGTCTTTTTCAACCCAGAAACCAACCAAAGTTTATGTTTTGTTCTTGGTTATACTTGTTTGCACATTTAATATTGAATATTTTCTCCTCCCTTGTCCTTTTCTTCTTGTGTAATTGACTTTTCTGATATGATTGACAGGTTTAGAAAATAAAAAGCAGGAGGCTTTATTAATTTAAATATCAAATAAACAATGAATCATCTTCTAATGCTCTATGTCCTATGCTTATATTAAAAGCTGATTTGTTGTTCATCTGAAATTTAACAGGATATCTTGAATTTTTTGTTTTCAATTGACATACAGTGATTATGCATATTTATGGCATACAGTATTATGTTTCAATACATCTATACATTGGATAATAATAAAATTAAGGTATTTGGCATACCTAATATCTTACCATACCTATCACATCATACATTTGTCATTTCTTTGTGGTGAGAGCATTCAAAATATTCTCTTTAGCTATCTTGAAATATTTGATATACTATTATTAACCACCTGAACACCAGAAATATTTCCTTTTATTTAACTGTATCCTTATACTGCTTAACCAATTAATCTCTTGATATCCTTCTTCCCCCTCCCCCCCACCTTTCCCAGCCTCTGGTAACTATTCTTATATTCTCTGTTTCTGTGAAACCACCTTTTTCAAATTACACAAAAGAGTGGGATCACACAGTATTTGTCTCTCTGTGCCTGACTTATTTCACTTAACATAATGTCCTCTAGGTTCATTCATGTTGCTGCAAAGGATTGCATTTTGTCCTTTTAATGGCTGAATTGTAATCTACTGTGTATATGTATCACATTTTCTATATCCATTTATTCATTGATGAATAGTTTGGTTGCTTCCATTTCTTAGCTATTGGGATAAACATGGTAGTTCATATGTCTTTTTGACATTCTAATTTCATTTCCTTTTGTTATATAGTCAGTAGTGCAATTGCTGAATCATGTGGCAGTTTTATTTTTGATTTTTTTGAGGAACCTCCATGCTGTTTTCCTTAATAGCTGTCCTGATTTACAGTCTCTCTAATTTGTTGTGCTAGAATTTGTTATCATTTCTCTTTTTGATAATAAGCATTCTATTTGAGGTGAGATAATATTTCATTCTGGCTTTGATTTGCATTTACCTGATGGTTAGTGATTTCAGCATTTTTTTTCTTATATCTGTTGACCATTCATATGTCTTCTTTTGAGAAATGTTTCTTCAAGTTGTTTTTTGGCCCATTTAAAAATGAATTATTTAGCTATTTTTCTGTTGAATTATTATATTTTGGATATTAGTCTCTTGCCAGATGCATAGTTTACAATTATTTTCTTCTATTTTTTGGGCTATTTCTTTACTCTATAGACTGTTACCTTCGCTGTGCAGAAACTTTTTAATTAATGTTATCCCACTTGTCTCTTTTTGCTTTTGTTGTTTACGCTTTTGAGTTCCTATCCAAATAATTCTTCTTTAGACCACTGTCACAAAATATTTCCTCTAAGCTTTCTTCCAGCAAGTTACATTTAAGTTTTTATAATCCTTCAGCAGTTACATTTAAGTTTTTAATCTATTTTATGTTGATTTTTATATATGGTGAGACATAGCAGCCTAGCTTCATTCTTCTGGATATGAAGAGCCCGTTTTTACAGCACCATTTATTGAAGACACTAATCCTGTGTGTTCTTGACACTTTTGCCAAAAATTAATTAGGTGTTAAAGTGTGTGGATGTATTTCTATTTTCTTTATTCTGTTCTATTGATCTGTGTCTATTTTATGCCAGTAGCAAGTTGTTTTGGTTACTGTAGCTTTGTAGTATATTTTGAAGTCAGATAGCATGATGCCTCTAGCTTCTATTTTATGATTTTATTCAAAGGCTTACAAGTTGAGTTTAGCCTGTAGTAAGAAAAATATGTCCCCTGCACAGTTCTCTCATACCAGTTATTTCAGTAAATTTCAAATTTATGAAAATATCTTGGAATTTATAGTCTCTTCTCTTTATTTTAGATAATGACTAAAAAGAAAACCAGAGTGAATCGAACATTATCATGCTAGTATTTTCTTCCTTTTGGAGAGAAATGAAGCCTAAGATTGGAATAGTTCCAGGATCGGAAGAAACAGATATAGTTAAAGATTAGAAGAGGAGTCAGAAAAATATGATAAGCAGGCAAATTCTAGCTCTATTTACATGACCACACTAAGTACAAATTTGAGTCATTATTTTTTGATACTAATATATTTATTAGCATAACTAGTCATAGTAGCAGTAAGAGTTTCCATAATTGAGGAGTTGCAGTGAGATGAGAGGTGCTGATTTTTGCAGACCTATAGTCAACATGATAAAACTTAGGAAATGATGTCAAGAGTTATTTTCAGCTTGAAAGAATCTTAGGCATAGTGAGGTTTGTGAGCATTAAAGCCCATTTGGACAACAATATAATGTTCAAGGAATTTCTGCAATAAGAGTAAAGCAGTTCCATGATAGAAACACATAAATCCTTTGGTTCTCAGTTTTGCTTTCTGGGAATAAGGTTTAGACCCTCATTTCCCTTTTGGTTTTGGAGTTGCCTTTGCTTCCTTGGGCACCTAGGACTGGCTTTTCTCCCAGATACATCTGTATTCTTCGTTCCACCCGGTCTTACTATTCAAGGTCAAGTGGATTGAGAGCCATGTGATTCTTTGAAGATACATGAAAGAGAAGTGCAAAAACAGTCAAGTTCAATGAAAGTTGTTCTAACAAACAACAAATTAGTCAAAAATATACTTTGTTTGAAAAAAAAAGGAATCTCCTCCCCTAACCCATAATGAATTTTATTCCTTCATTACCTTTCTGCTTCATTTGTGGGTCTAGGTTTGATCTCATCTATGTAATAATATTTGGTTTCCTCCCAAATTCCTCACCCAAAAAAACTACTCCATTGATATCCTATGATAACATCCTCTTCTCAGTTAGCATCAGATTTCCTTTGGCTACCATGTTTTGCTGGCTCAGGATTTAATGGATAATGAGGAAGTTTACCATCTTGTGATAAATATTTATTGAATGGCAATCTCTGTGCAGTCTGAGACTCAATTGTTCCTATTATCAACTGAGTGTATTATTCACATTTCAGTCAAGAAAACTAAAATTTCCCATATATTCCAAGAAGGAAGGAATTAATAGGGAATTTGAGGTTTATGCAGTTATTGAAAGGGCTGTGGAACAAAGGGTATGAAAGCCACTGCTACTGCATTGTTGAGGTAGGTGGTTCTTCAGACTCAGCTGGAAGCAGCAGCAAATACCAAGCTTCTCTTGAAAGCTTCCACTGACTCTCCTGTTATACAGTATTGAATTGAAAATGGGTGAAGTTTACTCAGAAGCTGTTGTGAATCTCATTTCTACTCATGCACATGGCTGCATCTGCCTCTGAGAACTGCAGCCTTTCCCTAGCACACTTGTGGTCATTTTGGAAAAATGAAATGCTTCTGCCAGCCACAATTTCCTATGAATATCAAGGCTGAAGATATCCAAGCATGTATCAAGAGGGCATGAAAAGGATTATTATTTACATAAGGTGGCTTTCTGGGGAGAGTACGGCAGATTCCTGGGCAGGTCCAAAAGAGGAAGGAATGCAGCCTCACTTTTCTTGTAGTTAGTGTGTCATGATTTCTTTACATGGAAGCTGGGGCTTACAAGGTTTGAAATTCTCACTGGTACCCAGGCTCTCTTAGCTTTCTACGATATAGTATGGGGATTATGAGTCGTGGATTTAAAACTGTCAGCAAACATCAAAACTGACATTAAACTTTTTATTATAACACTGTCCTGGAGCCATGTGGGGAAGGGAATTTGGTTGGTATTTAGGGGAGATGGTAGTGATGCTGAGTTTAAAGCCGAAATCTCATATACCGGGTATGATCCCAGGGTCATTTTATGCCACGTTATCCAGGCCAACAGGGTACCACGCATTGTTTTCTGTAACTGAAATAATTACTTTTTTAAATTAAAAGAATACCCATTTAAAAATCATGGAGGGCCAGGGATGTAGCTCAGTGGTGCTGCACCTGCCTGGCAAGCATAAGGTCCTGAGTTCAATCCCTTGTACAGGGGGGAAAAATCATGGATATGAGGAAGTTCTTTTCAGTATATAAATAAAAAATAAAAAGTGACATAAGTCATAAATCACAATAAATCATGAATAAATAATATTGAATAAAAGGGGGTTTCCCTAGAAAAGATAATTGGCACTTGAAAACATTGCTATTTTCTTTTCCAGGAAATTGACATCATTAAACTCAGTACCAAACTTTCTCAACGAAGATGGTTGACACAATACAATAAGTTTATGTCTTTACCCTCAGCATATACATTAACTGAAAATTTTAGCCTCATTAAGACAAAAATATGAAAAGACAGAAACCTAGATTATTTGTCAGGAAGTTACCTCAGTAATTAATGCCAAGGATTCCCTAAATTATACAAGAAATCACCAGAGGATGCTTACTAACATGACAAGCTTTGGATCAGGTGTTAAACATACCTAATATGCTCAAAATATGTGTTTTTTTTTTTTTTTTATTTTTGTTGAGACAGGGTCTCTATGTAGTTCAGACTGGCCTTGAACTCACTATGTAGCCTAGACTGGCCTTGAACTCATGGAGATCCTCCTGCCTGTCTTCTGAGTGCTCGGATTACAGCCATGTGCCACCTCACCTGGCATGTTTTGTTTTTAAGGACCTCATAGTGTCTTCACATAATTCTTAGAATTAAAGGATTATGAGGATTCAAAGAATAAAAGTCTTCTTCAGTTAAAACCGATGACAATTAATCAACTTAGCAGCCTCTTTCACAAAACATAGCTCACTGCTACTCAGTGTTTAAAAAAATTCTGTGAAAAACAAGTTCTAAACTTATTTCCTTACACAATTTATCTAAAATAAAAGAAAGACTAGCCAGGCGAGGACAAACTCTAATTTGGTCTTGAATGTTGTCCATGAAAGACTGATGATAACAGGCAGTATTGCCCAGCATTTTTAACATAACACTGATTTCCACTTGAAATAGAAAACACTGACTTGCTGCTTGTTGAAGTCAGGCACCTCTGAGAGATGCTTTATTGTGTATTCTGAGGCACATCTTTCCAGGTAATGAGGCGTGAGAATGACTGATAAGCATGTAGAATGTGGAAGAGAACAAAATCATAAAACAAGCAGGTTCACCTTAGTAGTGATTGTATATAGTAAATAAACGAAGTTCTTTTAATAAAAATGTTGAATATGGAGACTTGAAAATATTTTAGGTCTTTTCTTTTTAGAAAGGCAGCAGCCTGAGATGACAAATAAATTTAATTTTTAAATCATTCTGCTTTAATTAGCGAAGAGCTTTTTAGTGTGTATCATGAAATATAAATTCATAAACTTTATAATATAATGGGTAACTACTCATTTTTGTAGCTGAAATTGAAAAATAATATTTTAATACATTATCTTTTTCAACTGGTGCAGAACACACCATGCAGATTTAAACAATATTTTTTAAGGTTGTGTAAGTTATTATTATTTTAATTGAATAGTATGGTACTACCCATTGAAAAATCCTTTGATTTACATTATTCCATTTGATCCCCAAAACAATTCTAAGAACACAGAACAAATATTTTTACAACTATTCTACATATTAAAAAACTGACATTTAAGTAGTTTAATTTTTAAGATTACAAGTCTGAGTGCCCACAAAGTCAATAGAGAAGCCAAATGTACATTCTCCCAGTCCAGATCTTTATTTTCTTCATAGTGCTGTCTGCTTGTAAGTGTATTTGTGCTAGAACTTCTGATTTTGATTGTCGCGGGCGGAGATGGTTGGAGAGTCCCGGCAGTCCCGTGCCTGACTCTCCCGACGAAGCAGAAGGTTGTGGAAGACTCAGATAGAGATTGAAAGCGCAGAAGCAAAGTTGTACTCTATTCGGCAAGCATGCAAGAGTACAGCTGCCTTCTCTCAGCGAGACAAGCAGGGGTGCCCGAAAGGGAGCCACCATTGAAGGGGGCTCAAGGGTTTATTTTATAGGGTCCAAGGGCCCACCCTGGCTCTGGGCTGAGGGCGCCCCTACTTGATTGGCTAATTGGTTGATATGGCTCCTTAGTAGGGAAGGATCCTGGGGGCTTTCACACCTTAGGGTCAAGTTTCTTTCTTTCTTTTTTTTCTTCTTCTTGATCTTAGCAAACCAAGCTTTGCAGAGTAAGGTGTGAAGAGGAAGTGTGACAGCAGGCTGTCAGCTTTTCACAGATGGCTAAGTCTGTTCTACCACCTATGGAAAACTCCTTCGGGGTGGGGAGGTCCCTCATCTTTCCCTGCCTACGGGTCTCTATCCCTCCATGATGTTCTTACTGTTTTTTTTGGTTTTGGGTTTTTTTTGGTATAGGGGATCGAACTGGGGACCTTGCACTTGCGAGGCAGGCAGAGGCACCACTGAGCTAAATCCCCGGCCCCCCACTAAGTGTTTTTGACGGTTTTTATTTTGCATGTAGTAGTATGTGTTTGACTTTTTTTTCCCTTCAAGGACAAATTCGGATCCAAATCTAGAGAATTTAGACTGAGAATGAAATACCAGATTATTTTTGCTATAATACACATTCTTCTTTAGCTATATATTTTTGCTTTTAAAAATAATTATTAATGCATATTAATTGCACAAAATAATGGGTTTCGCTGGAACATTTTTATACATTTATGTATTTTAAAATGTTTATAAAATTACAGAAAATTAAAAAGAATAAAAATAATGTTCATTTATGGGAATATTTCTATATATTTGTCAACCCTTCAATTTTAGCAATTTGGGGTTTTCATACCATAGAATTTGGGATTCCTAAATCTAACATTAAGATGTTTTATAGCACTGGATATTTTTTTGACAGTCCCAGTGCTAGTTAAGTTTTTAAAATGGGTTTTATTTTTTAGAGCAATTGTAGGTTCACAGTAAGGAAATTCTCTTTTACTGAAAGCTTGGATACTCATTGTCATATTACCCAGAAAGCAAATAAACATGACTTAATAAAAATACTTTGAAAAACAGAGGCTCAAAATTAAATATCAAACACATACTTTATTGAGGACATGAATATTGTTTTCTATTATAATTAGTTTTGTGGATTAAAATTAAGACTTTTTGGCCAGGGATTTAGCTCAGTGGTTTTGCCACCTGCTGCACAAGTGCAAGGACCCAAGTTCGATCCCCAATACAAAAAAAAAAATTAAGACTTTATTTCTTGCTTAGAATATGTGAACAATTTAAATGGTGATTTTTTTTTAAAGTTGCAGATAAATCTTACTGTGATCTTACAAGTATCTTTTTAAGCCATTGGTTATAGTTTGCCATTCCAAGTGAAAAAGAGGATGTTTGCCTGTCTTGGAGAGGGCAGAAGACTGAGTTTAATTTTTCACTCCACTATTTACTGATTGTGTGAATTTGCAATTGCCTCTCCCTGAAATCCCCTTTTCTCAGATCTTCACATGCCTAGTTCCTCTTCATTGTTCAAGTCTCAGAATAGGTACTGTATCATGATATCCACACTTTTCTTTGCAAGTACTACCATCACCTGCTGCTTCCTCACATCACCTTGTTTTTTGTCAATATTGCATTTATCATTGCATGAATATTTGTTTGCCTTTTATTGTCTGTTTTAGTAGCTTTGTAGGTACACTATAGGAAAACAAGGACCTAAGCTGTTACATCACCTTTGCCAAACAATGCCTGGAACACAGTAGGTGCTGACCACTTAACAGTTTACTCTGGCTATGGCTTATTAGCTTGTTTGTTTACATACTATTTACATACTCAAGTTCGCTCGGGCAGGTGTCATTTCAACCAGTCAATTCTTGTATTGAATAAATTTGTTAAAATTGTTGTTTTTATACTTCCTGTTATCTTATAAAAATTAACAGAAAAATATGCAATTTGGGTCATCTTGTATTTAAATAATTGGATTGGGAAGTGGTTAATATAGGCTGAATAAAAGAGTAAATAAATAGTTTTGAGTAGGCATTTTCTCAACTTTAGTACAGGATGTTTATATTGGTCTTATAGACTCATTAGAATAAGACAAGATAATGTGGTTTCTTTGAAGACTATAAAGCTTTGTAAATTATTATGATTATTATATTCCCAGTCAAAAGTATACAAGTTGATGTCTGCTTGAAGAATGTTTATCTTGAACTCTAGGTTTTCAGTAGATGGGTAGCAGTGAGATTCTCTGCCTTTTTTCATTAGGATACATTAGCATTTGAAAATAATCATTTTGAACACTGCAATTTGATAACTTGTTGATTTACTCTTTCAAAATATATATATCATATAGATCACATATAATAAGGATAGTATTGAAAACAGTAAGTTACATAGAACAATGAAATAAAATTTTTAAGCCTGGATACTTCAGACTCTATGATATGTGTGCTATCATATACATTTTGTCTTTCTCTGAGGGATGGAGTTTTGTTTTTTTGTGTTTCCCACTGCGGTCTGGTTTGTATGTATTTATGTAAGTTCATACCAATTTTTTTTGTGGAATTAAAAAGTGAAAGTTCATGTGTGTCTGATCCTTCAAAAGTTAACTGTGAATTTTTAGGAGCATTGTTTGGACCTGTAGCATTTTAATGAAGATCACAATGTCATACACTGTGCACATGAATCCCAAACAACTTATATAACTTTTTGCTATAGTCACAGCTTATTTGGAAAATCCTGATGGACAGAGGAGTCTGTTTTGCTGACTGGAATGTTTTTTAAAGAATTATCAAATGTTGCCAAATAGAGTAACATCTAAAATCAAGATGACAACATGTTGAAATTTACTTAATGTTTTAGCAATGCATTGCATCATTTTAACTAGGTGGCTATCTTAAATTCTCCAGGGCTGTTTCCTGTCCTTAGCATTGAACTGTATTATGACATCATGGAGAGCCCTGGTGTCAGCAGCAGCTCTACAGGTGTTGCTTTCTTGTATAGGCTTGCAGAATTCTTGGTCAGCCTGACCCGAGCATGTTTCATTTACTGTCTTCTGCATGTAGTTAAGGGATAAATGTGTGATCTTACTCCACTAAGAGAATGTAGATTAGTGCTGTATAGTACAATAATGATCAAAAGATCTACTTTAGGATGTGATTTTCCTGATATCATCCTGAAATGCAGTTTCTTTGTTTTTGGAGGTTTGGCTTAAATTTCCCTTGTGAAAAATATTCAACACAGTGATATCTGGAGTGGAAAGGAGCACAAGTATTTCAGAGGTATAAAGTTGAGTATATCATTTCTTCCTCACATAGTTCAGAAACTCGGCAAAATCATACAAAGTTATTTGTCCTCTGAATTCTGACTTTCACTACCTTTAAGAGTTAAGGTCTTTTTTTTTTTTTTGTACCGGGGATTGAACTCAGAACCTTGCACTTGCAAGGCAGGTGCGGTGCCACTGAACTTAATCCCTGGCTCTGTCAAGGTCTTTTTTGAGTGACACGCTCACAGATATTTTTCACCACTTTTTGTTAACTCTTTTGCATGCTCAGCAGCCACACTCTTGCAAGATGAGCCTCTTCCTTGAATTTGCCAAAGAGGTGTGGGCGATAGAATGAGCTCTAATATCTGGTAGAAATCATGCTGGGGAGCTTGATACCTAAGGTTAGCAAGGTGATATTTAGCTTATCTCATATCATCCTTGTGACTCCTATTTTCCTATCATACTCTATGGATACAATAGGTCAGATTTTCCATTACCCTTTTCCTATCATTACTTTCTCATGACTCCGTGGAGGACTAGACGTAGTCTCAAATAAAAATTTGGCAAAACCAGATGTGAGCCTTGTTAAGATGAGTGGGTGGTCCCTGGAGTGATCAGTTTACAGTTTCAAGCTCTTCTGAGTTGAGAGCCAAAGCAAATCTTATGAAATAGAGAAGAAAAATTACTTCATATTTTCCAGCGCAGTTTTAGTTCTTTTCCTGAACATCAGCAAAAACAATCTACTCCATAAAGATAAAACCCTACCTTTTCCAAATATTGTTTTTGTCAAAGAAAATAGAAAAAAGTAAGGTATCCTTCATGGGAGAAGAGACCAAGGAACTAAAAAATGACAACTAAAGTTAATATTGTTGTTAAATAAAAATATTTTTCAAATTTTAGATTTTAACTAGATAATAAAGTTTACTTTTCAATAAATGGCATGTAAAGCAGCAGTAAATCAGTCATTTTGCTGTCTGGGGAACTTTGGCTTTCAGTGTTGAACTCAAAGAATTTCTGTTATGTGATGATTTCCACCATTCTCAGGCAGAATTAACCATCCCCTTCACCTATGTCTGGCACGACCATCATCCTCCTTCACCACATATATCATTAGAAAGGACTAAAGTATTCACATTGAGCTTTTCCTTTGATATGATGTTCATATTACAATCAGCTTCTTCTCAACGGACTTGTTCTCTGTCTTTACTGAATTTTATAGAATGTCTCTTTGCAAAGTGGAAGGTTAGAGGAAATAGTAGAAATTAAGTTCTGATGATTTGAATTCAGTTACTTACTAACCATCTGGCTTTGTGCAAACTTCTTCAATCCTCTGAACCTCAGTTAATTTGTATGTTGGAGCTATAAATATCGAGACAGTCCTAACAGCATTGAGGTTAGGCGCAAATAAAAAAAATTATAAAAGCTTTTTTAATGCTGCAAATGCATAAAAAATGCAATGTATATATATTATATATATTGTATATTATATATAATATTATATATATTGTATATATATTATATATATTGTATATATATTATATATACTATTAGTAACTGACAAAAAGGCCAATGAGAAAATAGTACAGTTGATACTTGACAACTAGAATTCATTTGTAGGACAACCTGAGTACATGCTGTGTTGAGCTCTTTTTATACAATCTAGCTTTGTCAGTATTATTGCCAGAGAAAGAGAATAACTTGGCCAATATTGTATAGTCTTGTCCTTTGATATCTGCATTGAATTGATTCTACGACCCTTTGTAAATAACAAAATCTGTGTATATTGGTCCTTTATATATAACAGAATAGTATTTTTAAATGTAACCTATATAGTCTCAGTAGTTTTAAAATCATCTCAAGATTACTTACCATGCTGAATACAATGTATATGGCAGGTACAACATATTATTATTACACCATATTGCTTAAGAAATAATGATAAGAAAAAAATGTCTGTATATGTTCAATTCACAAGAATCCCCTCACCCCGAATATTTCTGATCTGCAATGGGTTGAATCTGCAGATATGGATCTGTGGATGCAGAAGCTCTGCTGGAGTAAGTGGGAGAACTAGGTGTCAAACTTAAGTTTGGTCCCATTATCATGAATTTCTTTGTACAGTAGAACACTGACTCTTTAGAAGTCTCATAGGATCTACTCTATCCTGACAATCTTGCTTGATACTAAATATGTAAACCCTCTGGTCTTTAGTATTATGCCATATACTGTAATTCTTAAAAGTTAGACTTCACCAACCTCAGAGTTCTTTACTTGATTATCTAAAAACTGTGAAGGGATTGGGATAAGTAAATGATAGTAACACTGGAAAAGGAAAACTATTTCATCTTGTTTTCCTTAGGTGGGAGAGCTTCCATGCCTCACATCCCACATTCTCTGAGAACTCCCACCCATCCTTAACTCTGAAGCATCATTTCCCTTTGCATCTTCTGTTTCCACCCAGTTTTTCAAAGCTAATCCAGAAAGAGTTGATCTCAGTGGAAAAGAGATGAGACACAGAAGTGATCCAGTGGGTCATTCCAAGCCTTTTTTCAGCTGGTGGAATAAAGAGAAAGCCTAGATACACTCATAAATTAACATTTCTCTCTCTCAAAAATTAGGATTAGTTAAGATGAACAATTGTGACATGGCTTAGACTTTATTCTAGTAGAATGAATTGAGTAACATAACTAATAAAATTTCAGCCGCATCCTTGAATGTGTAAGCAAAGAATTTGTATCCCTTTCTGCAATCTAAGGAGGACAGATAGGCCTGAGTTAATGTGAAACTTATACTTTCTAAATCTGCTGACTTTCTGCAAGTATCCTACTGATGTTATATCATGACCAACATTTGTATTCGAAGTTATGCTTTGCAACTGTAAAGTGTTGTGACATAATCTCCCTGACCAGGTTTTTATTCTGACAATTGCAGATATCTAGTTTAGTTTACTTACTGATTAACTCTATGTATATATTAATTTTTCTGTGATTAGCAAAATGACCCATAACATATATTTAAATTTTTTGATTGCCATATATTATTTGTACAAGTTAATAGGGTAAAATAAATCCCTGTATCACAGTGTAGAAGCAAGTAGTGTTATTTTGAAAAGTAATATATATTGTCCATTTAATATTATTAATTTATTTGTGAAATGTAAATCTCTCAACAATACAAAATGGTGCTAGAAATAATTATGGTTTTAATTAGTACTCAACTCATAAAATTTTGTAATTTTTGATAAAGCCAAAGCATTCAGAAACTCTTTGTGACATATGTTTTGGGTACAATCAATGATCCTGAAAATAATATACTTTCAAACAGACTTTTTAAAAAATCATGCCTCCAAGTAGAAGGATCTTATTCCACAACACTGTATTCCAATTCATTTCCATATATTAATACTTTTCCTATTTCAGATATAGTACAGAGATGTAAAATTTGCCCTGTTTTCAATAACTTCTAATAGTCTTGATACAGCCAGACTGCATACAAAATGAATTCCATGTGATTAGTCTTCAATGTAAATAGGAAAAACTGATATAAATAAAAATGTTGAGGCATGGTAAGTATGAGTAGGTGAATTAAGGACTTGAGAAGGGTATCTAAGGAAGTTTACAAATCCAGACTTCAGAAATATTAACCATCTTAATTATCTTATATGTATGAACTTGTTAGTTTTGTTTCTGATTGGATATTTTTGGCAGAACTTAGAAATTTTGAAATTATATTTGGCTGTCAGGGCCTTTATTATAAGACAATGTTATTGTGTTGTTTTAGGCACAGTGTCAAAGCAGTACACCCTTACTTACAAAGCATTGGAAGACACTCAACAAAAACTTAAGTAGATATTTCCATTACACAGCACACAGATCTCAAGAGTGCTGGCTACCATAACCATTATACTCAATCTGCTAGAAAACTGAATAATCATCCAAGTCTTTGTACACTCCCTAATTACTTTGTGTTTTTCTTTCTGCAAAATCAACTCATGATATATAACCATATACTTAGTCATGTTTCCTAGATTCAAATATAATGCCAACAGATGACTTACTGGACAACTGACAATAATATTAGACAGCACAAGGCATTTGATATACTGGAAATCAACCCAGATACAAAACATGATACACTAATCCCATTTTATTCAAAGAGGAATAAGTCCATCTTATTTATGTTTATTAAAAACTTTTCTTTGAAAAACTATTTTAAAAGTTCTCCTTGATATACAGAGAAGGCAATTTTTAAAAAGATACTGGAAATATTCAAAATAGGAATAAACCAAAGCAGATAGTGACCAGTCAAGTATAAATATATGCAATATTAAGAAATAAGTGTATATCTGCCCAGGGATTTAGCTCAGTGGTTCCAGCGCCTGCCTCGCAAGTGCAAGGTCCCGAGTTCGATCCCTGGCCTGAAAAAAAAGAAGAAGAAGAAAAAAGTGAACATTAGAAATAAGTGTATATAAAACTTTGTTATTGGTATGGAATCGGATACTTTTGAATAATTATCTTGGCATGTTGAGCTTGGCAAAATTGGTGTGCTTTTGCAAACCTATAGCATGCTACTGTGAAAACTGAGAAACAGTTCTTGTAATACTTCTGTTGTAGCTAATATAAATAAATTTACCAGATTGTCTTGTATTTTTTTTCTATTAATCATGTTATTAAAAATAGATGCTTATATTTAAAAAGTGTGTTCTTTTAATGTATAGAACAAAGCAGAGGGGACCCCATTTTGATTTTTCAGTATAAAGCTTATGGAGGTCCACTTTATAATTTTAGTTACAAGCACATCCAAAACAAAGTACTGGATTGAATGAATTTTGATAATAATTAGAGCAACTCATGTCTGAGGGAGGATGTGGGCTGTCTGTACATGACAGAAAACAAAATCATTGCAATGACATAAGAAGGTCGTTACGAGGAGGACAGTGTCAGGACTCAAGGAAGAATTCATAATTTTCAATTCTGTTTCAAAGAAAGGATTTAAAGAGAAGCACTTGGCTGACTGTCAGTGATTCTGTCTTCTACAACACTTTGTTTTCAACATACCATTATGTCTGCATGCCTCTTCAGACAAAACATGCAGAAAAGACAGATAATTTTGGATCAAAATGCACAATGTGATTTGTAAGCATTTTGTGGAAATGTGGCCGTTGTTATAAAAATAAAAGCATAGTGAAAAATTTCAAAAAATAGTATATTTAGACAGTATGCTTTAACTTTTTAATAGGAAGGATGAAAACAGTTCAAGCAATGAGCTTCTGTTTTCAACATGGATTGAAGGACCCTTGTTAGCAAGACAGACTCAACATTGTTGCTTGACCCACCTGCCTGCCCTTCAGATGAACTCAGAAGGAGGAAGCTTAGAAACCTCCTCCCCTTAGAGAGTCTCTTAGAAACAACAATTAATCAACTATTGTTTTACAAATGTTCTAACAGCAGAATGTCTCACTTCTATACTGGTTGCTACACTCCCCTAACCGCCAATGTCTCACTTCTGTACAGTTGCTTGCCAAGTTCCCTCTTGGGACCCCTATAAAAGGACCTCAGACTCTGAGCCAGGCGCCTCTCTAAGCTTGGTGCTTGGAGGGTGCTGTCTGGCCAGACTAATTAAGGTCTGTTTTACTTTCTCAATTTGTCCGGTGTGTTCCCTCCCAGGTGATCCTCACTGTAGTCAGCTCTTCAGAGCAGTTGGTGAGGCTCATGGTCTTACAGGATGATTATAGTCCAGCTAAGTGTAAATTCAAGCAATAGACCAAATTTTCATGTCATTGGTTCTGCCTTTACTAAGTCTGTGGTCTGAAAAGGGAATAGAGGAAGTCAAACATTATTTATTTATTTATTTATTTATTTATTTATTTTTAAAGAGGGAAGGGTTTATTTAGCTCACAGTTTGTAGAGGTCTACCAAACAGGTATTGTAGAGGAGAAACAACATGGCATGCACAAAGTAGCAAAAGAAACAAGGGAACCTTAATAACATCTTCCTGCTCTGTTTATCTTATCTGGACTACTTAGGGTGGGTAACATATACCCTTAATCCTAGTGCCCTTGAATCATTTCCAGCATCACACACTCTAGATCCAGCCATCTCCAAAACAGCCTCACCTCATTAGCATGCGGCTTTGGGGGGACATCTAAACATAAGTCCTAACATTCTGCCTCTGGTCCCCCAAAGACTTATGCACATCCCTTTATGCAAAAGGCATTTAGTCCATCTCTAAGAATTGCCAAAGTCCTAACTGTTTCAGGTTTGCTGAAAAGTCCAAGTCCCAAGAATCCTCAGAGATTTAAGGCAAATTCTTAGCTGCAAGTCCCTGTATAAATGAAAAGGAAGTTAAACATGTCCAACATTAAATGGCACAAGATAGACATTTCCATTCCAAAAGTTACAAACAGAAAGATACAAAGGAATGGGACAAAAGCTAGTCCAAAATCCAGCAGGGAAAACAATAAATCCCATAGTTTCACTTCCAGCATCCCCAGAAATCTGTTGCAAGTTGTGAACTCCAAAGGGATTGGGTGGCCCCGACCCTATGGTACTCCCTTGGTTGTACCTCCCATAGCTTCTTTCTGTGGCTGGCTTTGTTCACTCCTTGGACCTTTCTTTGGATGATCTACATTCCTGGCTTCTCCAACTTTCTGGGTCTCAACGGCACCTTTGGCTTCGTATTCACAGCTTCACAGATTGTCCTCTCAGGGGCACACTGCCTGGCCTCCCAGGATTTCTTCTGAAATCTGCAGAACTCTTCTGAATTCTGTGAATCTGTGGAGGCCTTCCTGATGCCACAACTCTTGCATTCTGCATGCACATAAAACCAACACCATGTGGATGATGACAAAGTCTGCCACCAGCTGGAGCAGTAGCCAGGTTTCCTTCTCTCCTGGCTATAGGGGTCCAGTGCCTATTAACCAAATCCCGAGGAACAACTTTTCTAGGCCACTGCCATTCTGGAACATGGTGTGTAGGAAACTGGGTAAGGGTCCTGGTCTCCTGTGAGCCATGACAGCATGAGGCAAATTAAAGAATAAAGACAGGAAATGAGATTTAGAGAAGAAGCTGGGTTCTGGGCTTGACCAATGCTACTCTGAGCAGCAAAAACAAGGCATCCCGAGCTTACTACTATTTATTGGGTTTATAAGGAGTAACAGATGACTCAGGGTATGATGATAATCCTAAACTGATGAGGATTTTATAATCAGAGGAAGTATCAGATGTCTCAGAGGGTGGCAGTAATCTTATGACCATGAGGATTTTAGGTCAATGAGGAGTTTAAATTGATTAGGACAGTAGGATGAGCAAAGAGGTTCTTACAACAATAGGTGGGATGAGTTAAGATGATAAGGAATTTGTCCCTTCCCAGGTGAAACCTTTCTCTTACTACTCAGTTTTCAAGGAACCAGGGTATCTTCAGCTGATGTACTCTTGCCCTTGAATGTCACATCATGGGACCATTGAGCTGTGACCAGAGGCAAAACTGGAGTTATGTTTTGGCATGTTGTAGCTAGCCTGTAGGCAAGAAGACTAAGCCTAATCATAATTTAATTGTGAAATGATTTTTCCTCAAAATTATGTGAAATGGCTCCTGACAATGGGGCTCTGGGACTCTTCTTAAAGCAAAGTTTTTCACTTTTGCAATTTGAGACTGAAAAGGGTGGAATCCTGCTGCTTCTTATGATGTCCTCAGGCCATCTTTTCTATTCTCCTGTTCTTTCTCAACAGTCAAGATTTCCTCTGCTCTATGTTTGCAGGCTGCAACTTTACTGGAGCTTTCCTTGTGGCCAAACTCAAAATGTTTTAAATCATTCTGCTGGTCTCTTTGTTCTTGATTCTCAATATAAATCTGGCTAAAAGCCCCTAACAGTAGCCATGCCACAACCCCAACAGTAGACTGCCTTGAAATTTCTTCTGCCAGATTAATTAGTCTGCCATCCTTAATCTCAGTCTCAGGCAAAGTTTCTGGACATGAGCAAAATGCAGACAAACTTTCTACCAAGCTATAACACACATCATCTGGAGTCCAACAGCCAATGCAGTCCTTTTACCCAGCAGAAACCTCTTGAACCTGGTCTTTACCAGCAGCATTCTATCAGTCTTCTGGTTTTCTGAGCTCTGACTAGACTCTCCCATAAAGTATAGCCTAAGGTGTTCCAACTCCACTTTTTCAGCTGGCATCTCTGAACCTTTCCAAACTCTTCCTACAAGCCAGTCCAAAAGGCTCCTGAACCACATGGTTAGGTATAGTCACAGCAACGATACCACTTTTCTGGTGCTAACTTTCTTTTTTAATTACTTTTCTCATTGCTGAGACAAAATACTTGACACCCAAAGTTAAAGGGGGAAAGATCTAGCTACCTCACAGTTTGTAAAGGTTTCAGTCCATAATCAGCTAGCTCCCAGACAGGGTGCCACATGGCAGAGTTGCAATAGTTCATGGTGTCAGAAGACAGCAAAAACAACAAGGGGTGAAATCAAACATTATTAAATATGGGAAAGGAAATGCATAACATGATATAGAAATCTATGATATTTTATTATTTGCACCTTTAGCATTTGGGTTGCAGAGCTGAAATAAAGATCATCATGATGATAATGATTCTACTGTTTTCATAATAGATGGAAGTAAGAGGAGTTAAGTATCATATTATTGATTATCCTGGAAAGGAATATTCTTAACTGAACTAAAAAATGAGTGTATTTTGAAAGTTCAACATTATCTAATGATTTTAGATTCTTATTTCTTTTTATTTGAACTCACTATCTTTCCTGTGAATTTTGGAACTGCTACATACATCATAAGGTTTTTTTTTTTTTGTATTAAATTCTTTTATTGGTACATTGTAGGTATACAACACAATTACATTT
>NW_004624744.1:2423995-2441772 GCF_000247695.1 Heterocephalus glaber
TGTTCCACTGGTCCTCAGGTCTGTTTCTTTGCCAGTACCATGCTGTTTTTATCACAGTAGCTCTGTAGTATAGTTTCAGGTTGGGGATTGTGATACCTCCTGCCATGTCTCTGTTACCTGGAATTGCTTTTGCTATTCTGGGTCTCTTCTTGCTCAAAATGAATTTTTGCATAAGGTTTTTAAGAAATTTGTTAAGGGTATTAGGTTTGTAAAGAGTTCTGAATACCATGGACTCAAAGACCCAATGCCAGTGTGAAATAATGTTTGTATTATTGTCACAAAACTCTTGGGTACTTTTTCTGTCATTACTATGTGTCCTTGTTTATTATTCTGAGAATTTTTCATTTGATGTATTTCTAGATGTGGGAAAATGTTTTTACCCAGTGTTGTGGCTACTATTTGTACAAAACTGATAACTCCCAAATTTAACAATTTAAACAAACCACTTCATTTTGATAACAAATTCTGGAGCTCAGGAATTGGGACAGGTCACAATGGGGTGTGTTTCTCTCTTACCTATTATGTCTGGTATCTGCTGAAAAGACTCAAAGTTTGAAAGGGACTCAGTTGCTGGGGCTGAAGTCTTGTTCACTCTTTTGTTTGACTCAGAGGAGGAAGGCATTTAAAGACTAGGACTCTGTAAAAGAGTCCTCTCCATGTGGCATCCTGGAAGAGTGGTGGCCCTAGCGAATTTGGATTTCTTACTGGATAACACAAACCTTTCCAACACAGATGTTCAGGCAAACAAGTTGAGGATGCATTACCCTAGCTAGGGGTTAGCTTTGGAAATCACAGAGATACTCTCACTAAATTCTGTTGATTACAGGCAAGTCACAAGACTGCTGAAATTCAAGCAGGAAGAAGTGTAGACCAAACACTGAGTGAAGAGTATCAAAGAGTTAAGAAATGTAACAAAGAATAAAATAAAAAACGTAACTGAATCTCTGAACACTTTGTGTATGTTTAATTTTTGGAATGTTCATTCTTTATTTCTAAAATCTCACTGATATATGATAAAAATAATTTTAGTGCAAATATTTATATACATGTTAATGTAAGGACAGAGGAGGACACTTGTTTCCTTTTTGCATTGATTAATATCACATTCATTCCACATAACAGAAAATTGTTTATAGTGGCTTACACAAAGAGCAGGATCTTTTGATTGTTTGTTTTGTCCTGGATATAGCAGGAAGTCATAGGTAAATGGTCCAGAGCTCTTGTAGCTGTTTAAGAAATTGATGGGCTCTATTTGCCTCTTACTCTGCTGCCCTTGGCACTTGGCTTTGATTATTTATGTTGAAATGATAGTCATTGTACCTCTGTGTACTGCATCCAAATTCTAGGTAAGAAGTAAATGAGGGGGACTGAAAAGCAAAAAGGTGCGTCCAATGTTTTCCTTAAAGCAATAGTTTTTGTAAGACCCACTTAATTCACTTAAGCCTGTAGTTCATTTGCCCAAACTGAGTCATATATTTGTCTCCAGGTATACAGGAGCGTGGGAGCTGAACACTGTTAAACGTGCACGTACTTTCCATCCAATATCAATGTTAGAAAAGAAGGGAGAATGGATGGTGAATAGTTCCCAGCAGGGTCTGCCCCATGATGAAGGCAATAAAATACGATAGAGGGACCAGAAAAGTTAGGATGTGAATAGGAAATGGTGGGAAGAAAGTGTTGAGGGTCATTTTAAAACTGAGCTGAGGTAAAAGTAATGAAGTAGAAGAATGACATCATTCTTCAGTGGAACCGAAGATGAGACCTATCACAGACCTGCAACCTAATGACATATTAACTATACAATAATTTGTGTTTATTTATTTAATGATTTCTCCTGTGAGTATGAATATACAGTGTTTTTATTAAAATAGCATAGAGATACAATGATTCTTGTCATGTGGACTTGAATTATGATTGATCTTGAGCACTTTGGAATAGAATTTCTAAGTTTTTGAAGATGAATATTTTCCCAGTAGAGTAGTTTGTGTGTTCATGTGATGTGTGAGCTTTATCAATAATAAATCATATGATTTTATTTTTATTTTTTATTCATTACAGTTTTTACTTCCTGAGTGAAATAAAAATCCAGCAAGAACTTTCAAAAGAAAAGCCACAAAGCAATGAATGTAGCACTCTTACACGGTAAATGTGCTTTTAATTAGAATTTTACTAAATTATCATTTTAAAACAAATTTTTAGAAAACACAATACCTCACAATATATTTTTGTCAGCCTTTTAATATAAACTTGTTTAAACTATTAAAAAATTTATAAATAGCATGTACCTATTTTCTTACACTCCTATATCTTTTACGGAGTCTGTTGGTTTAGCACAAAATGCAGAGAACTAGGAAAGAATAAAACTTTCTGATAATAGGACACTTTTAAGTAAAGATATTTGAAAAGATTAATTGCTTTTAAAAAAAGTTTTCTGGATGTTGGTTTTGACTTGATACATTGTTTTGCTAAGGGCCTAATTCCCATGGCCTAACTTCAGTGTCCACTATTTATATATTTTTCTTTAGATTTTAAACAAATATCTTTTCTCTCTTTGCACATGTTTGAGTGAATGGACTACATTATCTTTTTATTGATCTCCTCCATGAGTGGACAGATACCTAACTGTACCTTTCATTTGATCCCTTTTCTCTCATAGTTCAACACTGCTCCTATGATCTGATCAGCAGTAAGTAGTATGCTGGTGATTTACTTTGGCAACTTCTAGTATGGTTAATTAAAAAGGAAAAATTAAATACTTAGAACATGTATTAAGCAATTTTGTGAACCACTTATTTAAAAAGTTTAGTAAAATATTTCTTTTAAATGTTGATTTAGTATTCCTATCTGATAACTCACCAAATCCTAAGCTCATAAGTGAATATCTTCTTTGAAGTCAAAACAGAGGTATGTTTCAGGAATATTTTTGTAATATTGATTGTAATTGTGATCTCTAAGATGACCCTCATTTTTTTTTCTGGGATATTGTTTAGAATTTTTTGGAGTGCTGTTTTGGTATTCATGAGGTTTCTCAGGTGTTCTTTGTCATGGAAATTATCTTATTTCTCCATCGATTTTTGAAAGATAGTTTTGCAGGGTACATCAATCTAGGTTGGAAGTTGTTTTCTTTTAGGGCTTGAAATACTTCACTCCAGGCTCTCCTTGACTTGAGGGTTTGTGTTGAAAAGTCTGCTGTGATTCTGATGGGCTTTCCTTTGTATGCAATTTGTTTCTTTTCTCTAACTGCTTGTAGTATTTTGTTCTTCTGTTGGGTTTCTGGGATCTTGACTATTATATGTCTAGATGTAGATTTTTTTTTTTTTTTGATCATGGCTAGGTAGTTGGAGTCCTATATTCCTCACTTCTCTGTATGTCAAGTTCTTTTCCCCTGCTTGGGAAGTTTTCTGCCATTACTTCTGTGAACAGTTTTTTAATGTCATTTGTACTTTCTCCTGTTTTTTCATGTACTCCTATCAGTCTTATATTATTCTTCTTTGCATCATCTTGCAGCTGGTGGATCTATTTCTTGTGGTCCCTTACTATTTTCAAGAAATCTCTCTTTTCACAATCACTAACTGTAATCCTGTCTTCTAAATCAGATATTCTGTCATACTGCTGCAAATACTTTCAATAGAGTTTTTAATCTCTTGGATATCTGCTTGGATCAAAACACAAATTTAAAACTCTGTAAGCAGTTATGAAACACAAACAAATAGCAAATGGAAAAGATTTATAGAAATGTAAAATGAAGACAACATCAATTGCAGCAGACAAAAGAAGGAGCTATGTGCACAATCATTATTTAGGAAAACATTTATTTCAAAACTGTGGAATAAGACATATTTCAATACTGTGTAGATATGTTTGGTTCAACTAATTCTAAAAATCCATTGAATTTAAAGTACCTTAAATAAGTTTGTTATACAAATTAATTTTGTGTTCTCCATAATGCTTTATTTCTTGTGCATAGTAGGCATTTAATGTATTTTTTGGGTGAATGAACAAAATAAAGTTGTTGATTTTAAAAATATAAAACAGGAATGTATACTGGTATTTATTGCTGTTACTACTCAAACCTGAGTTCACTATTCCAAAAAATAAGGCTCAGAAGTATCAGTGTTCGGCTAGTTCTTAGCCCAAGATGTAAAGAGCTAAATTATAATGCCTAGTTTACAGAAAAAAATAACTTGACTCTTCTACAAGTGTCATGGTAATAACCAACAACATTGTTTTGAGTTTTTAGGCAATGTTTCTTAAAGTGTTCTCTTGACTGCTTGTCTCAACATCACCTGAGTGTTTACTAAGATTGAAACTGTAAATCATTTTATCAGGACTACAGCCCTAGCATTTGCCATTTAGCAAGTACTCAGGAGATTTTCATGCACCATGAAACATGAGAACCAATGCCTTTTGACTTCCAATAGGATAGCTCCCAAAGCTAACTAACCAGAAACTTGTTACAAAAGTAGATAGCCCCAGGATGCACCCTGTGACCTTGGGAGTTTGGTTGTTCTCTAAGCCTCTTATTTACTTCTGAGAAGTTCCCTGACTTCTGCATTCTATGTGCTGACAGACAGGTTTTCTCATGGTCTCTTTGGCTTCTTCATGAAGCTGATTTACTCCCTCATTGTTGGCTCTGCTATAACCATGGCAGGAACGGGCTATTTGTCCTCTAATCACTTTCACAATCTAGAAGCAGGACCTTTCCTTAGTTCACTAAAAACTGAATCATCAGCTAACTTTTGAAACTTTGTCCATATTTTCCCTGCAGGATAAGGCATTTGTTAAATTCTAAGCCCGAATCAGACCTCAATAAGCAAAAGGGGAAAACCTCTTATTCTTCAACCCATCTCCATTTCCTGGAATGGAATACTCAACCATTTCAAGGTCCAGAGAGAATCCTTTCACCCAGATGCCTACAGAAACATTATCCTCCCTCTCCCCATTAAAAGCAATAAAATCTGAAAATTCGGGATTTAAAACTTCCATCCAATGCAATTTACATTACTGAACAGAAAGATCACTTAGATTCCCTGTTTGAAAGAACAACTTTCAAATGGTTGGTTGTTCTAATTTTTCCCTAGGAAAAATGGATAACTGTTTTTACATTGAGTATTGGGAAGCCTAATAGGAGGTTTTCTCAGGATAAAGACATTGCTTGGCAAAGAAAAAAAAATTATTTAAACTGCTGAAATAGAAACCTTTCACAGCTTTAAATGACAATTTTTTTTTTTTTTTACCATTCACAATCTCAAAATCTTGTACCAAATTTCACAAATGACATGCTACTATACATGTCATATATACTTAAGAGTCTGTCTATTGTTTTTGGACCCTATAAAAGTTCCTGAGGTAGAATATATTAAAACTTTAACATTTTTTTCTAACTATTAATTTCTACAAAATGGCAGAATAATTAAAGAATGGCAGATTGTTAATAGTGGATTAAAAACCATATTTGACTTATTCATTCTTCTAGTTTTATTAGATTAAAACAATATAATTAACATCAGTGCATATTTTAGTGATAATAAATTAAAATAGATTTATTACTGTGAAGGAATTTTTTAAATCCTTATTTAAATTTACCTGTGTGTTATCCATCTTATTAGCAAACAAAATGCAATGATACATTACAAAATATATGCATCATGACCAAATTGGATTTATTTCAAACATGCTAGGGTGGTTCAATATTCAACTAGTTAACCATATTAACAGCCTAAATAAAATCACATTATCTTATAAATTGTTTCAAATAAATTATTTGAAAAAAGTTAATACTTCTCTATGATAAGAAATCTGAAAAAAATGATAATAAAACTAAAACTTTTTCAACCTGATAAGGTGCATATACAAAAGTCCTATAATTAACATTATACTGAATGATGAAAAACCGTGTTTTTAGCCATAAGATTGGGAGTGAGACACAAATGTTTGCTCCCACAATTCATTTTACCATGTTCCTAGAATTTCAGGAATAGCATATTCTTGGAAAATCTAGCCAGTGCAATAAGGCAACGAAAGGAAATAAAAACAAGCAAATAATGTTGATATGAAAAACAAGTAAGAGGGGCCGGGGATTTAGCTCAGTGGTTCCATCACCTGCATCTCAAGCTCAAAGTCCCAAGTTTGATCCCCAGTACAAAAAAAAAATAAGGTAGATATAAAACTGTTTCTATTTTTAGATTACATAAGTAACAGCATAGAAAATTTCAAGGAATCTGTAAAAATTCCTACAACTAATTTATAGACTCAGCAAGGTCTTAGAAAGCAAGATCAATAAACAAAAATCAACCACATTTTTATTTAATTGCAAAGAACACCTGGAAAAAAATTAAAAATACAATATTATTTATAATTAATAAAATCAAATATTTAGGCATAAATTTAACAAAACATATATAGGTCTTATATTATGAAAATGACAAATGCTGGCCAAAGAAATCATAGGTGATCTATATAAATAAAGTGGCATACCATGTTCATGGATTAAAAGAAACTAATCCTCCCCAAATTTATAGGTTTAATGCAACATATATTAAGATTTTAGTAAGATATTTTTGTAGGTAGACATAATTATTCTAAAATTTATATGGAAAGGTAAACAAACTTTAAAAATTTATTAAAAGAAAAATAAAGTAGGAAGTATGAGTCACTGAATTTCAAGATCCATGATTTAGCCATGGTGTTTGAGTCTGTGTAGTGTCACTGAAGGATGGACATATAGATAAATGGAATAGGCAGAGATCCTGGAAATGGAATGACATAAATATGTTCATTTTTTTTTGGAGAAAGGAACAAAAGCAATTTAAATGGATGGACTTAACAAATGATGCTAGAGCAATTGTACATCAATAGGCAAGAAAATATACCTTACCTTGCCTTACCATTATATAAATATAAGTCAAAATTTATTTGTAAAATGTAAAACTATACTACTTTTAGAAAAAAGACATAAGAGAAAAACTTTAGAATGGAGGTATAGACTTGGAACAACCGGTATTGTTCACAAAAGAAAGTTAAGTTAATTGTACCTCATCAAAGTTTAAACTTATTTCTCTGTGAAAAAAATACACCAACAGGATGGAAAGCTATACCAACAAGTATACACATACAATCCAAATGATTTGATAACAAACTCAAAACTTAACAGGTAAAACACAAATACTTTTGTTATTTGGAAAATGGGCAAAAGACAGACATTTTACCAATGAGGATATGTGAATGATAAACTCATACAAACATTATTTGCCACTAGGGAAATGCAAATGTAAACCACAATGAAATATTATTGTACAATTATAAGAGGATGTGCAATAAAAATTGTGACAAAACCAAATGTTGGAGAGGATGTGGAAAAACTAGGTCACTCATATCTTGCTGGCAGGTTTATAAAATGTGGAGAGTAGTTTGGGAATTTTTTAAAAACCAAAACATGTGACTATCATATGATTCAGCAATTGCACTCCCAGATATTTATCCCAGAGAACTTGAAATTTAAGTTTATACAATAACTTTTACATGAATCTTTACAACAACTTTATTAATAATACTCAAACACTGGAAACAATGCAGATATGCTTCAAAAGATGAATGGTTTAATAACTGTGGCACAAATATACCACTGACTACTATTCAGCAATAAAAGTGAACAAATTATAGGCACAACCACTTGGACAATTCACTGGAGAATTTTGCTGACTGACTAGAGCTTAATCCTGTAGTGACTCACTGAATGATTTTTTAATGTAGTATTACAATTTTAAAAAATTATAAAACTTATTAAAATCATGAACAGTTTACTTGTTGCTAGAGATTAAGGAGAGCTAGGTCTGGGTATAAAAGGACACATGATGGAAAAGTTGTGGATCTTGAGGTGACATAATTGTTCTGTACTCTGATTGTGACATTGTCAATAGTCTTGTGATATTGTACTGTAGTTTTTCAAGATATCATCATTAGGAAAAATTGGGTGAAATATCCTGAGAATCTTATTTCTTATAATTGTATATCTTTTGTCTCTAGATGAAAAAAGTTTGTCTCTAAATTAAAAAATTCCACTTCTAGGCTCTCACTCTAAACTAATTTAATTAAAATCTTTGAAAATGGAGCATGGTCGTATTAGAGGCCTTAGTCTTCCTGTAAAATTTATGATCTTAATTAGATATTCAGTAATGATTATGGTTGAAATGTGTCCACCAAAAGTTTATGTATTGGAAACTTAGTCCTACAATTCATATATTGATGGTGTTTGGAGTTGAACTTTTTTTTTTTGAGATAATTAGGATTAAATGAGTTCATGAGGAATAGGCCCTCATGAAGACATCCACGATTTTATAGCTTAGTAAGAATAGAGACTAGAGCTAGTATGCTTCCTCTGTCTTGTCATGTGATGCCTTCTGCCATATTAAGATGCATCAAGAAGCCCACACCAGATGCTAGGAAGATGTTGGTACCATAATCTTGGATTTTATAGTCTTGAGAAGCATAAGTCAAATGAACTTTTATTCTTTAAAAATCACCTATTTTCAGTATTTTGTTATAGCAACAGAATGAGGACTAAGACATTGGTCTTAACTGCAGAATTCTGATATACTCTTCTTCTACCAAGGATATTGTACCAATAACCAGTCCTAGAAACTTCCTTTTATATTACATCACCATACTCCTTTGGCTCCCCACATTGGATCCATTCTCTATAGAGTCTGCATAGTTACCTCACCTGAGATTCCATTTCTCTATAGGGCTGAAGGTTTTCTTTAAGAACAGCACATGCCTATGGCCCTGCCCAGTTTTCTTGGGGCTTAAAATCCCAGTCCCTTTCAGTTTTCATTCAGGCAGATTTTTCTGTATTTTTTCCATTCCAAATATAGTTGGGCATCTAGATTTCCTTGTCACTGACAAATAGATTCAAATAGATTGTGTACTCATATTGTTTGTTCTGCTGAGTCCCCACCTCTGTCACAGCTTCCTTGCCTTTCCCATTAGACTTTGTTGTTGACATCCTCATGCTGTTTAGACCCCAACCTTCTAACTTCCTAATATTCTATAAAATGCAAGTTTTAGTTATTCTGTATGATAAGTAGATAGTAAATTTTTTTTCCCATTCTGTAGATTATCTCTGCACTTTGTTGGTTATTTCCTTTACTGTGCAAAAGCTATTTAATTTGATATAATCTCATTTATTGATTCTTGATGTTATTTCTTTTTCAATTGGAGTAAGAAATTATTTACCTGTGCCTCTGTCTTCAAGAGTTTTACTTATTTTATCTTTCAGCAGATTTAAGTGTTTCTGTTTTAATATGTAGATCTTTAATCCATTTTGATTTTATTTTGGTACAGTGCATGGTGATAGATACGGGTCTAGATTCAATTTTCTGCATATGTACAAATAATTTTCCCAGCATCCTTTGTTAATTAGGTTATCTTTCTTCTAGCATATCCTTTTGACCTCTTTGTCAAAGAGTAGATGGCTGAATATGTCTGGGGTTGTTTCTGCATCTTCTATTCTGTTCCATTGATCTGTCAGTCTGTGTGTGTGTGTGTGTGTGTGTGTGTGTGTGTATCATGCTGTTTCTACCACTGTAGCTTTGTAATATAAGTAGAACTTTTGGATTGTGATGCCTCATGCTTTGCTCTTATTGCCCAAGATTGCTTTTACTACTTTGGTCTCTTCTTGTTTTTATGAGTTATGATTTTTTTCTAGTTCTGTGAAGAATGCTGTTGGTAGTTTTGCTTGTGATTGCATTAAATCTATACTCAGATTTGGTACTATGGCCATGTTGACAGTATTGGTTCTGCCTACCCAAGAACAGAGGATATACCGTATTTTCATTTTCTGATATTCTCTTCAATCACCTTTCTCAGAGTACTGTAGTTTTCATTAAAGAGGTCTTTTACTTCCTTGGTTAGGTTAATTCCTAAGTTTGTAATTTTTTGATGCTTTTGTGAATGATTTGTTTTCCTAATTTCTTTTTCTGTAGGTTTATTATTGATGTAAAGAAATGCTATAGAATTTTGTGTGTTGATTTTGTATCCTGCTATATTGCTGAATTTGGTTCTTAGCTCTAGGGGTCTTTTGGTAGAATTTTTTGGCATCTTCTGTGTAAAGGATCATGTAATCTGGAAATAATGATGGTTTGATCATTTCCATGACTATACATAACCTCATATTTTTTTCTCTTGCTTGTTTTTCTGGGTCATGTTTCAAGTACTATATTGAACAGGAATGGTAATAATGGATACTCTTGCCTTGTTCCTTGTTCTAGAAGGGAAGCATCCAGCTTTTCCCCATTGAATATAGTGCTGGCAATAGATCTTCTTCAGGGTTTTTTTTTTTATCATGAATGGAGGCTGATGTGTCAAAGACTTTTTCTGTATGTATTGCAATGATCACTTCATTTTTGTCCTTGCATCTGCTTATGTGGCATATAACATTTATTGATTTACGTATGCTAAATCATCCTTGTATACCTGGGGTAAGGCTTATTTGGTCAGGACATTTGATCTTTTTTATGATTTGTTGACTTCTGTTTCCCAGTATCTTGTTGAGGATTTTTGCATCTATATCCTTTAAGGTGATTGGTCTATAGGTTTTTTCTTTTTAGCGGAGTTCTTGTCTTGTTTGGAATCAAAACATTGCTAGTTTTCAGGGATGAGTTTGAAAGTACCCCTTTTCTTTCATTTTTATGAATGATTTTGAGGACTTTTGGCATTAGATCCTCCCTAAAGTTCTTGTAGAATTCAGCAGTGACTCCATCAGGTCCTGCTCTTTTCTTACATGGTAGGTTTTTCATTACTGGCTCAATTTCATTGTCTGTCAATGGAATATTCAGGTTTTTATTTCTTAATTTCATTTGGTAATTCATATGTGTTTAGGAATCTGTCCATTTCTTCTAGATTTTTCAATTTTTTAGAGTACACGTTTTTAGAGTGGTTACTAATAATATTATGAATTTCAGTTTTGTCTATTGTAATAGTATATGCAGTATGAAAGGTGGAGAGGAAGAAAGGGAAGATAGGGAATAAAAAATGAGAAGAGGACCAAAAATAATAGGGAGGAAAGAAAGTTATAAAAAAAGATAAAAAGAAGAAAGACAAAAAAAAAAAGAATAAAGGAAACCTTTATAATAAAATAATAAAGAAGCAAGAACAACAACAAAATCCTCATGCAGCTACTGGAGTGTAGAAGCCTGCATATGAGTGCAGAGAGCTGCCTATTTGGATGCCTCTCTGGACTCACTTCTGGGCTATAAGGTGTGCTTTGGCCTTGGCTAACTACAGGCCTTTGTCTCTGTCCCAAGCTGTGTCTGCTTCAGTTAATTTGGAAGGAAGATGATGTAATGTAGTTTGCCCAATGCCATTCTCCATCCACATCTGCCAGGGATATATCACTCTTCCTCCCTTTACTGCATAGCAAATCCCTCATTTGTCTTCTTGTTTTGCCTTCATAGACCTTTTGCCTAGTGCATCCTGAGCAGACCTCTCACCCAGATACAACTTCCTGATCCTCCACCCACAGCCCCTTATTTGTCTTTTTCTCAAGAGCTCCTCTCTCTGACCTTGGAACTTGGTGCAGTCCCTAAGGTGTGGTGGGCAGTGGGGAGCATTTCATGCTATCTCAAATCTCTCTGGTGTTTGGGGAGGCAATATTAGAGTGTCTGCTTTGGTCTGGCTCTGCTGAATCTTCCTTTCTTCCTCCACATCTCCAGGAAAGTGATCTGTGACTCTCTGCCAGCAAGTTCTACATTGCCCGTGGCTCTCAGTGTTTAGGTACTCTATGCTTAGGGCAGGGCCCAGTGGGGATGGTTTTTCTCTTGCCAATCGTAAATGATGGGTGGTGCTAAGGATGCTGCCAGACTACAAAGGTGCCGAGTGTTTGGGCAGGTGATGGGAAGGAGGGATTACCTGTTTTAACACTGCTGGCTCTCCTTTTCTCTCCCATGTGTCACTGATTGCAGTTTGTGGTTCCCTGGGGTCCTGTCTGTAGTTAATTCCCATGCTAAGAAGGTGGGTATGAAGGGAGTCTATCCATCTAGTTTGGCTGCTCCATCGCTGGTTTCTTCCCTCAGGAAGTTAGAACTGCTTCCAAGATGGTGTGTTTACTGGATAAAGCTTGTAGAAGGAGCAGTAGACATGCTTCCCTTTTTTTTTTCTTCAATAACCCTGGTATTTTGATTCCATTTAATGGATTTGCCCTGAAGTTGATTTTCCATTTCTGGATATGTTTACTTGTCTCATTCAGAATACCTGCATCATCCACGGTTTCTCCTTCAAGTTTCTCTCAGACACTTCTGTCTCTAATTGGCTGTGTTGGAATCTCTGTAATCTTATTCTTTAAGCATAATAAGGGCTTTAATTATCCATTTTGTTATAAAAATGAATTTATTGACGTGAAAAAGTTACTTTTTGTAATAAGTTTATAAATATATTTTGGAAAGATTTGAAAAGTATACAAGTAGAAGGAAAGGAGGTGAGGAAAAGGGGAAATTAAAAGGACTAAGATGCAATATGTTTATGTACCAAATGCCCATGGTGAATGTATTCATGATGCATCACAAATATATACTAATAAAAAAGTATTTTAAAATGGAACAATTTAACCCAAGAATCTTTCTATTCAACCCACTTTGATTCTTTCTTTTGAAAATGAGAATTTTGGGGGGGAGGATTCCCCTGTTGCTGTTCATTTAAGTAATGCTTAAGTTCTTTCCTACTGTAACATGATTTCTTATTAAACATATATGCAAGATTTCACTTACTACCACATTTCAACCTTGCTGAAATGTTATTCACTGGAGAATAAAAATATTTTTAAGTAGCAGGGTACACTGTCTTGAGTAACCTCCACTTAAAGACTTTTTAAGATTCTAGTATATGATGGTCTCGTTCCTAAATAATTGAAATCTTAGGATGTTGTTCCCAAAACTTAAGTTAATAATAAGAAAAAATATCTCTTCAACATTGGATTCACACAAAAAAGTGGGTAATGGTGAGCATAAGACCTTTATTGAAATTCATACTGAGCTACAATTAGGGAAATCATTGTTTTTAAGGCCATGATTATTTAGTAATAGCTACTTGAAATTATTTATGTCTGATTTTCTGAGATCAAAACCTTTAACTATGTTACGTATTGTTATTTAAAGAAGCCAGTTGGCTTTCTTTCCCCTTATGTTTTTATTAATACAGTTGTCAAAAAAGCATCATATTTAGAATACCCAATCCATTTTAATCAACCTTTGCAAATTTTTAAGAAAAATAGGTTTTTAAAAACCTACTACTGTTACTTTCAACTTTTTAGGGGTACAAACACCAACTCTAACATGAGTGGACTCTTTGATTGTTAATTTAATTTATGACTGTTTTACACATAGGAAACCAAGGCATTTAGAGCAGCTTCAGAGCTTTTCCATTTTTATTTTAGATTTACTTCTTTTGAATGCTTTCCTCTTATGTACAGTGATCATTGTTTATTTTAATATTTTGGTGCATAAATGGAAAAAATTTCAATGGAAATGAATTTTAAAGATTGAAGAATGCAAAAGAATATTAGGTTCAATAATCTATATGAAATGCACTGTTAAGACATTTATCTTCATGGGTAAGCCATTTGTGAGTTATCTTTTTCATTTTTATAAATAGATACTATAACTCAATACTCCATCATGAATTCCTTAAAAATTTTCCCTCTCTGCAGAAACACACGCTCATACTTCACTGATATGAGACAATTTAAGAATGAGTTATTTTATATGCTTATTTGAAAGGTGACTGTAGTCTATAAACAGCACTGTTGGAGAAGGTCAAATTGTGATTGATGTCCCACCCAAAATATGATTCAGTCAGTCAGAATTATTTAATTTAGGAAATTCTTTCTCGGCTTAGTAAGCTGATCAGTATTCATTACTTCATAATCACTAAGGCAATAGGTTGGGATGAAAATAACCCTTGCTAGCAGGTGTCCTGGAAAAACATCCCTTCAATTCTATATAAAGAAAGATGTTATATTTCAGTATCATTTCTTAGAAAGCTTCTAATTGTGACAGTTTTCTGAAAACCAGTTATACATCAGTGCCTCATTCCACATTACTGATGTAATTACAGGATAATTTGTTTTTTAGAAGTTTTATCTAATGATAAACCGAGATGACCTATTCTTTTCTTTGCATCAAAAGCATGCACTAAGGAGTAGATCCAATGATTTATTTAACAACCTAGAATATTAGTAATCTTCAGATTTCATGAGGAAGGCCATTAACTTTATATTTCTAAGATAAGGATATCACTTTGGAGAACTCCAATTACCTTGCACAGTGGAGAAAAATATGATGCTATTGTGGTATGTAAGTGGGCCATTAATGCTACCATCTAAACCAGTTTTCCTGTAGTCATATTTGATCCAGAATAATAGATTTTACTCACTAAAGTATTCGTTGGAATTTGTTGAAACTTGAATATATGTAAAAACTTAAGTACTTATAATCAAAAGACATGATTATCTCAATATGGTATCTGGATTATGACTTCTATTATTGTCATTGATAAGGTCAGGAAGCAAATGTTTCAGCTGTAGGGTGCTTCAGTGCAATTTAACCTTATGTTAGAGGGTCTATTGAGAACCAGAAAGTAAACCATGACATTTTATTCTATATTCTGCTTGAAATTTAGCAGAATTCTTGTAATTTCTCAAAAGAGACTGCAGATGTGAGATTTCAAGATCTTTTTATACTCTCACAGGAATCAAGTAGTAGTGTTTCTTGCAGTCAAATATTTTTTCTGGTTTACTCTATAAAGAGCATACAGTATTGCTGGAATGTCAGAAGTAAAAAAATAATCTTACAAGTAAGTACTCACATTTTCATTTTGATTTTGACATGATTGACAGAATTATTGGATTGCAGTGGTCAACATGTGCATTGTTGTAGTACATTGGAGTATGTTGATCCTATCCACTTCCTAAGTAACTAGTCAGGCTTCTGGTTTTTATAAGCACCCACCACAAAGAGAGTGAGTATTTCTAATCTATTAAGATAAAATTTCAGGATTAAAGACCTGCAAGGTGACATTGATGTGGAGTTTCTACATATCCCAAGACACATGCTAAATCATTTGAGATGCAAGTAGCTCTGACTCAAATGATGCATTCTTTTGTGGCATTGACATTCTTTTCTTTACCCCTGTGACATTACAGGGATGAGCAACACACAAAATGTTGTACACTATTTTGCTGTACTCAGAGATGGCCTCAGAGGATACTGGGTAATAGAATATCCTCCTAGAGAGGCAGAAGTTCAAATATGGATGTGGCTTTTTATTTTATCTAGAGAAAGAGATGGTGAGGTATAGATCTATACTGTGTTATAAAGCAGAAATTTTGGCCAAATGATTAGAGACTTGGAAGAAATAAAATGTATAGTTTGGTGACCAGAAAGTTTCAGGCAGAGGTATGTGTGGATGAACTACTCAGAAAGGCTAGAGTGTAGATTTTTGAATCTCGTGACCACAGGACCTCCATTGAAGACTGTCAAATAACCAGTTTTGGACAAGAGCCTGTTTACAGATATCCGTTAGCTTTTCTCTCCAGTTACCTCAATGCTAACTTAGTAATTGCATGTAAAAAAATGACTATTGTGTTGGGGATATAAGCAGTGCAAATTTTCAACAGTAGAGAATTTCCTTCATCAAATCTCATCCTATTGCTTTGAGTGAAGAGTGATCATCTTGCCAACAGTCAAGAGCAATACTGAGCTTCTGTATGACATTGTCCTCCAGTGGTACCAACTGGAAAAACCTGTGTTTGAAATACACATTTACTGTGTGTATGAATTTATTTTTTATGCACAATGCTTTTATCATCATCCTGTGTTTTATTCACCATTTGTTTTTCTGCATAATTTTGCTACTGACTAAAGTAACAAAGAAACTGATGAATAGGTTCATGTCCGTGAAATTCACCAGTGTTTCCTTATATTCAATCACCCAGGAGCAAGTGACATGATAGAATGGTGAAATGATCTATTTAAGCCTCAGTTACAATGTTCTGTGATGTCCATAGCAGCAACTAATACACGATATATTTTTGAGGCTATGTCCAACCAAAGGATGGAAGCAGTAAATTAAAGATGGCTCCTTCAACCCTTACTGATCACTTGTAAAATTTTGTTCCATCCTGGGTTCTGTTGGTTTGGAGACCTTTAAAAAAACAAGGAAATGCTGCTTTTAAGAGGGAAATCAATAGCAGTTCCATTGAATTGGAAGTTGAAACTATCACTTGGCCTCCTCATGTCATTGAATGAGAAATAAATAAATGCTTTAATAATGTGGTTATTGTGATTGATTTTGTTCATCAGAGGGAAATAGTGTACAACTTGTTAACGGAGACAGAGAGTAGGTGTTGAGAATATAAAAGTATTTCTAGGATGTCTCTTAATACTTCCACATCTTGTAATAAAATTTAAGCTGGGGATTTAGCTCAGGGGTCCTGCTGCCTGCTTTGAAAGCACAAGGTCCCAAGTTCGATCCCTGTACCAAAAACAAAACAAAACAACAACAGCAATAAACTAATCATAACAACACAAATTAGGACCACACATAGCTTAGATCCTTCAAGATTAAAAGTTTTGGTTGCTAGGTATAGAATTTTGTATATTAAAACTTGTGGAAAAGCTGATATTTTACTGTAAGCTAAATTAGCCTGTTACAGTTTTATGAATGTCAGAGACATGACACTTTTGTAAAAGGACTTTATTACTCACCACAATAATAATAAACAAAGTGTCAGCATTTTCATTGGTCTTCAAGCACCAGTTCTGAAATGGTAAAGCAAAATTGCCAGGGATTGGGTGCACATAGGAAGACTTGCACTAGAGGAGACACTTGCTGAGCTGTGGAAACCTCAGTGTTTTGTAATGGGCAGTAAACCTGCCTGACCTTTATTTCTGTGACAAACATTGTCTTTATCATAAAGGACAATAATTAAGTCTATCCTTTTTCTCTGTAGGGACATGCTCTCTCCTCCTTAAGAGGCTACTGGCTACGCAACTATTCTTGGAAAGACAGTCTTGGAATAAATGCTGTCAGTGTCTGTGCTTAAAAGATGTATGAAGAAGTTAGAGGCCTATGAATTTTCTATCTTTGCTTTGTTATGTATATATTTGAACATATTGTTTTTCTTTCTCCTCCTTTCTCTACTATTTCTTATATGTATTGGTTATGATTAACATTATTCATTGTTTACGCTATAATTTATCAAAAATTGTACCTGAGTTGGAAAATAAATGAACATTGCAGAGATATTGATGCAATACTTTTGGAGACATTTTGTCTCTTGGGGAGTAGAAAAATTAAATCTATCTTATTAATAAAAGAGATACTTGCATTATTTTAGTTGGAAATGTATTTTTTTAAAAAATTCTTTTATTGGTACATTTTGGGTATACAATACATTTACATTTATCATTGGGTACATTAACCTGTACATGATGTATTTTGGTTCTTATTTATTTCCCCATTAACTGTGCACCCTTCACCCCCTCCACCCTTCCCTATTTACATAGATTTTGTTCCCATTTTTTTTCTTTTCTCATAATTTTTCCTTTCCCTTCTTTTCTTTCCCCTTCCTCTCTCACCACCCCTACACTTTGGACCTTTTCCTATTTCACATGATCAATTGTTTATTTTAATCATTTTAATCCTTATTTACACTTCAGTTTCTCACACTAGGGAAACTATTTATTATTTACACATGTGTGTCCTATTTATTTCACTTAAGAGTA
>NW_004624744.1:2444893-2466665 GCF_000247695.1 Heterocephalus glaber
GTGGAACACTCTGTAAACATCTATTAAGTCCATTTGTTCAATAGCTTGGTTCAGTTCTAAGATTTCTTTGTTAATTTTTTGTCTAGATGATCTGTCTATTTGTGATAGTGGGGTATTGAAGTCCCCCACTACAATTGTATTAGTGCTTATTTGATTTTTTCATGTCCATTAATAATTGCTTTGTATAGTTGTGGGCATTCGTATTTGGTGCATATATATTTAGAATTGTCATCTCTTCCTCTTGGATTGTTCCCTTCACAAGGTTGTAGTGACTGTCTTTGCCTGTCTTAATTAGTTTTGGTTTGAAATCTAATTTGTCTGCAAATAAGATTGCTATCCCTGCTTTTTTCTGGATTCCTGTCACTTGGAGAACTATTTTCCATCCTTTTACTTTCAGTCTATGAATTTCTTTTTGAGTTAGGTGTGTTTCCTGTATACAGTGTATTGCTGGATTTTGCTTTTTAATCCATTCTGTCAGTCTATTTCTTTTGATTGGTGAATTGAGGCCATTAATGTTGATAGTTATAATTGATAGTTATTGAGTCATCCTTGTCTTGATGTTTTGGTGTTGTTGACTCTTTTATTTCTTATTTTCCCCCCCTTTTCCTTTAGTTTCTTACCTTGCCTGGTGGCTTCCCTCTGTTGGGCCTCATGGAGTTGTGACCTTCATTGTTTTTTTCTAGGATATTGCTTAGAATTGTTTGGAATGCTGGTTTGGCGTTCATGAAATTTCTCAGTTGTTCTTTCTCCTGGAAATATCTAATTTCTCCATCGATTTTGAAAGATAATTTTGCAGTCTAGGTTGGAAGTTATGTTCTTTTGTGCTTGAAATATTTCACTCCAGGCTCTCCTTGATTTGAGGGTTTGTGTTGAGAAGTCTGCTGTGATTCTAATGGGCTTTCCTTTTTAGATGATTTGTTTCTTTTCTCCAACTGCCTGTAGGAGTTTTTTCTTCTGTTGGGTTTCTGGGATATTGACTATTATATGTCTAGGTGTAGGTTTTTTTTGATCATGGCTAGTTGGAGTTTTCTATATGCCTCACTTGTCTGTATGTCCAATTCTCTACCTCTGTCTGGGAAGTTTTCTACTATTACTTCTGTGAACAGTCTTTTTTTAATGTCAATTGTACTTTCTCCTGTTTTTTTGTGAACTCCTATCAGTCTTATGTTATTCTTCTTTGCATCATCTAGCAGCTGCTGGATTGATTCTCATGGTCCCTTCCTATTTTGAAGAGGTCTCTGTTTTCATGGTCCTTAACCATAATCCTGTCTTCTATATGTGATATTTTATCTGTAGATTCCCTTAATCTGCTGTGCATACTTTCAATGGAATTTTTAATCTCCTGAATATCTGTTTGAATCTGTTTCATGGATTCCATTTATTTCTTATGTTGGGCAATCATGGTTTCCATTTCTTTCTTATGCTGGGCATTCATGGCTTCCAGCATGTTTCTGAGCTCATCTATTTTTTTTAATCCGTGTTCTAGAGCCTCTAATCATGTCTTTCATTCTGCTCACCATCTCTGTAGTTATCTGGGAAATTATTTCTGTTTTGAATTTTTCTAGAGCCTCATTCATCTGTTTTGTTACTTCCTGTGCTATCAGTTCAGGGTGTCCAGATGGTTGATTACCAGACTTTTCTACTTTGCTTCCCCCAGAATTTGCCATTTGTGGGGTGGAAGTCTGAGTTTGTGCCTTGCTTAAATGTCTTCTCTTTTTTATTTTTGGTACTGTGCTTGGTTTAATTCCTGGGATGATACTTTGAAGTTTCTTATTGTAAATTTCTTTGTTGATTTATTTAGACCACTTATGGAATGCCTGCTTCTCAGAGGTGTCTTCCAGATATAGCTGGTCTTTAGGTTTTGAGTTCCTAATGGCTCTGAGGCTATCTCCTTTTCATTATACCAGGAAGGACAACTGATTAGATGAATCACAACACCTTAGCCCAAGTGATACAATCAGCAACACCATAGCATCAAGTGCCTCTTAGAAAATGACAATTTTTGGTAATGATTAATCTATCACCTGTAACTGTGTGAATTAAATCAAAGTCAAAGACCAATCCAACATATGTTTATAGTGAACAAACTCTTTAATATAACAACTTCACCTTTTGGGATGGGGAGTTGGAACGAGTTGGGGAGGGAGAAATAGGTAAGTAGATAGGGGAAGTTTAGCATTGAGGCCAGAGGGCACAGGCAAGAGAAGGAAAGAGATGAAAAGAAAGATAAAGAAGAAATACAAATTAGGGGCAGAACAGGAACACAAAGGGAGATGAAGAACAATATAGGACAGCAAAGGAGTGAGTGTGAGAGAGACAGAAAAGAAAGAGAAAAGAAAGAAAAAAAAGAAGAAAAACAAAAACTTGAAAAGATAGGAAAACAAATTAAAAAAAAGAGCAAAACAGTAGTGGTAATTTTGAAAATAACAAAAATACTCTTCTAGGGTATGTCTCTGCTGTCACAATAGACAACATGGGCAGCAGTGTGCAGTTATAAGTCAATGAGTCTCAGGAAGCCAGTCACAGACCCATGAGATTCAAGCAGATTTCTGGCTGCAAGTCCCAAGTTGAGCTCCTTCTCCTCCTGCAGGGTTGAACTCTGCAAGGTTCTACTGCAGGTTCCAGCTACCTTTCCCCTAAAGATAGTCCAGGTTCTGATGGGAGGTGATGATCCCTCCAACTTACCAAGCACAGTAGTCTGGTGTGCCTTTATTGCAGGGATTTTCTTCACTTTTCCTGTGGGCTTCAGTGTTCATCAGGGAGCCTGAGAGAGGCCCTCTCTCTCTTGTTCACTTCTGCAGCTCAGGACAATGGCCTTTTTGTCCCCCTGTGCCTCTGTAGTGTGGATCCAAGTAGCCGCTGTGTCTCCTCGTTGAAAGTGGGTGGAGAGAGCCAGACCTAGCAGGGTGCCCTCAGCCCGCGCCTGCTCTGCCTGAGTGCACGGCCAAGCTGGAGTCTAGGTTGCCCCGGTCTTGGCCTCCATGTAGCCTGGGTGCCCTGAGCTCCTCTTTAGTTCCAGATGGACAGACAGGAAATTTACTCCAAGATAGAGCACACGGAGGAGTTGTTCGGGCCACAGAGCTTGCCGCAGTACTTGCAGGAGAGCAGCATGTCCTCCAGCTGGTGGCCCAGGTGGTCCATAAAGGTGGCTCTTGGAAATATATTTTTAATATTATTTGTAAGGTTAGCTGTAGACCAAATATTGTGGACACTGAATATACAAAATATATGTAAAATATGTGGGATATTGTTACTAATTTTCAGTTTCATGGCTGACATTTGAGACTCCCTCTAACACAATATCATGCAATCTGGAAACTACCTTTTCTCTGGCTGGCAGAATGACAGCGATGTTCTGTCAATGACAGCCTTAAGGACAGGATTTGGGAAGCAGAAGAGCAGTCATCATTGTCTATGGCAGTTGTGGATGGCCTGCCCCCCTCATCAGATTTTGATATGGGGCTTTGCTTTAACTTTTGGCCATTGTCCTGAGAATCACCTTTGTAGCTTGGTAGTTGAGACCATCACCAGTAGTAGCTTCTCTGCTATTGACCTTTGTCCTTTTGAAAGGACTTTCTGAAAGATTTCCTACAGACATTTGCTCTTTCCATGTTCCAGTGGCTCCAAAATAATTGCTTGTATTAAACCTCTTCTTACACAAAATAATAGCTGTAGTGGCTTCTATTTTCCTGACCAAATTCTGACATATAGGAGAATGATTCTCTAGAAATAAACACTGACTTTCTTTGAAGAGCAATGTTAGGAGGATTGAAATGCATAATCAATCTGCCCAGTATTTTTAGAGGTAAATAAAGGCTTAAAAATTTTTTTTCCGTCTCTATGAGGCATATGCATGGAAATGGTATAACTAAAAATAGCTACTATCTACTTTGCAATTAACCTCAAATCTTCTTTTGGGTGATTCATTACATTTTTGCAACCCGTGCATCAGTTCTCTCATAGCATGGTTATGAAGAGTGAGTGAAGTAACTCGTATAAAGTACTTAGCGCATAGTTAAGAACTAACTAAATACTTAATGTTTTAGGAGTGTTAGAATTATTATCATGTAAGGTGTAGTGTACAATAATAGAAAAATTATTAGAGATAATCAGAAAATTTCCACAGAATTGAAAGCAAGTGAGCTGTGACAGGCAAGTTGTGTGTGGCAGGCTGAGAATGACAGATGGAGAGAAAGCTGATGAGAGGGAAAGTTTGGAATATGAGAGCCGTTGGGATTTAAGGGTCAATAAGTAGTTCCTGCTCACCTCATTCCTGAATTTCAGAGTCAGTTGAGAAGTCGAGCACAGATCACTCTGAGACCAACATGTCAACTTTATTATTGATGAGGTCGAATTGATATTCCCTTGTACTGACCTTACTTTCTCACCCCCAAAATGTAAACCTCCATCTTGTGGCTTCAGAATGTGTTATTGGCAAGCTCATTGCATGCACGAACACAGTGAGCACAGACCCCTCTGAAAGAAAGAAGGGGAAAGGCCACATTTGCTAAGTTCCTTTTCTCAGATTCAGCTAAGAGCCAGAGAAAAAAAGTATAGTCAGAATTTTTTCCCTCCTGGACATGAAAATTCCTGTGCTCTGTATATATATCACATGTAGGAGGTAAATATTTCCCCAGCGTAGCCACACTTCATAGATTTACATAGATTAAATTATACACATTTTTAATCTTTTTCTTCATTTGCCAAAAATCTATTATGTGGTTTTCACCCACTGAACTGTGAGCAGTGGTAATATGACCTTGATAAGGAGGATGTAACTGATAAGGCTTGGCATCCGTCTTCGGATTTTAATTTCAGGAAAATGAAAACAGGAATGTTTTTGTTTATTAGGCCATTGTTTTAATTTAATTTTATTTTTCTTTGGGATCTTTCAAAGTTATGCCTCAGGGGTCCTCACAATCTTTTTCTCTCTAAAAGAAGTCTCTAATGGCTCAGAAGTCAATTAAACTTCTTAGCTGACCTCTCTTAAACAGTAATATCAACTTGGATATGTTAAAGATATCAGTAAGTGTTGACAGAGAAGCAGGTGCATATGTTTCACTGGAAAGAAAGGGAAAGGGGAGAAAGGGGAGAACATGATAGAATTCAACTTCTATTACATTCAGTTCTATTCCATTAATTTGTAGATTTTTCAATTACAGGTTAAAATTGGCCACTTCCCCAGAGCAATATTTTTTGTTCCAGAATGTTTCCATTTCCAAGATTAGACTAGAGCAGTTTCTTCTCTTCTTATACCCTTTTCTCTTCTTTCTTTTCTTCTTTCTTCTTCCCTTTGATAGTTTTTTACCTTGGGAGAATTGCTTAAATGCCTGTATTTCATATTCCTCTATTCCAAAGTAGGTATTTGTTAAAAATTATGTATGTATTAAACAACTTACAGGTGCATTTAGAATTTACTCTGTCTGGAAAGACATGTGGTTTAATACCTAATTAAAAAGAAGGTAATGACTACTATGTAAGTGTGTATAATCTAGGGCAGTGATTCTCCAAATTGTTCCAATTTTAGGATATGTGCTGCTGAAGTGAGCACTAGAGCAATGATTCTCAATGCATGGTTCTGGAACATGGGTTTGTTGGAACTTCAAATTCACACATCTATTCAGTCAGAATCAGAATCCTGGAGATGGGCTCAACACTCTGGAAACATGTCCTCCAGGTGATTCCTGCACATTAAAATTTGTGAAATGTTGCACCAAGGGCCCTAGCCTCGGGTAATGTCAGAGAAGGCTCGATGATGGAGGCAAGTTTTACATTGAGGTAAGGGATGAGTTGGGGTGATGGGTAGAAACTGGGATAATTTTAGGCAAAGTAAAGAACCAATGTGGAAGCTTGGAAAAGAGCTTAACATATTCAACTGCTAAAATTCTCTCTCTTATTAAGATTAAAGTGTATACTTCTGGGAGACTAGATGTGAGTTTCAGCTGTAATGGAGCCAGTGTTGGATTCATCTAAGAGGAATGTTTCAAGTGGTAAAGAGGTGCTTATGCTGGTTAGGGCACCCAAAGGAAAAATTGACTTCCTAAAGTCTAAGGTCTGGGGGTAGAGCATTAGCCTAGTTCAGTCCCAGTTCAGACCAAGTCATCCATAAAAGAGCTTCCTGTGAGAAAGCTAGAGATTCATTCCATTGTTAAGTGTTCATGGAGAACTTACATTGTGCTAGATGTTATAGGTGCTGAGGACACAGTGAAAGAATAAGATAGAACAACAATGGAAAGTACATATATGTCAAGTGGTGAGGGGAAGAAAAATGAAGTGGGCAAGAAAAATGAAATAGGCAAGGAGAAAGTAATGAGGTGCTCTTATGTAAGGGTAGTCATGGTAGGCCTATTTCTGATAGGGACATATTTGAACAGAGACATAAGGAAACTGAGACCATGTTCTGTACATATCAGTTCTTTCCAGTTTGGTCTTGAGATCTCTCAGTTTGAATCCTCACCAGGAAAGAAGCTAGGTTTGGATGTGTTGTTCAAATGAGACATGGAGGCGGTGGAACAGCAAAGCAAATGAAGTAATGGACAGTTTTCTTACTTACAGATCCCAGAAAACAGTGGGCATCAGGCTTCACAGGACCAATGGGAAGGGCTCTGGAGCCTTCCAGACATGCATGCTGGAACACATGGGCCACATGGGCCACACGTGCGAGGAGCAAAACATGAAACATGACTAAAGCATTTGTCAGGGTCTAGGAGATTGCCCAGGCAGGTTTCTGATGAGAAGTTTCTACTTGATAAGTTTAAAGCAAGCAGGCATGGGTCCCATGGGTCCCATGCTATAACTGGTCATGTGCAGTCCCTGAGAGCTGGGGACAAGTCAAGTAGCTTGCATCTAGCTGTCCCATAGGGTGGTGGAAGGAGTAGTCACCAAGGAGCAGAGAGAGGTAAGTTGCAGTGTTGTAGTCAGGGTTTGCAAGGGAATAGATTTACTACAGGACATATAAATTCACAGAAGTGTCTTACATTATTCACCCAAAAAGTCAAGTGCAGAGGAATGTAAGAGATTGTCCACACACTAGAGACCTGAAGAATCTAGCCAAGGGCCTGGATCCCACAGCAGTGTTCTGCACAAGTCCAGCCAGAGGCCTAGAGCCCAGGGCAATGTCCTGTGCAAGTCTGTATCAAGGATCTGCACCAGAAATGCCCAAGGGCCAGTGATGGAAGCTAGAAAGTCTGCAGCAGCAGGATGAAGGATATACGCCAGAAGGCTGAGGGATCTGCACTGGATCCAGGAAGTGATGCTCAAGGCAAAGACCAGAGCTCCTTCTAAGAGAAGAGCAGCCATCCCCAGCAACAGTAACGACCCAAGCTCTAAGATAGCAGCCTAGTTCATATTAGAAAAACCAGCCACAACAAAGCTTCTCCTGGGAAATCAGTGAATGCAATCTTCCCCTCCCATTCTCCTTTTATGACATTCTGGCAACAATCCACAAGTGGATCTTCCAAACCCAGAACCACACTGACTCACTTCAGCTGAACATTCTCACTCACCTTGACCATTAGTTAATCCATCACATGCAGTATCTAAGTTGACCACCTTGAGGAACTAGGGGGAAGTGTAGATCTGGAAACTGTCAGGGGGTGGCTGACCCCTGGTAAGGGAAAGTTAAACTATGTTCAAAATTAATTTACAAACTTGGTTCTGTGCTGAAATTTGTTTGTAAGCCCATTACCCGAGGCATTTTCTTTTCTGGTTATTTTTAAACATACATGTGCGCAGAGTGGCAAAAACCTTGAACTGTTTGCTGTGACGGTTTTCAGCTGAGTTCCAAAAACATGATGCCTTCCTTCTTGTTTCAGGGCTCATACTGTAAACATGTGTCCTTTTTGTAATATACTAAGTGCCATCTGCTTTACATTTTTGTGCCCTTTGGTGGTGACTTTGCTGTTTAAAATGGCTCTAGATATAGTCCTGAAGTACTATCTGGTTCCTAAGCACAAGACAGTTGTGAAGTGACCTACAGAGAAAATATATGGGTTAGAAAAGCTTTGTAATGGTATTAGTTCTAGTGCTGCTGGCCATGAGCTCAATGCTAATGAATCAACAATATATATTAAATAAAGCGTCTTTAACTAGAAGCACACATCAGAGAAGGTTATGTATGGATCAGTTGTCAAATATGTGACCAAATGCACACAGGAATATAAGCCTGTATACCCTCTAGGAGCAATGATCCAGTATTACTAATTTGGTGTTTGCAATGACATTACAGAATGTAACCACTGTGAAGGTAGTGACAGGAAATCCTGATGGCTTGAAATGACTTATGTGAGCAAAGAGGATTTGAAGGTCATTTGCGCATACAACTGATGAAATGTAGTTGCCATTTGCTTCTGTGGAAGAAGCAGTTTTAGTGAGTGACAGTAAATCATGTTTGATCTTGGACATACTAAGTTTGAAGTGTCTGTTAAACCTCTAAGTGGAGATATTGAGCAATCATTAAAATTAAAATTCATAGGTTACACAACAGGGTCTTGATCCCACATTGCAGTTGTATCAGCTACATTGATGGTATGCTTGCTCCTCACTGATCATCTTGGTTCTCATAAGGAGGAACAAAAAGCCAACAGCCAGTAATAAAGAAGGAGATGGGACTGAGGGAGAAAAAACAAAACAACCATATCCCTGTTTACCCTGGCAGTCCTGAGTTGGGGTGTCTGGAGTTTTGATCATTATACTAGATTTGATGATTAAAACTGGGAAGTGAATTTTTATTAACTGGCAGAAAATGTTTGAGATCTGCCTGAACTTATATCACAGGGCAAGGAAGAATGGGTCAACTATTTGAGCTTCACAGAACTTGGGAAAGATAATGTACTATAGTAAATACAGCTATATCCATGACTTCAATTATCTTCCATATGCTGATGACTTGCAGACTTACATCTCCAAACAAAGCATTTCTTTTGGCCTGCAGCTTCATATATCCATTTACTTACCTGATATTTCTGTTTGGATGTCCAAAATTTCCTCAGATTCAACATGATCAATATTGAAATTGTCTCCTTGCAGTACTACACCTACCTCCCCATCCCCCCAAATCTGACTTCTTTTTAATGGTCCTTATTTTAGTGAATGACATCATCATCCATCCACCTGTATAAATCGGACCTTTAAGCATCATCCTTGACATCTCCTTCTCACTCCCAACTGATAGGATCCTTACTCTCCATTTCGAATACATCATTGTGCCATGTGTTTTCAACTTCCAGATACCTCCACAATCTGTGCTTCTTTTTCATCTATTGCCATCACTTTCTGGTCAGCAAGATGAACATCAGATATGAACATAAGTCTTACCTGGATTTAAATTCCTCCCCTATTGCTTATCTTTGTGGCTTTGGTGAGTCACTCAACAGCTATCAACTCTATTTTCCACATCTGTAAAGATAAAAACAGTCTCTTATATATTGTACTGTTATGAAGCTTACATCTTATATATCTGGCACATGAATTCTCTTAAATGAGCTACTATTAGATTAAGATACTATTATTCCTTGCCTGGATGACTGCAATATTCTTCTAATGGTGTGGCTGTATCCTTTCTGTCCATCTTCAATCCTGCAGCCCTATGAGGTTTCATTTTAAAGTCAAAATATAATTGTATCACTTTTTCTTAATTCATCATTTTTACCTTTCACATCCCAGCTTGGGGAAACCTACTGATACTTTTTCACTGAGGGGAATTCTTTTGATATACTCTTAGCAAAACAGCTCCTTGTTTCAGAACATATATACCTGCTTTACTCTGATTCATGTGTGAGTCCTTGTAGGCTCCATGGGGAGGGGCAGAGATTTTGTCTGGATTGAAATAGCACTGTGTTTTCAATACTTAACAGATAGTAAAGGTTGGAACATAGCAAACAATAAATTTTTCTAAATGAGCGTGCCTGTGAAGCACTTGTGCGCTATACACATCAGCCGTTACTGTAATTTAGGTTTATTTAGAAGAAATATGGGGTGACAAGTTACTCTCCATCAGAAGGCACACTGAAGCAGAAACCCAAGGGAAGAAGTCATAGATTCATTATTATGACCCAGAAAGCCAAAGTTGAATGGCCACAGTGAAGAAATTGCAGGAAAACCCAAAAGACAGCCTGGACTTGAAGATGAATCTAGCAGAATCTGGCCAGGGGGATTCTTGATCTTTTAAAGGTCTTGTTCTCAATGTTCTTACAGGGGTAGTAGGTAAATAGGGGAGCTTCTGGGTGTGGCTTTGTCTTAGGTGATAAATAGTATAAGAGAAGGGTGTTTTCCTAAGTATGTAGTCCCAGTGAAAAAGCCCAGGTCCTTACAAGATTATTACAATGAAGAGAAAATGACAGAAAAGATAGGGAGGCTACCTTTCTTCAGATTCTACTCCATTCCTTCTGGTAACTCTTCTTTCCAGAAATAGTTTGATGAGGGGAAATGCTAAAATAAACTACACATGTAAAATATTTGTTTAGTTTCTGCCAATCTATACTTTTTACTATTTTAGTAGCAAGAATTGCAAGGCTGCATAATATTTTCTCTGAAAAACAAGTATAATATTATTAAAATAGCTCACTGTGTTTGAATGTATTACTTATATTATTAATGTAATTGTTGTAATTCATAAGAATAAAGGACAAACCACAAAATTAATATAGATACTATTCATTTTATTTCCACATTTATTATTCATTCCTGAGAAAGCCCTTATTGAGCATAATCAATGTACTTATTTTATGAGCTTGTGACTAGTTCTTCGAATTACTTCAGAAAGATACATTGGTCAGCTTTCTCACTTTTGTGCAAACAATTCAGGTTGTCATCAATGCAAAGTATTCTTTTCTCTAAGCTTTTTCTTTCAAGTACATGATCAGCTGGTCTAGTGATTTATAATGATGCTGCTGGCTTTCTACACAACTAGTTTAGCTGATTGTATATTTTTAAAAGTCTAAAGTATTTGAGAAAGCACCAACAGTGAAATTAAGATACAAATGAGGTGCCCACTTTGACATAGCTTAGCAAACAAGACTGTATATCAATAATTTATTTCAAAAGTTAGAGCCATTAAATATAAATATATTTCAAAACATTATGACTCAGTGTATATGTACAGTATATTATTACTTGTTTTTTAATTTACCAAGTATATCTATTCTTCTCTCTTCATAAATAAAAAAGATTGATATAAAAAGCAAGCTAATAGGAAAATGGAAGCTCTAGTTACTGTACCTATGAGGTTAGCATTGTATTTTTGTGATTGCACTCCAGAGTAGGCCCTGAAGTTTCTGGCAATAAGAAAAAAAAGAGAAATGACCCCCATTATTGGAAGAGAGGAAGCATATCAGTTTTTGAGGAAAGATATTTCCCTCAAGTTAAAATTCTGAAATAAATTTCTCATATGGGGTTTTATATTCAGGGCACTGAATTGTTTAATGGACAATATTTTTTAAGAGGGGTAGTAAATTACACAGCATGCAGAATAAAATTTAATATCTGGATTGGTACATTAATTTAGACTTGGAATGAGAGAACTTACCTTTTTGTAGGATGAAAGTTCATCTAAACATTTTTACAAAAGCATCCCTGAACGAACTAATGATACGAATAGCTTTTAGAAGATAATGCTGAATGGAAAAGATATTGTTGTATAAGGTTTTATTTTTAATTCATATGTAATAATTATACATATTTATGGGGTATATGTGATGTTTTGTACATGTATACCTTGGGTAATGTAATGATTAAATCAAGGTATTTAGATACAGGTCGCAAAGCCAGATGTGGTGGCACATACCTGTAATCGAAGCACTCAGGAGGCTGAGGCAATAGGATAGCCATGAGTTTGAGGCCAGCCTGAGTTACATAGTGAGAAGCCAGCTTGAACTACCTAGTGAGATCTTGTGTCAAAAACAAACAAACAAACAAAAAACAAACCCCCTTCCTCCCCAAAAGATATAGGTAACATTAAATGTTTATCATTTTTTTGTGTGGTGAAAGCATTCAAAATCCTAATTATTTTGAAAAATACAACATAATGTTAGCCATAGTCAGTCTACTGCACAAAAGAACTCCAGAATTTATTTCTATCAAAATGTAATTTTATTTCCATTGATCAATCTCATCTTTTCCTCTTTTCCCCCTACCCTTCCCAGCTCTAAATAAACATCATTCTACTCTGCATTTCTATGAGATCACCTCTTTCAAGTTCCACAAATAGGTGAGAACAGGCATTATTGACCTTTCTGTGACTTATTTCACTTCACATAATATAAAGTCCTTCAGTTTTATTCATGTTGTCACAAATGACCCATTTTATACTGTTTTATGGCTAAACAGTACATGCAATTTTCTTCATGCATTCATGTGATGATGAACATTCAGGTTGACTTCATATTTTAGATACTATAAATAGTGCTATAATATATGAGCAATGCCACAGTAAACATGGGAATGCAGATGTATTGCTGAGTTTTTTTAATCACTGGGACCAAATACCTAACATACACAACTTAAAGGAGGAAGAATTTATTTTTGCTCATGGTTTCAGGGGTTTCATTCCATAGAGTCCCTCTATGGCAGGAACATCAAGGTGGAAGGGGGTGATAAAGACTCTAAAATCAAGCCTATGTGGCTATTCAGACACATCCAGAAGTGTGCTTTCCTAATCCCCTAGATGGCTCTAAATCCAACCAAGTTGACAGTGAATCTTAGCCATCAGAACAAATATGTCTTGAATACACTGATTTCATTTCCTTTGCATACATACCCAGTAGTATTTTTGCTGAGTAATACTGTAGTTCTTTTAAAATTTTTTTTGAGGAATCTCCATACTATTTCTGTCATGGTGCTACAAAATTCATGTTTTTACCAACTATATTTAAGGATTCCCATTTTTCTACATCCATCCCAGTATCTGAATCTTATGTCTTTTTTTTTGGTACCGGGGATGGAACTCACTACCTTGTGCTTGTGAGGCAGGTGTGTCTTTTTGAAAGTAGGCATTCTGATTGTAGCAAGGTAATATCGCATTGTGGTATTGATTTGCATTTCCTTGAAAGCTAGTGATACTGACCATTTTTTCATGTAATTGTGGACCATTTATATGTCTTTTTGGAGAAATGCCAACTTATGTCTTTTCCCATTTTAATTAAGATGTTTTTGTTGAATTATTTAAGATCCTTTTATTTTCTGGTTAGTAACTTCTTGCCTAGTCCATAGTTAGTACTTTTCTACCATTCTGTAGGTTGTATCTTCATTCTATTGATTGTTTACTTTGCTGTGAAAAAGCTTAGTTTGCTATACTCCCATTTGTCCATTGTCACTTTTCTTGCCTGTGCTTTTGAATTCTTATCCAAAAAAACATTGTCTATACAAATGTCATAGAGTATTTTTCCTATGTGTAATTTTTACTGGTTTCATAATTTCAGGTCTGATATCCATTTTGATATCCATAATTTCAGGTCTTTAATCCATTTTGACTTGATTTCTGAATACGATAAAAGATGATGAAAAGCGAATGCCTCACCTAAAATTAGACCTTCCACTCTAAAATGTCTGACTCTTTGCCCACATTCTGCTTGAAGCAGCCAAACAGATCAGGCACCCTGCCTCTCATATGAAGGGAATGGAGAATCCACAATAGGGAATGTAACTGAGTAAATCCCTGAGGAAGATGTCCTTAACAGAATTACTTCCTCTTCCCCTTCCCAATCTTTTTACTAATCTTTTAATGATCGATTCCTTTCACATGGTATTTTAATTTCTAAAGAGAGGCCTTTGTAATACCTGCTCTTCTCCGCACTCATATGAGGCTCATATGAGGCTCATATGAGTTGATTTACAGAAAAGTAATGCATCTGTCTAAATATAAAATGCTGATATTGGCCCCAAGAGGTAGAGGTTCTGATTCATGTCTATGATGAAGAAAAGGAAATGGAGATGGTACTCTTCAGAGAAAGACCCTTCCTAGTGTGGGAATTTCCTGCTTATTATCTCAGTGCCTTTTCTTCCTCATAAAAGTCGTTTATAACCTTGAACACTCTAAGATAAAGATCTGAGGCAAAAGGGAGCTCTTCTACCTAAGGATCTCTGTGTTTGGTGGGCTGATGTGCTCCAGCTTGGATACATCACACTAGGAGACACACCAGTGATCCTATATCTCCACCATTTGGAGCTAGCACAAGCCTTTTGGACATTGCTTGGGTCCTCCTGCCATATAGGTTGGTGTGAAGTAAGCTGTCTCCACTGTCTCAGGATCAGATAGCCATTTGGACTTTGTTCATGCTGTTTTAGGGGTACTAATTGTGGTGGGATAAGCGTCAGAGGGCTAAAACCTTCAGGAAATTTGTTTGAAGAATATCCATTTGTTTGGCTTGGGTTTTTGTCTTTCTCTTTTCAAAACTATTCTTCCTGGGATAGGTAACTCAGTTTTGATACAACCCAGGAGTTCTCTGGGCTGCATACTAACTGACTGGACAGTGTTATAGCTATGATTCTATGACTAAATGATAGTTAATTTACTAGTATAATATCATATGAGTTGTGTACATGTTAGATTATGGTGAAAGGTGGCTGCCTTGTGGTTCTTTAAATTATCATACTAATTTACAGTTCAAATTGTTTTGTCAAAGATCAGCTAAATGAGATAAAATTCCTTAACACAAGCTTTCATGTTTTTGTATAATGAAGATTCTAAGAAAGAGGGAGCTACACTGATGGTTCAGAGTGAAGTGAATACTTTGTTTCCTTCCAGTACTATAAAATGCAGGAGAAGGATGGGTTATTAAAAGGTTAAGGAAAAGATTGGGGAAAGGAGGAGAAAGTAATCCTGTTAAAGACAGAACGGTGCTCTATTATATTTCCCACTGTCAATTCTTTCTTTCTTTCTTTCTTTCTTTCTTTCTTTCTTTCTTTCTTTCTTTCTTTCTTTCTTTCTTTCTTTCTTTCTTTCTTTCTTTGTACCAGGGATCAAACTCAGGACCTTGTGCTTGAGAGGCAGTTGGCAGAACTACTGAGCTAAATCCCATGTCCAATCCTTTATTTCTATGAAGATATAGTGAAGGATCTGTCTGGTTGCTTTAAAATGAATGAAGGCAAAGAGTGGAGTACTTTGGAATGCAAGATCCAATAACGGGAGCCGGATTACAATGGGCGTCTATTTTTATTACTCTGAAGGTGAATATCCAGCTTTCTTAGTCCTCTTTATTGGAGATTGTTTCTTTTCCTCAATGTGTATTTTTGTTGCTCTTGTCAAAACTCAGGTGTCAGTGAGATTAATTTCTGTGTTCTTGATTCTTCTCATTGGTGTAAGTGTATATTTTACATCAAAACCATATTGTATTGATCATAATAGCTTTTAAGTATATTTTGAAGTCAGGTAGTGTGATACTTCTAGTTTTGTTTTTTTTTTGACACCAGGGATCGAACTTGGGACCTTGTGCTTGTGTAGTTTTGTTCTTTTTGCTCATTATTCCTTTAGCTACTTAGTTTCTTTTGTAGTTCAGTATGAATTTTAGGAATTTTTTCCTAGTTCTTTGCAAAATGTCATTAGTATTTTGATAATGATTGTATTGAAGCTGTAGATGGCTTTAGGTAGTACGGATAATTTAACAATATTAATTCTTCAGAATCCTTGAATAGGGACTGTGTGTGTGTTTATGTGTGTGTGTGCATGTGTGTATGGTTTCCTCATTTTCTTTCATTGTTTTACAGTTTGTAGCATAGAGTTTTTCCACCTGTTTGTTGAATTTATTCCTAGTTTTTTTGGAGCTACTGTAAATGGGTTTTCTTGATTTCTTTCTCAGATGTTGCTACCAGTATATAAATGTGTGTCTGGTTTTGTATGCAGATTATCAAACAACTTTATTCATTTCATTTATTAGTTTCAAAACATTTTTGGTAGTCTTTAGGGTTTCTATATATACAATCATTTAATCTGCAGACTACATGACTTTCTCCATTCCATTTTGGATGTCTTTTATGTCTTTCTCTTGTCTAATGGCTCTATGTGTCTTAGTTACTTTTCTCATTGCTAAGACAAAACACCTGACACTCAAAGTTAAAGGAGAAATGCTTTTATTCAGCTCACAATTTCTAGAAGTTTCAGTCCTTAGTTGGCTAGCTCCAAGACAAGGTGGCATTGCAGAGGGCCATCACAGAGCAGAATCAGGTCATGGCAGGGCAGGCAGAAGACAGCAGACCAGCAAAGAAGCAGCAGAAGTGAGCCTGCCTTTCCCTGTTATTCCATCCAGGATATAAGCCTTTTGGGTGTTGCCACTCACACCCAGTTTGGGGCTTCTGTCTTTCATAAATCCATTCAGCCACACCCAGAGCTATGCTAATTCTAATCAGTGGATTGATCTAATACCACACACCCTTACTCTCAGTATCACATACCTTAATTCCAGTCAGCTCTGAAAAGCCCCACCTATGAATGCATGAGGATTTGGGGGAATATCTGGATACAATCCATTATACTAGGCCTTCTAGTACTATGTTGAACATAGGCAATGAAAGTGGGTATCTTTGTCTTGATCAATATTTTAGAGAAAAATTTTGTTATGTTTGTCATACATGGCCTTTATTGTGTTGATGTATTCTTTCTGCACCTAGGCTGTTGAGGTTTTTTTTTCATTAAACTTTGTTTTAATGGGTCTCAAAATTCGGTGACAGAGTTTTGGTCAAGTTGTTTCCATTAAAAAGTGATTTTAAAAACTAATAACTTAAAACTGTCACACACAAAGAGAAAACAAATGGCCCACAAAACACATTCTCCTTTCCTCCTGAAGGTTTTATGAGGCATTGTTATCATTAACCAGTCTTTTACTATTAAACTTAAATGGCCAATTGGGAGAAACAGTTCTGAGACCAGTCTTCCACCACAGATTAAGACTGGGGTAGCAGGTGTTAGGGGTGATATTCATTTAGCCTTCTGAGCTTTCTGGGCAGACTTGTTGACCTCTCTAGATCCAGCAGCCTTCTTGTCCACTGCTTTGATGACACCCACAGCAACTGTCTGTCTCATATCGTGAACAGTGAAATGACCCAGAGGTGGATAGTCAGAGAAGCCCTTGACACACATGGGCTTGCCTGGAACCATGTCAACAATGGCAGCATCACCAGATTTCAAGAATTTGGGGCCATCTTCCAGCTTCTTACCAGACCGGTGATCAATCTTTTCTTTCAGCTCAGCAAACTTGCAAGTGATGTGAGCTGTGTGGCAATCCAGTACAGGAGCATAGCCAGCACTGATCTGGCCTGGATGGTTCAGGATAATCACCTGAGCAGTGAAACCAGCTGCTTCCATTGATGGGTCATTTTTGCTGTCACCAGCAACACTGCCATGACGAACATCTTTGACAGACATGTTCTTGACATTGAAGCCCACATTGTCACCAGGAAGAGCTTCACTCAAAGCCTCATGGTACATTTCAACAGACTTTACTTCAGTTGTGACATTGCCTGGTGTGAAGGTGACCACCATGCCAGGTTTGAGAACACCAGTCTCCACTCTGCCCACAGGAACTGTACTGATACCATCAATTTTGTAGACATCCTGGAGGGGCAGCCGCAAAGGCTTGTCAGTTGGGTGAGTGTGTGGCAGGATGCAATCCAGAGCTCCAAGCAGTGTGATTCCACTGGCATTGCCATCTTTACAAGTGACCTTCCATCCCTTGAACCAAGGCATGTTAGCACTTGGGTCCAGCATGTTGTCACCATTCCAACCAGAAATTGGCACAAAAGCTACTGTGTCAGGGTTGTAGGAAATTTTCTTAATGTAGGTGCTGACTTCCTTAACAATTTCCTCATATCTCTTCTGGCTGTAGGGTGGCTCAGTGGAATCCATTTTGTTAACACCAACAATGAGTTGTTTCACACCCAGCGTGTTAGCCAGAAGGGCATGCTCACAGGTCTGCCCATTCTTGGAGATACCAGCTTCGATTTCACCAACACCAGCAGCAACAATCAAGACAGCGCAGCCTGAGATGTGCCTGTAATCATGTTTTTGATAAAGTCTCTGTGTCCTGGAGCATCAGTGATAGTCACATAATCCTTGCTGGTCTCAAATTTCCACAGGAGATGTCATTGGTGATACCATGCTCATGCTTGGCTTTCAGTTTATCCAAGACCCAGGAGTGCTTGAAAGAACACTTTCCCATCTCAGCAGCCTCCTTCTGAAAAATTTCATAGGTTCTTTGGTCAGTGCCACCACATTTGTAGATCAGATGGCCGGTAGCAGTGGACTTGCCCGAATCCACATGTCCAATGATGACAATATTGATATGAGTCTTTTCCTTTCCCATGTTGGCTTTGATTTAGTGGTGGTTTTCACCACACCTGTGCTCTCGTGGCAAACCTATTGTGAAAAAGCTAGACTGTTGAGTTTTGATCATGAAAGGATGTTGAATTTTCTTGTGTTTTTCTCTATTGAAATTATCATATGTTTTTACCTTTCTTTTCTTAATGTGTTGTGTTTACTGATTTGCATATTATGAAACATCCTTGTGTTCCTGTGAAGAATCTTACTTGGTCATGATTAATGATTTGTTTAATGTGCTGTTGAATTCAGTTTTCTGTTGAGGATTTTTGTACATATGTTTATCAGGGATACTGACTGGAGTTTTCTTTATTGTTGCTGTGTCTGGTTTGGGGATCATGAGGATGTTACTTTGTAGAATATATTTTGGAGAATTCCTTGTCCAGTTTTTGCAAATAGTTAGAAAAGTGTTGGTATTATTTTTCTTTAAATGTTTGATGGAATTTAGCATTGAAGCTATCAGGCTCTATTATTTCCTTTGATAGGAGACTTTATTATTGATTCATTTTCTTCACTTGTTATTGACCTGTTCAGAATTTTTATTTCTTTATGATTAACTTTTTAAAGTTTGAATTTATGTTCTGAAATAAAAATGCAAATTAAAAAACTTTTACAAAATGTCACACAAAAACTCACCTTAGGATGTCATTACATGCTACATTTACTTAGAAAAAGTTAATAGATCTTATCAAAACAAATAGTTGTCAATTATAAATGTCAGTTCCTTTCTTTGAGCCAAAAGAAAGTTCTCGTGAAACATTAGGTTGGTCTGAAAGCTGGTGAAGCACACAGGTGCAGTCAGCAATGCTGAACACGTACACGAACTGAGGAAGCTTGAAGCCTGGTCTCCCTGGCTGGGGCTGAGCTCTGGCCTGCAGTTTCCCCACATGCACCAGAGAGGCTCTGATTGGATGCTTCTAAACTCTTATGTGCTGTGGTCCTTTCATTTCAGGTAACAGTACAAAATGTCACCACTATTTTCCCACTGATTGTAAACTTCAACAGAAGTTGCTTACAAATTATATTACAATGCTTACAAATTATACTACAATGAATATTACAATTTTTGTGACTCTTCAGAAAAGCTTCATTTTAGAAGTTTCTCACTTGGTTTACTTCCTCGCATCCCTTGGGAGTACCTTCTACACACACTGTATGCACCTGAAGGAATCATCTGGCAGGATTTTTCTGAAGTGGCATCTCTTCCTGGTTTGCACAGAGCTACATCTCTGCTCAGGCTCAAACCATCTTCTCTCAAATTACAGCTTGCCCAGCTGATCCATTCATTGTTTTTTCTTTATATTTCACTGTTTTTTATGCAGATGATACTTTAGTATGTTCCTGTAGAATTTCTTCATATCATCCTAGTTAGTGATAGTTTGAGGTTTTTACATAGTAGATCTTTAGATATTTTGCTGGTGTGTAAATTTCATCTGACTTGCATAAGAACAAATGAGAAGAAACATGCTGGTAGATCTTAGTACCTCATAGTTATGACTCTCTCTCCACTAATATTTCATATTAGCCTTAAAAGAATCAACTCAGTTTACTCATACTTTCTCTGAAATATTCTTTCTCAATAGTAAACAGAACTATTTTATAAGAAACACATTCTCAGAACAAACATCACAAAAACCATGAGCTGTAAGTGATTTTAAAATGCATTTGATTCTTTTTCATACATCAGTTCCAAAATAAAGCTTTAAACCTTTGACCATGCCTGTGGATCCTCAAGGTCTAAGATACATTAGTCCCCATTGTCATTTCTACAGTTCAACAAAAACTGGAGTGCACAGTCTTAAATTCATTAGTGCAATGTTTAAGTTCCTCATAATTACTTGAAAGTTCATAGCATATCATCACAAAATGTTGCTAATTATGAAAGGCTTACAATAATCTTTTCATAAGATTATTCAAATATCCATATTTATTTATTCCTAATCAAATTCAATTTCAACTACCTGATTTTGAGCCTGAGGTAGCTGGATTGTGGTTCTTTTGCTGGGCAAATGGCATGATTCAAACTACCATCTGAAGTATTCAATTAAAGAAGGGAATACAATATATTGTTTCCTCACTTGGCATACAAACTTAAAAAAAGTCAACCATTTTTTAGTGATAAAAATATAGTTCTTTTGTGAACATGGACACAATACATGGAATTTGTTTCTTTGCATGAAAAGTGGAGTCATAGGAAAAGGATTCAAATTCTGTTGCTACCTTCTGGTTAACCCCAGTAAGAATATGCATAAACTCAAGCTTGTGTGCATACAATTTCACCATAGTGGAAAGTGACTGAAAGAACAAGGATCCATACTTTGAATTTCACCAGGAATACTACCCTGGTGCCGTGGAATATGCATACAAGAAGTCAGCCTCTACTGGTATTTTCTGGCATGCCATGTCATCATCATAACCACTGTCTCAATGCCATAGTCCAGTTCTGTACCCCGTCAGGCATGAATAATGAAAAGCTTGGGTTTTCCAGCTAGACTTCTGCAAAGATCCGCTCTGAAGAAGTTTGTTAATATTTTCAGGTCAATGGGTCCATTTGTTCCCAAAATTATTCCTTCTTCACCATGGCTTAGAATTACACAAATAAAGCTGCTCCTTTTGCTATGATCTTCTTTAGAAACATTGCACATCAATTCCACAATTTCTTCATGTGTAAGATCATTTTTATTCCTCACTTCATAGTTCAAGTTCATAAATGTTTCGTGAGGTTTGCTGCATCTACATCTTACCAGACTGAGCTGACATTCCAATGCTTCTATGAAAGTTCTTATTATTAATAATTATACATAAACTCATTTCAGGATAATCCATTTTGTATTTATTATCTAAGGATATTCTGGAGTCTGTTGATTTGCTTCCATGTATGATCTTTGTTTCTAGATCTTTAATGAATTTTGCATCCACTGAGTTTTCAGTGTTCACCATGGCTGCTTTTCTTAACTCTCACTCTGCTGGCTCCAGCCTCTTCATGATTAACTTTTGGTAGATTGTACATGTTCAGAAATGTATCCATTTCTCTAGGTTTTCTAATTTGTTGGTATATAGTTGTTTGTAAACAGTCTCATATGATCCTTTTTGTTTCTATAATATTTATTTATTTTTCCCATTAAATTTATTGGTACATTTTAGGTATACAATACAGTTACATTCATCATTGGGATCTTGTACCATTACATGAGTATCTTGGTTCTTATATTTTTCCCCTTCCTCTGCCCTCCCTACGCCCCCTCCATCCGTCCATATTTGCAAAGACTTTGTTTCCATTTTGTTCCTTTTCTCATATTTTTTCTTTTCCCTTCTTTCCTCTCCCCTATTCCTCACAATTCCCCTACTCCTTTAGACCTTTTCTTCCTATTACATAATATCAATTATACATTTTTAAAATTATAATATCGAGATCTAGGAGACATTACCACAGATTTTACAGAATTTAAAAGGATATAGAAAGCATAT
>NW_004624744.1:2468581-2483849 GCF_000247695.1 Heterocephalus glaber
TACATCACTCCAAGCTCTTCTTGCCTTGAGGGTTTGTATTGAGAAGTCTGCTGTGATTCTGATGGGCTTTCCTTTGTATGTGATTTGTTTCTTTTCTTTCACTGCTTGTAAAATTTGTTCTTCTGTTGGGTTTCTGGAATCCTAACTATTATATGCCTATGTGTAGATTTTTTTTGATGAAGGCTAGTTGTAGTCCTATACGCCTCCCTTGTCTGTATGTCAAGTTCTTTTCCCCTCCTTGGGAAGTTTTCTGCCATCACTTCTGTGAACAGTTTTTTTTCTGTCATCTGCACTCTCTCCTATTTCTTCATTGACTCCGATCAATCTTATGTTATTCTTCTTTGCATCATCTAGCAGCTGCTGGATTGCTTTCTCATGGTCCCTTACAATTTTAAAGCGATTTTTCTTTTCCTCCTCACTAATTGCAATCTTATCTTCTAGATCTGAAATTCTATCTTCACATTGGTTCATTCTGCTGGATAGACTTTCAATGGAGTTTTTAATCTCTTGGAAATCTGTTTGAATCTGTTTTATGAATTCCATTTCCCATGTTGGGATTCCATCATATTCCTCAGCTCCTCTATTTTTTTTATCTGTGTTCTCTCTAGATTTATTAATCATGTCTTGCACTATGGGCACAATCTGTGCTGTTATGTGAGAAATTATTTCTGATTTCATTTTTTCCAGATCCTCTTTTGTTGCCATTTCAGGGTTTCCAGGTGGTTGAGTATCAGTTTGGTCCATCTCGTTTCCCTTTGGAGTTGCTGTAGGTGATCTGGAAGTCTGTTTATGTGTCTTCTCATTTCCACAGCATGGAGGGGGCGAGTGCTGCTGGCACTCATGCCACTCACCTCCTCTGCCCTGGAAGTGGTGGAATGGAGGCAGGGAGCCTCCTTCTGGGCTCTGGGATTGGATCACCTCCTCTGCCCTGGGAGCAGTGGAATGGTAGCCTAGGAGCCTCCTCCTGGGCACTGGGATTGGCTCACCTCCTTTGCCCTGAGAGCAGTGGAATGGCCTCTATAATATTTATTGTAATGCCTCCTTTTTTCTCTGAGTTTATTTGAATTTTTTGTAAAGTTAACCTAGGTAGAAATTGGACATTTTAATCTTTTAAAAAACCTGTTTTGTTGACTTTTTTTGATGAAGTGTGATCAAAATATATGATGACTGTTTAAATATAAAGTTTTATTATGGTAAATGTGTATTGCCATCAATCCCTTTCTAAATATTCCTTGTTTTGAATACATCCCATCATACATGCCACTTTCTGAAACAGTTTTGATTGTCCTCTGTCATGTTTTTGTGAGGAGTGATAATAAATACAGTAAATGCTGATGCTGAGTGTCATTCAATGGAAAGGCAGGCTCATAAAAAATATTATGGTGTGACCTCATTCACTTTATTCATGGGAAGCCATTGGGTGGAATGTTCTGAAAATGTCTGTTACGTATTCTTGGTTCTAGAGTGTAGTCTAATTTTAATGTTTCTTTGTTTATTTTCTTTCTGGATGTTCTGTCCATTGCTGAAAACGAGGTGTCAAATTTTCCTACTATCTTGTACTTTAGGTCTAATATTTGCCTTATTTATTGTTGTGCTGTAGTGTTGGGCTCAAATATATTTACAAATATTATAGCATGTTGCTGCATTGACCACTGGATTATTACATAATAGCCTTCTTTGTCTTTTAAATTTTTTTACAGTTTTTGACTTGAATTCTGTTATCTGATATAACTAGCTAATCCTTTTCTCTCTCTGTCTCTGTCTATCTCTGTCTGTGTCTCTTTCTCTCTGTCTCTCTGTCTCTCTCTCCTTTACCAACTGGTATTGTAGCCAGCACCTTCACAATAAGATACATCCACCCTGCATTTTTTTTTTTGAGACAGAGTCTTGCTAAGTTCCTAAGTTGCCCATGGTGGTCTACAACTTATTATCATGCCTGAGCTTCCTGGAATGCTGAGATTATAGGCATGCACCACCATATCTGGCTCTTTTGTTCTCTTTTGGGTTCTATTTTCATGGGATATCATTTTCTATCTGTTTTCTCTCAGGCGATGTGTCTTTGTATGTGAAGTAAATTCTTTGTGTTACACTCCTTTAAGAACATCTTTTTTATGTACAGCAGGAACAGTTGCAACATGTTTTGTGTTAGTGCTTTAATTTATTATTGTTAATGAAGAACTTTTGGTGTTTAGGTTAAAAAAGGGTACTATGTATTTGAAAACTTACATTTTTATTTATCAATTCTCTTATTTAAAAGTAAAATTTATGTACTGTCCTCTACACAAGCAATCTTAACAACTGAAAGTTTACTGATTATGTAGGATACTATCATATTTTGTACCTCTAAATTATCTTCATTCATATTTTATCTCTTTGGGTGGTTCTTGCATACATCTGGGTATTCTTTACATCACATCACTCTGACTATTATTCCTGATATGTCAAATTCATTGCATTAAGAAACACCAGTAAATGAGAAAAGTATGCTCTTGGATGTGCCTGGGTTGATCAAGGAAGCATGACTTTGATTACTCTGTTCGGTCCTTTGTTCTTTGCTCTCTGTCACTGCTCCCTTCCTCTGTTTTGTGACCACCAGGAACTAGGCATTGTTGCTCTACTATGATCTACATCTTCTGCCAAGATATGTCTTCCTTGGAGTCTGCTGACCACCTACTGACTATCCTGAAGCTGTGAGCAAAATTCAACCTTTCTTCTTTTAACTTGTGGTTGTTGGGTATTGTGTTTCTGCTACAAGAAGTTTGACTAATACACAAAATTGGTACCAGAAGTGGTGATCTTTGTCTTTGCTGTAACTGTGGTTGACCATGTGGTTTAGAAGCCTTTGGTTTGTTGGAGGAGTTTGGGAAGGTTTAGAGGTGTGGGCTAGTGAGGCCTTAGAATGAAATAAGCAGAGTCTGATGGGTAATTCTGGTCAGATCTCAAAAGAACAGAATACTGATAGAAATGTGGGGACTAAAAGTTAGGCTCAAGAAATGTGGGGAGTAAAAGTTAGGCTCAGGAAGTTTCAGTTGAAAACAAGGACTCCATTGGTATTTGGACTAGAGGCCATATTTATTACACTGTGTCAAAGCTTTTTTCTATGTTTTACAGCTGTTCTCAGAATCTGCAGAAGAGGACTAGTGGACTAATTAACCTGTTGGAGGTAATTTCAAAACAGTCCTACATTAAACCTGTGGAATGGGTAGTGCTGCCTGCTTTTAGCTAGGTTTTCAGTGAAAATTTGGGGCAAAAGGCAGAACAAAAAATGTGAAAAACTTAAATGGCCCAAAAGGAACCATGTATAAAGTTGGGACCAAAGGATGTATGGCTACTAAAGAGATTAGTACCACTAAAAAGATACCAAATACTTTGTACAGGTATTAGAAGAAAGATGCCTTGAGAGTATCTCAGGAATCAGCAGGATTCCATCCATTACAGATTGAAGGATGCAAAAGTGTCAACTTTTCATTTGAGAAGAGAATCCCTGGGACTCCTGCTTGAGAAAGGTTTGTGAAGGAATTGGCTCTTGGGGTTTAGTTTATCATACTCAGCTATCCAGGGACTCAAAGGCTTCTGCAGCCATGGTACAAAGGGGCCCGGTACTGCTTCTGCTGACAGCAGATCTTGGCATTGTCCATGTGTTGTTGGCTTGACTGCCTTACAGAATGCAAGAGATGTGGGGTCAGGTGGACTTCTACCAAGGTTTCAAAGGAAGGCCTGGAGGTTTAAGCAGGGAGCCTCTGATAGGGCAGTATGTGAAGCTGTGGGAATGGAGCCAAATGTGCAGTGGAGACTCCAGGAAGTTGGAGATGCCAGCAACATGGAACCTCTGTTGAGGGTAGCTTCAGGTGTTGAGTAGAGCTAGACCAAGAGAGAGGCTGTGTGGGCTGCAACCAGAAAGGCTATAGGCATAAGGCTACCGGTGCCCTTTGGAGCTCACATTTTACCAGCAGTGCATGTCTCAGATGCCATATATGAAGCTATAGGACTTAATGTTTGCCATGATGTGTTTAAATATTGCTGTGGTCCAATTCTTTTCTTTTCCTCCATTCCTTCCTTTTGGGATAAGAATGTTTACCCTGTGCCATGGTACTTTGGGATTATGTAACTTGTTTTTATTTTTACAGAGGTTCACAGGGAAGAGTTTGGTTTGAATCTCAGAAGAGACTTAGACTTGGCCTTTTGAAAAATGCTAGGATTATTGAAATTTAGGGGAAGAGATTATTGCATTTCTGATTGTATGCAAGATAGTTTTATTATGTTAGGTGGAATTATGAACTTGCTATTGTCTTTATTTGGAGGTTCTATATGGTTTAAGGAAATGTACTTGGGTGTGAAGTTTGCAAGGTGTCAGTTGTGACCATTAATCCTGTTATGTCAACTTCATTGGTTTAAGAAATGCCTAGCAGATTAGTGAAGCATGATCTTGAGTGTGTCTGGGTGAGTTATGTTATTCATGACCTCGGATACTATATATGGTCCTTTTTCCTTTCCTCTTTGGCACTGCTTCTCCTTTCTTCTGCTTTCCCATCATCATGAACTAAGTAGCTTTCTTCCTTCTGTCTTTCTGTTGTGATGTTGATGTTTCTGCTTTGGAGCCAGCTAATCTTGTACTGAATATCCTGAAACACTGAGCTAAATTAAACCTTTCCTTCTAAAAGTTGAGAATTTATTGTAGGATATTGTATCTTAGCCACAAGAAAGTTGACTAATACAATCACCTAGCAGAGTACTTTGTCATAAAATAAAGGAACGAGTTGGTACTTGAAAAGATAGCTTGTTTACCATAAAGATACCATCATTTTCCTCTGTCTTGGGATGACAATTGTAGACATATATGAGATTATTCTATGTGCCAGGGCTCAGGGTTTTTGTTATTTTCTTTCTTAGGTTGTTTTCTGCCCAATCATGAATAGTCTATAGGAACAAGTTATCAGGGGCTTTTCTATTAATTCTCAAAACATAAATTTTTTAATGATTAAAACAGATTTAAATGTATAGCAAATAATTAATTTACACTCATCTATTAGTGGTTATACTAAACTGGCAATGACTCTAAGAATGTTTAATTTCAAATATATTTTAATTTTAATAGAGTCTCTTAAAAATCAGAATAGCATTTCTAATCTTAAGGACTTACATTTAAATGAGTGAATGTCAGATAACAGCATCTATATTTTTTGAAAGCCCTCCAGGGAGGTCATATTGATTGGTCCTTATTTATTTGCTCTTAATTCTAACCCAGACAAGGTTTCTAGGTTAAAAAAACCTTTCTTCTCAATTTACAAGAACTGCTTTTTGAGTTATCATGATGTAGAAGCATTACACAGATGCTTAATTATGGTAGAGAAGCATTAGTCAGATAAAATCCATACCTAATACAGTATATAAATCTATATGTATGGAAAAACATATCAAATATCACTTAATTTTTATATTCTTTATGTCTATATACATAAAATGTTAGAATTTGCTCAGGGCATAGAAAAGTTAGATTCAGAATAAAATAATAAAAATCAACTTTCCCTCATTTGTTTAAAAAATAATGAATTCCAAGGCAATTTAAAAAAATTTAAAAATCATGCTTTCATTTACTTAACAGATGGTTTGTTATAAAACAAAGAAGTTATTTCTTAAAGATTTCAAGGAATTAGAAACATAGTGAAATGGATTTATTAACTTTTCTTTGCACTTCAGCAAATTTTGTTTGGAATTGACTTTATTACTTTTGAGACCTGAATTGATAGAGAACGTTAATGCAGTTTTTCTCTGGATCTTGAGCAGCCTCTTGCTGACATTTTCAAATCAACAGGCTCTTTTGCAAATGGATATGTTCTATATATGGATATATTTGTGGGCTCCTCTCTGTATGCAGGTGTATAAGAATATAAATTGCATATCTTCTTTTTAAGTTCTAGCCTGCCAGGAATCTCATAAAATGAAGGATGAAGATTGGAAATGATTCCACTTTTGTAAAGAACTCTCATTAGGTTTATGCTGTAGTAAGGAAAACAATTTAGCACTAGATGAATGGGCATTTTTGAACCAGATTCCATCATAAGGCAGAAATTTACTATATAAACAAGCCAGTATCTACATGGGATTGTCCCAGGTTTGGTGCAGTGGATTAGGTTGTAATCACAAAGCATTTTGTTTTATTTTTTGTGGTACTGGGGATTGAATCCAGGGCATTGTGCATGCTAGGCAAGTACTCTACCAATGAGCCACACCCTCAGCCATGTCATTGTAAGTTTTAAATATTCATTGAATGCTATGATCTTTTGACAGTATGGTTTCAAAGATAGGAAATTCTAAAAGTGAAATTCTTTCCCAGGTTGTATAAACAATATCTACTATAAGCAAAAAGGGATTTTCTGTTAAACTGAAATTAGTGTCTTATTTGCTTGCATATATTTATTAGAATTGTGAAAACTAAAAAGCACTTGTCCTAAGAGAAGCCTCAGAGAAAGATAGTTTAAGATTAGAGTTCAGCCCGGCTGGAAGCACATGCCAAATATCTGCAGGACCTTTAAGAAACAACTGTTCATGGAGAAAATTAATCTTATGTCCAATCTTAGCAAAATAAAAATCAAGTAGCATTAAACTTTTTAATGTTTTACTGTTGCTTTTAAGAAAACTAAATTTTTTTGCCAACTTTTGCATTTTAACCACGCACATTGCATGCAAAAGAGCCAACTTTTTTGTAAACCTTGGTAAATTTCTTAGAAAAAGTTAGAATAGAAGGTATCATAAAATGTTAAAGGTCACTAATATCACCTTTCTTAAAAATAACTATTAATAACTGCTGACTCATAGTATTACTCATGTACTCTTTCTCTTAGGCTTTATTAAAAACTGCAACTGGTGAGTCAGAAAGAGGAACTTCAAAAGGGTGGTAAATTTCCAGAGTGAAGCATCTTTTGAAACTCATCATTTAACCCACTTGCCATTGTTTTTTATAATAATCCTTTTTGATTAGTCTGCCTTACTTCCTGTAACCTTGGACTTTGAGGACATTTCACTAAATCACCAAGAGCTATCCACTTTCTCTTTTTTAACTATTTGGTTCCAAATCTCAAAGAAATATTCTGTACAACTTTTGAGTTTCTTGGCCCCCAGAGCAGTTTCCATTTCCATATATCTTCTTTTGGCCATTCATTACTTAGATTTAAATGAGCATTTTGGTTTTCTTTAAAACTCTGTTCTTTTCTAGTATGTTTAAATTTTTAAATACTTTACCTCAGTGTTCTTGATTTTTTTTTTTTCTTTTCTGGTTAGGCAATTAATATTTGAAAAATCTAATTTATTTGATCAAAATGAATGTTTTATGTCAATGTCTGGCCCTTTCATTATTTTTTCTATTTTATTTTATTTTTTTATTTTTTGGTACTGGGAATTGAATTCAGGACCTTGTGCTTGCCAGGCAGGCACTGGAACCACTGAGCTAAATCCCCGGCCTTATTTTTTCTATTTTAAATTGGAGCAAATTTTAATCCTTCAGTTTTCAAATTAAAAAGCATTCTGGTGCCTACTAGCATTCTTAGTCAGAATTGGGCATCTGAAATCTTTCCATCTTTTTGCTACCTAGAATCTAAGAGAAAATATAGCAACAATAATTCTATATTTTCTTTTTCCTCCTCCCCTTTCTAACATTTATTGAGGGTTCACAGTGTGTCGTGGTTGGCCTGTTCATAATGCCATGTTCATACTCACTGATAGACCTGCTGCTGTTTGTACTTTGCATGAGAGGTACTTGAGGATTTGGGCTTGGAGGAATTTTCTGGGGCTCACAGAATTGGAAGTGGGGTGGGGAGCAGCAGGAGGTATGTGCTGACAGAAGGCTGTACCACCACTGACTGTTTTTATCTAAAAGAAAATCTGTTTTTTTTTTTAAAGTTCTTATTGTAAATTGAAAACAATTCACAATAAAAGGGAATTATAAAAGAAAATAATCTGTTTTGCAGTTTGCCTAGTGGTATTCTTTTAACAAGCAAGATATCTAAGTGTCATACATTAGATATAACACTCTGAAAAGGCCTGGAGTCAGCCTTGCAGATTGCTGGCTGCATCTTCAGTGGTCATTTTGATTCTCACTAGGTCCTGATTTCTGCATTCTTCCTTATGTGCTTCTTTTTCTTCAGATTGTTCATTTTCTTTCAGGATCCCGGGGCCATGGCTTTCTCTGTCCATTTGACTTCTGGTAAAGGATCAAGAGAAGGGGGGGCAGGGGATGCACAAAGGCGGGGATCCCCACTGGAGTGGGGCTTCATTTGGCGAAACAGCTTCCACCCTCAGGTACATTTCAAGCACACTGAGATATTTATAATTCTCGTGTATCCACAGGCCCACTAAATTCAGTCCCTCTGTTCATTGCTAAGATTTCTGGAATCTGCAAAACTTCCTTAAAATAAGTGTGTAAATAGAAATATATGAAATGAGAAACAACTTATTTATCATTATTAGCCATAGGGAATATGCTGGGGAGCAGGGAATTAGAAGGAAAATAGTCTATATTCTTTGTACACGTTGGCATTTTGCTTATCTTATATTGAAAAAGAGAGAAGTTGCTGAATTTTTAGGCATCAAGGGTAGTACACTACATGTGTTGATTCTCATATAATTTAAAGTTTCAATAATGAGAACCATTAATACCTAATTTTAGAATCTTTTTTACATTACTTAAATGTATTTTATTATTATTTTTTTGGTACTAGGGATCGAACTCAGACCTTGCGCTTGCGAGCCAGGTGGCGGAACCACTGAGCTAAATCCCTGGCCCCACTTAAATGTATTTTAAATGCTTGATTCTGTTAAGCTTCTATTTTTCCATTTCTCCTCCTTGCAAAAAGTAGTCTGTGTAAGATCAGTGACATGATATTACGTCAAGTGATTGTTGTGGAAGCAACTGACCGTAAATTATTTTATTTGTTAACAGAGTAGGAGCACGAGAGCCTTGGAGTAGTTAAATAAAATTACTGTGAGACAAATTTTCTTTTATTTGAAAAATAGGCAAGTTATTGCATCATCCTGGAAAAATGGACAGATAATGCAAAGAGTGTTTTAGCTTTTAGTAGAGAGGAAGCCAAGAACCTATAGTTTAGTTAAAGGCTTGGTGGGATAATCCAACATTATGTCTAGGTTTAGTTTACTGAGTAGTCAACTTCTTTGGCTACAGGACAAGAGAGTTCAGCTGGTGTGGGTCAGGCCAGCATAGCTGGAGTGGATGTAACCTTTGTAGTTCAAGGTCTGTGTCTGAAACCTGGTGTTGCCTGTTACTTGTATGACCTGGGAAACTTTGTAACTTATTTTGTTTTTAGATACAGTAGTGATAAGGATACTAGTATACACTTGCTAAGTTGTACAAGAATTAATGCAAGATACATAAATCACTTACAATGTCTGACACCCAAATGAAAGCTCAGTGAATGCTATCTTTATTGTAATGTGCTGACTTGGGGGCTTCAGTCAAAGCACTACATTTTATTTATTAGGTATGTGACTTTGAAAAAGTTTTGTAATTTCTCTGGGTGTCTTTTTGTTGTTATTTTAAAGTCCATAATTTGTCTATTTCTGAGGGTTGTGATGATTAAATTAGAGAACTAGTACATACTACTTCACTATTTTCTTTGCTATCCAGCAGACTAGCAGATGTGTGTCACTTAACAGAAGATACATGGGGTGAGTTTGAATCTTATAAAGGTTTGTTAATTTAGAGGTGGAATTCATTAAAAATATATTTCAGAAGATTATCAAATTTATCTTATTATTTAATAATTCTGTTCCAAAAGTATTATACACAAATATAATTATTATTTTTATTAAGACAGTTTGTGTTATTAAAGTCTATTTTTAATGAACTTATAATAGAAACTACACCTTTAAGAATTTATAGGACCTTAACTATAATTAATAGTAATCTTAGAAATATTATTTACAGGATGCAATTCAAAACTTTTTCTTCTCATTCATTCTCACTGCTGTAATAATAGTTGTTCAAGCCTTTATCAACTCTCACCTGGATGATTACAGTAAATCTCCTAATTGCCCTTCCATTCCCCAGTCCTTTCTCCTTCCTGCTGTGATGATATTCTCTCTATGATCTGGACAGCTCAGCTGTTTAGAGCTCTTTAGTTATTTCCCATTTACCTGCAGGAAAAAGTCCCAAGTCCTTAGTGAGGCCCTTTGCTTTCTGACCCTTATTCTACTAACTCAGCCTCATCAAAGGGTGACCTTCAGTCTTTCTCTGCTCACTTACTCATTTCTCCCATATGCTTCTCCACACTGGCCTTCCTGCTTCATACAATTCTTCTTTTGCTCACTGAATTTTCTTTGCCTGCAAAAAGTATAATTACATTTCAGTCCCCAGCTCTTGTGTTATATTCCTTAAGAAGAAAGTGCCCACCATCGTTCCTTAAGAACCCAGGATAATTTTTGGACTTGCTGTTGGACACTATTCTCTCTCCCTAGACTGGAATTAACAGAGAGAAATAATCATATCTTTTTCATCTTTGCATCCCTACTATCTTACACAACATTTGGCAGGTAGTTCTAGGCACATCAGTTAAATTACTATATGTATTAGTTACTGTATGATTCTTACGTTCAAGCCAAGTGAAGATCATGGTGTTGTTTCCTCAGTCGATTTCCTCTTCTATTGAGTAAACAGCCTCTTAAAAAAAGCCAAGCCACCAGCTAAATATTTAAAGTGACCAGAGATTTCAGGTTGTGTTTGCTGGATTAAACAAATGTTAAGTAGCCACTACTTTGTTTCTAGTTACAAGATGTTAATACAACCTTTACATAATTTATGACTTGATGTCATGAGTTCAAACTCATAAATTACATGTTTAATTAGTGTGAATAATGTAGAGTTTGCTTAAGGATTGTGTTCATTTTACCAGTAGGATATTCTCAGGAAAAGGGGTATTTTAGAATGACTACTTTGAAAGAGGTTTCTCTTCCACTGTATTTGGTTCAAAAGCTTGCATTTAATCAAGTCATTTTGTTTTTTAGTAAAACACTCAACACTTGATTGTTAATTAGTGTTCCAAATTTACTGGGTCAGAGGGAGCCCAAGATTGCAGAAATCTGGAGAGCCACATGCACCTTCCACTTTTCCATTGGTGAAGTGGTAGGAAAGGAAGATTCCAAGATTATATTATGTTAACTTGAGCCATTTTAGATTCTTATCTGAAATATGTGGATATATGAACAGTCACAACAGTTTTCACAATTATGTTCAGGTTTGCAATTTGAGTTACAGCAAAATGGAAACATCTCTAGCAGTAGCATCCAGAATAAACTAGAGCACTGCCAAAATTCCAAGCACTTAGTCTACATTCTCAGGAATAGCACCCCTGTGCCAAAAATTTTCCTAAAGGGAGCAGAATATACCTGATTTGCTTCACTAAGGCGCCTAGTAATAACATCTCCTATCCACAGTAAGAGCTTTAGATACATTTGTTCCTTTGCCTTCACCCTTTATCCTACTATTTATTAGACATTATGATGTCAGAAGGTTTGTCTTAGGTGTGTCAAACATGAGCAATGTGGAGTTTACAGAACTCCAGCTGATTCTGCTGAAAAGGCTGCCTTGTCTCATGGACTGTGCAATAGTTGAAAATATAAGCTCTTTCTTTAAATCTGTTTCTATTTCTGTGTTGCTATTTGACCTTGCATATTATAATTAGATTTGCAACTTGTGCAAATGTGCAGACATTCTTCCTTCTGTATGGAAAATAGTGACAAAAACCCACTTGAATAGCGCTGGGCCCAGAACTCATACATTGTGCTTATAAAAACAGGAAGAGTTAGCATGTGCTTTATTTTTATTTCTAAACAATTCTGCTACATTTACATATAATATATTTGATGTTCTGTATTTTCATTGTCACTACACATGTAGGTTATTAAAGCAGACTTCAAGTGTTCTCAGGTGCATCAACCAAGTTTAAGAACCAGATTAATAACCACATTGGGTATAAATAATAAATCTCAACCTTTTGCTGCTTTCTGCCTAAAAGATGATTTCCCTCTGATTATCCCACTTATGGACTAAAATGTGTCTTCATCTAGTATTTGATTCTAAAACCAGCAATGGATTTGTGTTGCTCCACTCATGAACTTGACCATTTATTTATGCATTAACTCATTGCCACAAATGTTTAGACTGTCTGCTATAGGTCAGGTACTCTTCTTTGTCCTACAACAGGTCATGTAAACTGAAAATACCTGCTCCTTTCTGGAGACTGTAAACACTTTTCTGGATTCATTGAGGGTATTTAATATTTCTATCGTGACTACTGGATTGCAGGCTATTTAACTATTCTTTGATGTGTAGGATCACTGTAGGGTTCACAATATGCATATTTATCTTTATCACAAATAACATTATTCAAGTTACCTTTAAATACCTAATTATTTCACATATAATAAAAGAACCTTACAGAATATACTTCTGTATTAGTATCCTATTTCAACTTAACTAATTATTATGAATTTAATAGTTCAAAACCAAACCTATTTATTAACTTGTAGTTAGGTGTTAGAAGTCTAGCTTCAACTGAGTCTTATGCTTGGGTTGTCACATAGCTTATATGACAGTTAAGCTGGATTGTCAACTTGGTTGACTTGAAAGTTGCCTAAGGGATTAGTAATGCACACTTCTGACTGTGTCTGGGTGGACTATGGAGGTGTCACCTTGAATACTATCTGTGGTTCCTGGCCCCTTTCTGTCTGGCTCTGTTCCCCTGCTCTACTTCCCGGCCACTTTGAATTGAACGACTTTGCTCAGCCATGCCCTTCTACCATGATGTTCCTGCCTTGGAGCCAGCTGTCCATGGACTGAACCCTATAAACCACAAGCCCAAATAAACTCTTCCTCCTTTAAATTGTGTGTGTTAGATATTTGGTCTCAGTGACAAAAGGTTAACCATTAGCTGAAATCAACCTGTTGGTTGGACTGAGTTTTGTCTGGAAGTTCTGGCACAGAAGATGCTCCTGAGCTCATTCAGATTTTTGGTAGCATTCAGTTCTGTGTAGTTGTAGTTCAGAATTACCTGTTTCCTTACTACCTTTCAGCTGTAGGACTGCACTCTGCAGTTTAATTTTTAATTAAAACTTTTTTCTTTTATCCCTTTTATTTTTTTCCTTAAATTCTTTCATTGGTACATTTTAGGTATACAATTCTTTTACATTTATCATTGGGTGCTTGTACCTGTACATGATATATCTTGGTTTTCATTTTCTTCCCCATTACCTGTGCGCCCTTCACCCCCTCCACACTTCCCTATTTACATAGATTTCATTTCCATTTTTTTTCTTTTCTCTTAATTTTTCCTTTCCCTTCTTTCATTTACCCATCACCTCCCACCACCCCTACCTCTTTGGACCTTTCCCTATTTCAAAGTATCAATTATTTGTTATTAATCCTTTTAATCCTTATTTACACTTTCAGTTTCTCACATTAGAGAAACTATTCAGTATTTGCACGTGTGTCCTATTTATTTCACTTAAGAGTATGGCCTCAATATGCATCCATTTAGCTATAAATGACTCTAGTTTCTCATTCTTTATGGATCAGTAGTACTCCATTTTATAAAAAAAACCACATCTTCTTTATCCAGTCTCCAGTTGATGGGCACTTGGGTTGTTTCCAAGTTTTTGCTATTACAAACTGTGCCACTATAAACATGGGTACACATATATCACTGTGATATGATTCTTTTAATTCTTTTGGGAAGATACCTAGCAGGGGAATACCTGGGTCAAATAGGACCTCTAGAACTAGTTCTTTGAGATATATATATACTGATTTCCATAGTGGTCTCACCAGTCCACACTCCCACCAACAATGAAGAAGGGTTCCTTTCTCCCCACACTCCTGCCAGCATTTGTTATTGATTGATTTCTTAATAGCAGCCATTCTTTCTGGGGTGAGGTAGAATCTCAGTGTTGTTTTCATCTGCATCTCTCGAATGACCAGTGATGTTCAACATTGTTTCATATGTTTATTTGCTGTTTTTACTTCTTTGTCTGAGAAATGACTGTTAAATTCAGATGCCCATTTTTGAATTGCGTCTTTGAATTTGGCGAGTCTGATTATTTTCAGTTCTTTATATATTCTAGATAGTAGTCCTTAGTCTGAGGTACAGCTGCTAAAAAATTTTTCTCACATGGTAGGTTGTCTCTTAGCTCTGTTGGTGGTTTCTCTTGCAGTGCGGAAGCTTTTTAATAAGATGAGATCCAAGTTGTTGATTTTTTCTGCTAGTTCCCGTGCTATTGAAGTTTTGTTTATAAAGTCTTTTCCTATATTAATGTCTTCAACAGTTCTACCTAACTTATCTTCCAGCAAGTTTAGTGTTTCTGTCTTAATATTTATATCTTTAATCCACTTTGATCTTAGTTTAGTGCATGGTGATAGGTATGGATCTAGTTTTAATCTTTGGCAGGTAGAAATCCAGTTTTTTCAACACCATTTATTAAATAGGCTATCTTTGCTCCAATGAGGGTGGTTGGCTCTATGTCAAAGATGAGGTGGCTGAGTATGTCTGAAGTTGTTTCTCTGTCTTCTAATCTATTCCACTGATCCTGGGGTCTGTTTCTTTGCCAGTGCCATGCTGTTTTTATCACAGTACCTTTGTAGTATAGTTTCAAGTTGGGTATTGTGATACCCCCAGCAATATCTTTGTTGCCTAGAATTGCTTTTGCTATTCTAGGTCTCTTCTGATTCCAAATGAACTTTTGGATTGTTTTCTCTAGTTCTATGAAGTTTATTGTTGTAATTTCAATTGGCATTGCATTAAATCTAGATAGTAGTTTTGAAAGTATGGCCATTTTCACTATATTGGTTCTTCCTACCCAGGAACAAGGGATGTCTTTCCATTTTCTTCTATCCTCCTCAATCTCCTTTTTCAGAGTGCTGTAGTTTTCAGTGTAGAGGTCTTTTGCTTCCTTTCTTAGGTTGATTCTTAGATATTTCATTTTTTTGGATGCTCTTGTAAAAGGAATTGTTTCTGTAATTTCTCTCTCAGTGAGTCTGCTTTTTGTGTATAAGAAGGCTATTGTTTTTTGAGTGTTGACCTTATATCCAGCTACTCCCCTGAATCTGTCAATTAAGTCTAGAAGTCTTTTGGTGGAGTTTTTTGAGTCTTCTATGGAAAGTCTCATATCATCAGCAAAAAATGACAGTTTAACTTCTTCCTTTCCTATCTTTATTCCTTTTATTTCTTTCTCTTTTCTAATTGCTGTGGCTAATGTTTCCAAAACT
>NW_004624744.1:2494352-2515816 GCF_000247695.1 Heterocephalus glaber
AATAAACAGGCACTAGTCCGACACGATGTCAGTAAGAGTAAAAGAGAGAGAGAGAGAGAGAGAGAGAGAGAGAGAGAGAGAGAGAGAGAGATACATTTATTATGGTTGTTGGCTCCTATGGAAGCCCAGAAATACCACCAAATGCTTTCTTTCTTCCATCCAAAGAAGAACTGGCAGTTAATTCAACACACCTCTGAAGGCTTGATAAATGGTATAATTTTCAATCTAAGGCCAGATGCCTAAGGGCATGAGAGGAAGGCTGATTCACCTCAAGAGTAGGGAGGGAAAATTTGCTCTTCCTCAGACTTTTTGTTCCACTGGGCCTGATGGAATTGGATGATGCCCGCCCACACTGCTGAAGGTGGCTCTTCATTGTTCAGTCTATCGATTGAAATGTTAATCTCTTTTGAAAACACTCTCACAGAAATAATATTTTAATGGTTATCTGAGTATCCCTTAGTGGGTCAAGTTGACAGATAAAACTATCACACAGACAAGTAAACAAATTGTCATTACTACAGTGACAAGGAGACAGAGGGTGTATGAGACACTTAAATCCTACACTTCTTTCCTCTGCAGTTAGTGGAAACTTCTCTAGTCTTCACTTTATGCTTTTATTTTACCTATCATCTTTCCAGTCTAAACAGTACAAGTCTCAACAAGAGAGATTGGGGCACAATAGTTCAGGAAAGGAAAAATTAGGGATTAGACATAAAATGACAGAAGTTGTAAGGGCTGAGCATTTGGCTCATTGGTAAAGCAATGGCCTAGCATATGTGATACCCTGGATTCAATCCCCTGTGCTACAAACAAAGGGGAAAAAGCTGTTTGGTGGAACTCAAAGAGGTAGTTTCTGGCCACTCAGAAAGGAATTAGAGCTCTAGAGGTAAGGAAAAGGTCTTTCCTTTTTTACTTAATCTCAAGCCTCCTAAGTCAAAACTCCTTGGTAATATGGAAATTTGTAAATTCAAATTGTAATCGTTTTCACAGAACAGTTGGGTGCACACTGTCTTTTAGAAGTTGATTTTTTCCCTATTCAGTAACTCGTGTGATTCAGCTTTTTCTGTCTTTGTTTCCACTTCCCAAATCAGACTCTTTAGGCTGGTATAGATTCTCTGACAAGGATGTTATTTATTGGCTACATAGATTTTCTGTCTCTTGCGCCTCAGGGTGTGTAGGTGTGTTTTATTTTCCCCCATTTTCTTTCTTTGTTTGCTTGCTTGTTTCAGTTCTTGCTATTTCATTTGTGAAGAAGAAAATGTTTTTCTCTGTTACTTCCGTGCCCCCTCCTAAAATAAAACAGTTTTCAAACATCTTTTTCTGCAACATTTTACCTCTCATGTACTTGTTATCTATGATAAAATACTTATACTACTTCCGTCGGAAATTCACATACAGAAAATAAGTTATTTATTTGTAAGTCATAAAAGTAATCAACTTATTTCAGAATTTTACTGGAATATACCTCATTTACCAAAGTCAGTAAGTGCCTATTTCTTGACATTTCCATTTTTAGGTATAATGCTTTGTTTTATATTGAGGAATATTAATAAGTTAAGGTTACAGAGTCCTCATGCAATAGCAGAATAATAATCACAGAGAACTATTATTTAAATAAAATTAGAGGGTATTCAATTGGAAAGGGCATATGCTTGACCCTGTCCCAAAGCCCCCCTTCTCCACTAGGTATCTTTCATTATCTTTTCAAAGCACAATGGTTTTGAATGGCTACAATTTCCATAATTGTTCTTTTCTAGTTTCTTTTGTTCATGTTATTTTCAAACTAATTGCTTTATAACAATGGTTTCCAAACATGGAAATCCTGATGGAAATCCTGATTTACTTGATCTGCTAGTCAAAAATGACTAGTTCTTGGATCCTTGGATTGCTGACTCATTAGCAATGGATGGTGTCCTAAGCTGGGACCCTCCATGCCTCTCTCCTTAATCTTTCATCTTCACCACTGTGTCTTTGATGCTTACCCCAATTCATTGCACAAAACAAAAATTGTCTGTTTTCTAAATAAATAAATGAAGTTAAAAAGTGTGCTGGAAACTTCAATGCAATGATGTAGAAATTGGAGTTTGAGAATAAGTGCTTTGCAAGAATTTCCATTTTTCTGAATTTTTCTCATATGGATCATCCTTGAGGAAAACTAGGATATTTGACACCATGTTCCTGAAACACCTTTTTTTTTTAAAAAAAAAAAATTCTGAAGACTCTTGTCAAGCCAAGGGGCATTCTAAGTAGACAGGGACCAGAATGTCTGGAAAAGTTTTAGCTGAAGGATGCTGGGAATTGGGCAAAGTAGTGTTATCTGTAGCATCTACCTTCTGCCCATGTGCTAAGTCAGCTGGTCATACAGTGGGACAAAGAGTGCTAGTGATGTCACTGCTAAATAGTTCAATCCAAAAAACCCTTTCTGTGCAGTAACCTAGAGTTGCTGCTGAGCAATTCTACTAACTGGCTGCCATTAAAGCTGCTGGATGACACTGTTGACTGGTATGTGTCTCTCACGGATTTTGTGGGTAATGCTGTTGATCTGTATACATATCCTGTGGGGTTTTGGCCAGAAGGGGCTGCTGTCTGTACATCTCATAGAATTCTGGCCAGGAGGGGCTGCTGACCTTGTACTAACCCAACATGGGATTTTTACCCGGAAGTGCTTTTGGACCAGTATGCACTTCTAGTGGACCCTCCCTCACTAATAAGTTGGAATTAAGCCTGGGGCTTTCCTGTTGGTGCCTGTTAGCCTTAACGAACGTTATCTACTGCAAAAGCAACCTCTGTGTATTTTCTACCATATCTTGAAAACCCATTGCACTGCTCCAGCACACTGGACTTTGGATGAGACATAGATATCTATGTCACTGATATGTTAAATTTGAGTGATTTACAATCTTCCTAAGTTCTTGGTGAATGTATTGGTACTTTCAGTTGTGGAAGATGCAGAAAAAAATGCTCTAGGTTAAGATTGTGTTGGAGAAATTTTCCTTAGACCCTTTGTCGTAAGAATGGTGTGGTGATGAGGGTGGTTATAGTTTCAAAGAGGTTGTAAAAGAAACCAGAATCTTACAGAGATGTGACTTAGAATATCACTGTGAAAGTTTCATCTTTTCTTAGGGTCTGACTGGGAGATTGACATAGTGATGTCTACATAGTCATACTGTGGATATGTGCTGTCTGGTGATTTTGAAAGCTATCATCTCCTTCAGAATCTCTAAGGATCATGGCTACTATCTTAGTCTGTTTTATACGCTATAACAAAATACTGAGGTTTGGGTAATGTACGGAGAAATGAGGTTTATGTAGCTCACAATTTTAGGGGGCAAAAGTCCAAGATTGTGTGGCTCCATCTATTTGTCATTGGTAAAAACCATCTGGCTAATCACAACATGACAGATAACATCATGTAGCAGGAGCTCATGTGAAAGTGGAGAGAAGTGCGTGTGGAAGAGATTGCATGGCAAGAGAGAAGGCAAAAGAACAGGACAGGGCCAGCCTAGTTCTTTAATAATACCTAGTCTTGTGGGAAATATTCTACTTTTGTACAGGAAAACCCACTGTGAGAGAACATCATTAATTACTTCTCTTGGCAGCCTTGATTCAGTCACCTCCCCCAGTCATCTAATGCTCTGATGCCTTCCTTCTTAGGACAGGAACACAATAAAGAGGGTAGTAGCAGAAACCATTTATGGCATAGAATAAATTATATAAAGGATATATTAGATATATGTCATTGTTCTACACATGGAGTGTAGAAAAATAGAAATCTTGAAGTGTAAGAATACATCCATTTGTTCCAGTTATATACAGGGAGAATTATTCTAAACTGTCAGCAGAATGAGTACACTTAGCTTCCTTGTCAGTTTTATTCCATGATTGGCATGAGTCTATCAGGCTATCTAAGCTTAATAGTTCTATCCATTAGAAAATTCCTTGATGATTCCATTTGCCTTGATTCAGCACCTACTAAGAAACCCACTTAAAGTAATTGCTTGTCCATAAACATTTTGCTATAAGAAACAAAATGTTCTGACCAGATAAAAAGGATGATTTGATCCACTTGGCTGGTATCATCACCTTGATTGAGAAATAGCTTTCACTAAAATCATTAGCCTCTTTTGACATTTGATTATTGTGAATCAGTCTTTGCCCCCCACCCCCCACCCCTTTTCTGGCTGCCATGTGAGTATAGACTGAAACCTCTGAAACTGTGAGCTGAATTCAATCTTTTCTCTTTTCTTTTTTTCAGGTATTTTGTCGTAGTGATGAATTCTGACTAACATATGACCTACAGGTTTTATGCTGAATATGTAGGAAGCCTCCCTTTCTGAGTTGAGAGTACCATATAGTTTAATAATAATAATAATATCACTGATGTTCTAAAAATTATAATATAATAATAATAAATACAATAAAAGAGTATCTTAAGCATTATTGCAAGCTTAAAACTGATCAACTCTTTATTGTCTTACATGCATTGTTTTATTTAGTCATCATAAAACATGAATTAGATACTATGGAAATCCCATTTTACAGGAAAATCTTAGAGAATCAAGTAACTTGTCTAAAGCAATACAGCTTGAGAGTGGTAGAACTCAGAATCTATTTATGCACATAGAAAAAATTATTTCAACTTAAATGGAAGTTCAAAATTTAAGACTCAGCATCAATTTTTCTGCATTGCTCAAGGCTTTTGCCAAATTTGTACCACTTAATTCCCAGGCTGGTTTCCACCATGTTAATAATTGGGTGTTGGGAACTTCAAGGGGCTGTAAGTCTCCAATTTAGTTACTTCTGAGTAGAAGAGAGAGACTCTTCTGTGATTCTTTTAGAATAGCGGTGAAGCTTCTTCTTAGATATTCTCAGCAAATGTGTGTAGTCTGCAGTTAAATAACATGTACAGGTCTGAATAAATTAATATGATCATAGAGATTAGATCAGTAAAGATTAATTTTAGAGTTACAGTTTGCTTCTTTCATGGCACATGAATCCCAGCTATATGCTGGGAAGGCAATCAACAGTCTTATGTCACACACATATGGACAGTAAATCTTGCTGTATCGTTTTTTTTTTATATCAATCTTATTTAGTAAGTATTTAGACTGAAGGTCATTTTATCAGAAAAGTACTTAAAGCAAGACATGGCATGGCATTGGAGAGTATCCTTCTCTCTCCAAATTCATTTTACCCTGAACCTCAAATTGTGACTTTATTTAGAAATAGAATTTCCCTGGTTGTGTTTTTATTATATAGGGAAAAAATTAAAAAGCCAAGAAAAATACCAGGAACCAACCAAAGACATATCTGCTCATAAATCAGAGACTAATTTACAAGAACACATATAAAACAGGATACACTAAACAGCAGAATAGTCATGTATTAGAACAGTGATGTGGCATTAAGAAGGAAATGAATAAATATATAAATAAACAAATAAAATAGCAGAGGGCTTTACATGGATTAATGGTAATATATAATAAAATAAGAAACAAGTGTAATTCAGTCTTGTTCACTTGAGGTCTAAAAACACAAAGTCCATTTAAAAAAAAAATAAATTACTAGGTGTATTTTTTGCCACAGTTCAATGTTTTCCCCTGAAAGATATCATTTAGAGCTGAGTTCAGTGTAAAATAAAAGACAACATATACTTTTACCTCATTCTTTTTCTCAAATAACTGTCTCGGTTTTCCCCTTCTCATTCTTATTTTCCTTTACGTTTCCTGTCCCCTTTCCCTGGTGAATGTTTATATTTCTCAGGCTTCCAGTCTTGCTCGTCATTTCTTGCTCTACAAACATTTCCTGGGAATTTGATTCATGCCTATGGCTTCTGAAACTGAATTTGTCTCTAGCTTCCACTTTCCCACTGGCTGTTGATCTGCAATTTCTCATATATGCTCTAAATTCAGTAGGTCTGGTACTGAACCTACATTTCCTTTTTCTTTCTACATTTCTACATTTCCTTGTTCTTTCGAAATTATAGTACTCTAATGTCTTAGTTACTTTTCTCGTTGCTGAGACAGAATACCCAACACCCAGAGTTAAAGGAGGAAAGATTTATTTGGCTCACAGCTTGTAGAGGTTTCAGTCCTTAGTTGGCTGGCTCCAAGACAAAGTGGCATGGGAGAGGGGCATTGCAGAGGAGAAACATTATCCCTCTTTGCGTTCCTTATATTATAACCAAGTTACTGGGGATTAGGGTGGTGTAGCACTCACGCCCTTAATCCTAGCCAGAAGTATGCCAAACTAATCAGTGGACTGATTTAGTAATCACACATCCTTGATCCCAGCACCACACAATTTATATCCAGCCACCTCTGAAAAGAACCATCCTACCCACCCATGACTGCATGAGGCTTTGGAGGGACATCTAGACACAAACCGTAACATCTAATATCTCAAGATAATTTTGAAAACAACTTACATTCTTCTTCATTACTGTGTACATCAAATCCTATTTATTGTACTTCAGAAATATCTCTAAACCCAACTCCTCTTTGTGTCTCATAGCAACAGAAAGTTACTAAAGGGCTTTATCAACATAGTGATGTAGTAATGCTATAAGAGCAAGTTCTCGTCATGTAGTGAGAGGAAATCACTAAAGAGCTGGAAGTATCAAGATGGGAAGAGAGTTAATGAAGTCTAGGAATGAGGTTATGGGGTTATGCACTATGGTGGTAGCCGAGGAAATGCCAGAAAATGAATCAGTTTCACAGATACTTTGGTGGTAGGATAGACAGACTTTGGTGATGGACTTGGTATGAGCGGTGGTAAGAGTGGGGAGAGCTCTGGAGGGTGGCTCTCAACTTTCATTCCAAAGCAACAGGCTAAATTGTAATGCAATATTCCCTGGTTTTTTTTTTTCAATTTTAGACAGGGTCTCGCTATGTAGTTCAGGCTGGCTTTGAGCTCACTATACAGTCCAAGCTGGCCTTGAACTCATGGCAATCCTCCTGCCTCTGTCTCCCGAGTGCTGGAATTACAGGTATGCATCACTACATTCAACTTGTAATGCAGTTTTCTGAAGAGAGATAAGGAAAGTGAAATGATTGAACAATTGTCTTGGGGGAAAGCTTGTGTGACTACTGCTACAGATATTTTATATTGAAGGAATTTTGGCTTAAATGTAGAGATGTTATAGAAATCAGTTACATAAATAGATCCTATTCTTAGAACTGTAATCTGGGCTAATGATCCAAATTTGAGAGCCCTTAGGATGTTATTGATGCCACCAGGGGATGGAGAAGGCCACCCAGGAGGCAGGAAGTATAGTCCTGAGGAACAGCTACATTCAATAGTTAGTAGAGGAGAAGGCATACATGGAGTAAATAGAGAATAAGACAAGGTAGGAGTAAGAAATACAGTACAGGATAAAGGCCAGGGTAAAAGGAAATAGTATAAGTCTGCAAGCATGTCCTCGAATGTCAAATGTTGCTGAAGGGAAGTAGGATGAATGCTGAAATCACATCTACTGAGCTGATGACTTGTGGGCCACTCCGATGAAATGGAGAGGATGGACTTGGGTTTGGAGTAAGTGGAAAGAAAATGCTCTAAACCCATGAAATTGTGGCAGCAAGTCTAGACCGCATTCAGAAAAATGTGGATAAAGGAAGGTGGAAAGATATGCGACAGTGGTTGAAAGACTATGTAGGAACCAAGAAGGGTATTTATTTGTTGCATTTTGTTTTGTTTTGAAGATGGGATGAACCAAGCTATTTAAACTTTTATGGATAGAATAACCTAAGGAGTTTTTTTTTTAACCCTCAGAATTTGATTTTTACTTACATCCTTCCATTGGTCATTTGCTTTCTCCATTGTATGACAATTTTCTAATCATATGTCACACTCTGCCAGTAGACATTGATTCCCTTGAAAGGAGAGGTACAGTAGTGTCTTTTTTTTTTTTTAAATTCTCATTGCTTAAGACTGAGCCATGCTGATTATATGCAGCCAATAAATATTAATGAATAAAGTGAGCCTTGACTCCCAACCAAATCCAGTTAATAATCAGCGAATTCCTTTTGCAACAAGCTTCTAATACGTACGAAAACAAATGGGGCACACTGTCTATTATCACACTAAGTTAACGACTATCACAGTTGTTAGTTTAATGTAAAGCACTGTATAAGGCGCTAGTTTCCTGTGAATATGGGAGGACTTTTAAATGAGACCAGCTGAGTGCCTTTGTTTACTGTGCGGAGAGAAGTAATTACATAAAAAAAAAAAAAAAATCGAACCCTAAGAACTGCAGTTTGTGAGGAAAAGTATGAGAGAACAAGATTTTTTTAAAAACTCAAACAAGAATAAAATGATTTAAGATTAAGAATTAAAAAAAGAAAGGGCTTCTTTCAGACTAGCAAAATTTAGAGGATATTTATTCTTCGAGTCATTTTATAAAATGTTTATTTCGTTCAAGGTATCCCTATAGTTTATTATCTCATATGTTTTGGAATATGGTTTTAAGAGATGGCATTGCCTTGTTGGATATAAAGAATGCATTAGCTAGTTGCCAAATGACTCTATTTTTTTTGGTACCGGTGATCGAACTCAGATCCTTGTGCCTGCACAGCAGGCGACGAAACCACTGAGCTAAATCCCCGGCCCCAAATAACTCTATGTTTAACTGCTTTCCCTTCTGGGTTAAAAAAAAAAAAAGCATTTAAAAAGTTTCTTTTGAAATTGATCTGAAATGCTGATTACAATTATTTTAGCTTGTGGTAAAAACTGATAGCTGCAGTCTGACAAATGTTCCAAGTTCATCTTTTATTCCTCAATTATATAGATAATGTCAATACAATGAAATGCATAGTAAAATTCTATTAGTTTCAACTGAGTCATTTACCCAACAAATATTTATTGTATGTCTACTGTTTGCCAGTCATCTTTACAGATGAAAAATGTAAATATGATTTTAAATAGTAATTACTGAAAAAAGCAAAAAGAAGATATAATAAAGTTGGACTCTAGGTAGAGAATGCTGAATACCACAGGGAGCCTTTCTCTGAAAAGGGACTTATCAACCAACTTATCAACTGACAAAAAGCAACCAGCCTTTCAGCAAGCTGAGGAGGAGCTACCTGGGTACTAGAGGCAGCGAGTTCCAAAGTTTCCTTGCCTGGACTGAATATTTGGTAGGAGAAATAAGGCCTGTGGTGTTGAGTATTGTGTCCTCTCAAATGAAAGATCATTGAAATAAATTACAAATCAGTTTGTTAATGAACAATTATTTATTTCAAACTCACTATGTATTGAGCATTTCTGCTCGATGATAGAGAAGTTTAAAACTGCCTTTTTTGTTTACAAATTATTGGAGTGACAAGTAGTAACATTCCTTTAAAAATAATTATCTTCCGATGTTTTAAACCTATAGAAATGTATGGAAAATAATAATATAACATTTACTAGATTTACAAGACTTAACCTGTTCATTTTTTTTTTTTTTCCAGTACTGGGGATTGAACTCAGGACCTTGCACTTACGAGGCAGGCACGGTGCCACTGAGCTAAATCCCCAGCCCCTAACCTATTCATGTTTATTTTTAAATTTTTTTTTATTTTCTATTTTTATTAAGGCCATGTTTTATTTGCTGATTAATGGACAAAAGGCAATGTAATTTATTTTCAAGTATTTTCTTGGAAGTCTGTGCTCATAAAAATCATGAAAAGTTGGAAAGACTGTTAAATCACTGAAACTTTAAATATATCTTACATAATCTTGTTTGTACAAAAATACAAGCTAAATATAAACATAAAGCAATCATGATAATTTTATGCAAATCTGTTTTATGTGATCTTTAAACTATTCATGTTTTGACGTTGTTTCTTCAGATTCCTTTTCTTTTTAAAATTAATTTTATTGGTACATTTTAGATACACATAATGATAATAATCATCATAGGGAATTATTCCTGTACATGATATATATTAATTCTTTCTTCTCATTTGCCTTCCTTCCCTTTAACCTTTCTTCCCTTCCTTATTTACAAAAGCTTTGTTTCTATTTTTCCTTCTATTCTTTTTTCTTTTCCCTTCCACACTCCTTTTCAAAACAGATTACAAATATAGTTCAACCCTCTTTGTGCAACTTTGCTTGTTTGTTATTCCCTTCCCTGCTGAGTACTAATAATCATCATGAAGTTGGTGTGTACCTTTGCTTTCATATTTTTATAAAACTTTCTTTGTTATAAGATATAGACATAGAGAGAAGGACACAAATAAAAATAAATGGACCAGTGATTTATCCCACTGTGTATTTAATCATCACCCAAACAAAGAAAGAACAATGTGACAGAGAGAGAAGTTCTATAGCACTGATATAGATCCCCAACCCCCTTTCACCCCAAAGTAAATGCTATTCTGGCTTTAAAATCACTTGTTTTAAAATGTCTTATTTAAATTTTCTCAGCTATAATTTACTTTTGTCTGCTTTAAAAAACTTAGATAATGGAATATTATAGTTTGTGGAGATTGTGTCTGGCTGCTTTTGTTCAACATGTTTGTAAGATTCATCATTATCATTCCATGTTATTGCAATTTGTTTATTTTCATTGCTGTATTTGTTTATATTCATATAACATCATTTATCCACTCGATATTAGTGCTCTGTAACTATTGTCAGGAATTCCTCTAAAAATGTTTTTGTACATAGCTCTTAGTTGCAATATCATTTTTGATGGCTAACATTGGGTCATAGTACATTGTGACTTGAATCATATTGGAAAATTCTCAATTTTGCAAAGCAGTTGTACAAATTTACACTGTCAGTAGAGTAAGTCTTTCTATTGTTCCCCATTCTTACCAACATTTAGTATTTTTTTCTTTCACTTTTAGCCTTTCTGTTGAGTATGTAATATTATCCCCGAAGTTTTAATTTGTATTTCTTTGTGACTAATGGTGTTAAAGACACTTTCAATGCTTATTGACTTTCTTTTATGAAGTGCTTGATGGAATGCTTTGCTTATTTTTAAAACTGTCTTTTTTTCTTATTGATTCACATTTCCTATATAGAACGTTTTTGTACGTTATGTATATTGAAATTATTTCTTCCATTCTGAAGCTTGCCTTTCAACTCTTTCAACTGTCTCTAAAATTAATTGTCAAAATTATCAATCTTTCTCTTCTTTTAGGATTTTCATGTTTTGCTTAAGATATTTTCCTACTTCAGAGTATGAAGATACTCTTCTATATTATCATCTACAAATTTTATTGTTATTCCTTTTATATATACAAGCCACTTAGAATTTGTTTTTTTAAGTTTGAATGATATAAAGTAGTTGTAAAGTTCTTTCTTTTAATTTCCTGTGTAGATATTCTATTGTCCCAGTATCTCAGATAGAAAACTCCTTTCTTCCACTGCTTGACAGTGTTATCTCTATTGTAAATCCAATATCTTTGTGTGTGCCAGTTTGTGTGCTGTTTATTCTATCTCATTGGTCCATTTGTCTATTCATATACCCACACCATATTATCTTATTGTAGTTTTGTAATAACTTTTACATTTGGTGAGGCAGATACTTTCTCCTCATTCTTTTCTAAGATTATCACAAGTCCTCTCAGTTTACACATATGTACGCATGCACACATGCATGCACGCACACAGATTCGTTATATTTGTACTGTGACTGCTCTAAAGTTATAGATATAGCCTGGCAAGGTAGTAATCCTATTACTCTGTGAGACTGAAGCAACAGAATCATTCCAAGTTTGAGTCCAGCCTGGCAGTTTAATGACTTGGTAAGACCCTATGTCAAAATTTTAAAAATAAAATAAAAAAGCTTGGGGATGTAGCTCAGTGTGAAGACCTTTGGTTCAATCCAGTACTGCAAAACAAAACACTCATAAATTAAAATAAAGTTATAGACACATTTGGGTATATTTGACATCTTTATAATAGTCACTTCTCAAACTCACAAACATAATACAGGTAGGTCTTTTTCTCTATTTAGGCTTCCAATAAATTAAAAAATTTCTAAAATATCCTGGTATTGTTTTAAGATTTTCTACATGGGAATCTTTGGCCTCTTTAGTTAGATCAATTTATTACTAGGTATTTAATATTTTTTCTACTAGTGGAAGTGGTTCTTGAAAAAAAGTGTTTATTTTCTGTGTGTGACTGGTAAAAATACAGTTGATGTTATATTGATCTTGAATACAGAAATCTTGACACTGTTACTGATTCTAATAATTTTTGTAGAATATTTTGTATTTTCTCTGAATATAAGCATATGATTGATGAATAATGTAAATTTATTTTTTATTTCTAATGTTTGGAGGTGGTTATATCAGCATCCTTATCTTACTCTTCTCCTGATTGTGAACTTTGTCACATTTCATTATTAAGTGTGAAACATTTTTATAGTATGTTTGGCAGAGAAATATTTTCTGTTTTTGTTTTTCCTCACACATCTTTATTTTACTTTCATTTTGAAAAAATATTTCCACTGCATAAAGACTTGATTGGAGGATATAGTCTTTTCAGTTACTTTCACTTAAATATACTCAAATGTTTTCTATATTCTATTGTTTTCATTGAAAGATAAGCTATTACTCCTTTGAGGTTAATTCTGTAATCTTGACTGTTTTTTAAGATTTTCTACTTATATCCTCAGCACTTAAACTAGTATGTACTTAGCTGCAGGTTTTGTTTTATTTGTCCTGCTTGGGACCTATTTGTATTTTGATCTCTGGATTAATTTCTTCCTTAGGATTTGGAATGTTTTATCTCAAATACTACTTCATTTTTTCTCCTTTGTTTCTTGGACTGTAATTATATATATTTCAGGGCATAACACTTTTTCCTCTGTGTCTCCTATCGTCTGTTCTCCATCTTTATTTTTCCTCTGTGCCTGATTATTTTAACACCTGTAGTTCTTGTTGATCTATTATCACTCCGTTTCTGTTGGTTTTCATTCATGCAGGTATATTCTCTTGAGTGCCTGATATTTTGTTACATAACAGATATTATATTTTCAAAGTCATTTGTAGATTTTACTTTCATTCAGAAAGAATTTGTGTTTGAAACTACTAGATGCCTTGGGAACACTAGCAATCTTGGATTGAGCTTAAAATTTTCCAGAATTGATTCAATTTAAACAGAGCTGCAGTTCCTATAATGACATATGTTTTCATAGTCTACCTGTACCCTAAGGGTTAAGCTCTTGGAGGATCCATCTACATCTAGAGATTCACAGTGTCTTCTCCATCATCAATGATTCCTGGACATTGATACCTATTTTGCTAGTATAGAAAGTCTGTGAAGAACAACATACAGCCTCTCTGCCACTCATTAGCACCTGCTACTATCAGCAAATGTCTTGGAAGTAAAGAACCTGAAATAGTTTTAAGATTTTTCTTCCTTGGGTTTTTTCTAGTAAGGTCTCCATATTTTCTTATCTTATGTATGACAATTCACAGATTTAAACAAAACTAAACATTTTCTCCATTTTTTTCTGGTTTTCTGCAGTGGGCTAATTAGGGTGAATAAGTTAAAGTTCTGTCTTGTTTATACCGTGTACCAGGTATGTTGAGAAACCTGACTTTCTACTACTTACCAGAACTAATTTGGGAATTTGGATATATATCAATCAAAAATTATTTCTTTGCCACCATGGGTTTACTATTTTAATGATTGAATTTCTGTACTTATATCATATCAAATATCACAAGGTGTTAAATATTAGGGAAAAATTGAGGAAAATGCAGGAATTTGGGGAACATCACCACTACTTTTATAAGTATTATTTGAATTTCATAATAATCTCAGAATTTAGGTGAGCATCATAGATAGAAATGAATGCTCAGAGATTTTAAATGCTTTGACTAAACTCACAGATTTAGTGGCTAGTTAGGAATAGGGCACATTTCTAATTCAAATAAGAATTAGAATTCAAATCTTTTTTTCCCTTAATATTTCATTACTTTCTCTGACTTTGAAGATAATTACCGAGCATGCTAAATACCTTCCATATAAATTGCTCTTTCTTCTATTGAAACCATGACCACTTAAGCAATATAGGATATAGAAAATTATAAATTTTATTAATAAATATTGGACTTGAAGCATAATCAAGAAGCAGCTTAGTCCAATTTTGGCAAAGGGAGAGATAAAAGAAGACAAGATTTCAAGTTGTGCTAAAGAAATGACTTATGGTGGGTACATAGATATTTTAATCTAATGAACTGCCTCACGATAGGGGGTGGTCACAGTAGAATGACCAACCACTTGATTAAAGAATTAGAGTTTGGTTTCTCTATCCAGTTTCCAGTTGATGGGCACTTGGGCTGTTTCCAAGTTTTCACTATTACAAACTGCTGCTATAAATATGGGTGAACATATATGGCTGTGGTATGATTCCTTTAATTCTTTTGGGAAGATACTCAGCAGGGGAATAGCTGGGTCAAATGGGACCTCTAGCCCTAGTTCTTTGAGGTATCTCCATACTGATTTCCACAGTGGTTGCACCAGTCTGCACTCCCACCAACAATGGAGAAGTTAGAGACATTTATAGCTAAATTAGGATGCATATCGAGGCCATACTCTTAAGTGAAATAAATAGGACACACGTGTAAATACTGAATAGTTTCTCTTGTGTGAGAAACTGAAAGTGTAAATAAGGATTAAAATGATTAAAATAAATAATTGATAATTTGAAATAGGAAGAAAAGGTCCAAAGGGGTAGGGAAAAGAAAGAAGGGAACAGAAAAATTATGAGAAAAGGAAAAGATGGGAACAAAGTCTTTGTAAATGGGGAAGGGTGGAGGGGGTGAAGGGAGCACAGGTAATGGGGAAAAAGTAAACAAGATACATCATGTACAAGTACAAGCACCCAATGATAAATGTAAATGTATTGTATACCAAAAATGTATCAATAAAAGAATTTAAGCAAAAAATAAAAAATAAAAAGAATTAGAGAGTTTGGTGCCACATGATGCTAGCCCAGCCTCTAGGGAGAAGAGAGGGACTATAGAGTGTTTTTTTCTCATGATTCACAATTCAATCATATCTACGTAATGAAGCCCCCATAAAAATTCCAGACACTGAAGCTCAGGTGAGCTTTTCCATGCTTTGTATTATATAGTGCTTTTGGCATGTTCTCATATAACAACTACTTAATTCAAAAACTAAGAAGATGAGTTGTCCTCACTTCTTGGAGGAGGACCATGGAAGGCTTGCATTTAGGATCCCCCTGATTTGTATCTTTTTGTTATAATAAAATTGAGTTGAAAGTATAATGCTTTTTTACATTCTTTGAGTTGTTTTAGCTAACTGCTAAAACTGAGGAGTAGTGGGAATTCCTTAATTTGTAGATTTGTGGTCAGGAGGGAGGGTTGAATAGAGACTTCTGAACTTGTGTTGTATCTGAAGTGAGAGTAGTCTCATTGTAGTATTACTCCCTTAAACTGTGAAGTTTCACATAACTCTAAGTAGCAAGAGTCAGAAGTATTTGCAATCATATATCATAGTTTTCAGCAAGTCAGAGGTGTTAATGTAATAGTTACCATGACTTGCAATCAGAAATTAATATAAGAATAGAAGCTCAGTCACGACCACGAGAGACATTTAAGTTTACAAATGCATACAAATTTGTGAATAATTTATGAATTTATTGCAAATAATTTTCTTATGATTCAAATTTATAATCATTGAATATTTTTAGTCCTGTACTCTTAGGTGGTTTGGATGACTGAAGTTTGGAAACTGTGTTTCCATGGTGTGATACCATATTGTTAACAAGAGCAATGCTTCCCGGATTGCCTTCTTATAATCTATATTTTAAAAGTCTATATTTAGATTCATGTCAAGTTCTCAACATTCCCTGAGAGCATTCTCTGTATTAAACATAATGCTTAGACAGAGACATAAAGTCAAATAAGACAAGATCTCTTCACTCTGGTGCTAATTATCTAGTGGGAGAGACAGGCTTATTAATGATCAACTCACATAAGGTGGACTATAATAAGTGTTTTAGCAAAGTTATAAGTAAAATGTTATGGGAGTATAGGGGAAAAAATAATATCAGATATTAAACTCTGTTAACATAGACATATTCTTGACACAGTACAAATGTTTCAAATGAAATGATTTAAGTAGATGTTAACAGTTTTTCCCCTTTACTTCTATAGTACACATGTATTCACTTATATGAGGGATTCTTAATCTTTAATTTGCAGTAGTTTATAGGACTAGGAAATATTTTCCTTCTATTTATTGTCAGCTACTTTGAAGAATCTAGGTGGAAGGATCTTTATTTATTGCAAATTATATTTTATAAGTAATAGTCAACTTTAGAGAGGTGTCAGAGGAAAGGGCTATAAAATTAGGCAGTCAATAATAATCATAATCTGAGTCTAAAACAGTTTCTTGTTGAAGAAAACTAAACCTATTTGACCTTGTCATTAGAATAAAGGACATTGATTTTATTTTCAAGAGATAGGCTTAAGATAGAATATGTCATACCTGAGAAAAAGGAAGAGGTCAAAAGTTATAGTGCTTTTGCTGTGACCATGTTATTGCAAATGGAAAGAGGAAACAACAAAGCTAGAAAAGTGACTGACATTGGCCATCCTGAAAATATCTTCAGCAACACTGATCAGTTTTGGAAAAATGCTTGCCATTGGCTGCCTCCAAGCCAAAGGGTCAGGGCATGGTATATGAGGATTTTATGGGCTGAATATCTATGTATGTCAAGAGTTCATATATTGTATTGAAGCCCTAATCCCTAATGTGACATATTTGGAGTTGGGACCTGTGGGAAGTGATTAGGTCAGCAGAGTGGTTCTTCATGATGTGATTAGTCCCCTATAAGCAGAGAGAGGAGAGACTTTGCTTCTCTTTCTCTCCAGATAAGAGGATACAGAAAGACAGCCATCTGAAAACCATGGAGAGACCATCATCAGACACTGGATCTTACAGTTTCTTGGATGTCCTGGTCTTCAGAACTGTGAGAAACAAATTTCTGTTGCCTAAACCTCCCAGTCTATACCATTTTTATTACAGCAGCTTGAACCAACTAAGGCACATACCATAAAATAATTTGACTTTTCTCTGCTTCTCCAGCCTTGGCTTCAACAGCACTCTACTCATGGCCTTTACTTTCCAGTCTTGTATTTCCCAGAAGGGAGAGGGGTTTATTATTGCTTGTGTTGTGTTTTTGGTTTAGAATGTACTTTATGTTTTGTCTGCATGATGAACATCTATCATGTTTCAAGACATGTAGCTCTGCCAGGAAACATTCCTTGTCACTTAGAATGATCACTGGAGTAGACAGCTTATAAAATAGCACCCAGAGGTACCCATGTCCTGATAGTCATACATTGTATAATAGCCTCCCTTTGAGGTTGGGCTTGTGTCTTGCTTCCAACAAATACAATATGGCAAGAATATTAAGGTGTTATTTCTGAGATTAAATTATATAACACTGGGGCTCTGTGTGATGGTTGAGCTTAATTGTCATTTTGATTGGCTCAGGAGCTCCCTAGGAGATTAGTAAAGCATACCTCTGGGTGAGTCTGTGTGGGTTGTTGAGGTGTGACCTTCATGTCTATATTTGGTCCCTGGCACTTTTTCTCTCTGGCACTGTTTCTTGCTCTGCTTCTCAGCCACTATGAAGTAAGCAGTTTTACTTTGCATTGCCCTTCTAGCCTTGGTGCCAATCAAGGACTTAACTCTGAAATCTGCCCTCTTTAACTTGAGAGTATCAGATAGTTTTTCCCAGTGATGGGAAAGTGACTATACTTCCCTGTTCTACCTCTAATCAATTTTATTTCCAAGCAGTTTCTCTACAGTGTGGAGTCCTTTAATGGGAAAAACTCTGGAAAATCCACTTTGATAGTTTGCATGAATTAGACCACTCAAGATCTTTCAGACTTTACTTGCACTTAGCCATTATGGAATGGGAAGCACTATTCCAGTTTTTTGTTGGCCCCTCAAATTGCCCCATATTGCTTTCCAAAACTGTTGGCAATTGAGTTTCTTCTCTTCTCAGGCATCCTTTTGTTTCCTTCTGTTTCTTCCTACAAGACCAATATCTTGCTGGCTTTGTAGCTGTTGGCAGTTTTTCTCTATCAACTATGTCCTGGAAATGCTTAATTTTTCTACCTACTTGCTTGGGAATCCTTTCAGATCCAAAAAGTATGATGCTTCCACTTATGTCAGAAATCTAGAATCCTTTACTAGATTTATCTTTTTTTTTTTTACTAGCTTTATCTTTTAATACAAGTATTTTAATTTTACTCTAGGGAACCAAACTCTTCCCCATTCTCTATCCACATGCTTCTGATGATTTTGGCTCTACCTTTAGGCTCCAGGTTTGGTTATAGCATTCAAGACTGACAAATTTAAGAGAAATCCCATTTTCTCTTAATAGTGATGAGTTTGGTAGATAATGGGACACCCAAATAGGAATAGGATGTTTGTCAGAACTATTAAAAAACATATTATTTTAGTCATAATTTTAACTAGTTGGCTGCCATATAGAGCCTGAAAATGATGCTAGCGCAGAGTAGTGCAAAACCAAGGGAAAAAGAGACATCAAATCATTGGGACCTTTTAACCAAGCTGTGCCTGAAACAATTATATTACCTTGATTATTAGTTGTCTGAGTCAATATATACGTCTTCTAAAAGTAAATTTAAGTGTTTTCTTTCACTTGTAGCTGAGATGGGCCTGAATGACACAATCTTGCATCGTAATAATTTGAGTCTTTTTTTGTATAAGTTATAGAATGGCATGCAAAATTTTGCATAAAGAGTAAGATTATATTTTAATTTTATAAAAATTACATTAATAGCAGTAGGAAAGCTGGATTATGGTAACTAAAGGCAGGAAGTCCAATTAGCATGTTAATGAAGTAATCTCAAGAGAAGAGGCCAAAGTTCTGTCAATAGGTAAGAAGAAAAAGTAGAGGTGAAACATTTTTTAGAGATCAAATTCATAACACTTAACGAGAAATTTGATGATGGAAAGAAGTAAGAGGTATTGAGTCAAAGAAGATTTTGAGATGTTTAAATAGGAGATTACATACACACCTATGTTCTTACCTAATCATCAAGGATAGAGTGGTAAAATAAACAAAAATATTAGGAATCTTTTGCATGGATTTTCTTCTTTGTAGGTGAGGCAATATTTTGCTGACAATTTATTTTTATATAAATGTATTATTGTCCCCATTCTGTGTTACAGAAACCTGATTTCTAGTGAATTTTAACCTTCCAAACTAATAAATGACTGCTGAATTTGTGCTCAGGGCTATTCAATTCCAAAGTTTAACTTTTTACACTATGATCTTCCAGAGGGTAAATGGATCTGAAGAACTATTAGACATGGCTTTTCTTATGTAGAAACATAATCTAGCTGAAAAGAACAAAGATGAAGGAATTAATTTAAATTTATTAGTTCAGTAGAAATGGAAGACAGCTATATAAGATGCACAATAGAAACTGGTATTGGCCCAGTAAATGACCCAGATAGAAGAAAATCATCATGTAAAGAATAGTCCAGAGAAGTTCATATAGAGGGAAAATTGAGTTGATTCACGAAGAACAGGCAGAGTTTGGCTGACAGGGGGGAAGCAAAGAGGTGCTATCATATTGGAAGCATTGTAACAAAAGAATTCCATAACATATTATCTAATCCAGGACACTTTTAAGAGCAAAAAGTTAGTAATTTAATATATTGTCTCAGACAAATAGTGACGCTAGTTGTCCCTGACCTGAGAGAATTATTTGGCCAAAAGCATGGCAGAAATGAATCAACAGTACTCAAGGTACAAGGACTAGTGGACTCTCACTGATGCCTCATGGTCCCAGAGGATGTTATGAATAAAAAAATTTCTGATGAGAAAGTTTGTGGGCATATGGTAATGCACTTTGAATGCCAGGTCAAGCAATTCTATTTCTTCCAGGCATTCTCTCTCTGTGGGATGAAGGACAGACTGGAGGCAGGAAGATGGCTGAGCAGCATGTCTGCTGGCTTGATTATACCTGAGTGAGAAAAAAACTTACACAAATCAAGTGTCTCCTCCAGGAATGTGCTTAAGGTAGATTAGAGGGAGCCTGAGGGAGGCTGGTCAGTGAGACCGAAGATCCCAGGAAGGATGCCCATTGATGGCTCAGAAGGAATGTGGGCTATTAGAGAGATCCCTAATACTGTTAGTAATTAGCCATATTTCCTCAGACTAGATCTTGATCTCTTTCTGCTTTGCCTGATAGCAACAATAACTCATACTTACTGAGCACTTATGATCCAGTTTCTGAGTTGCCTTTGTTTGTATGAACTCACTTGCATGAGCTTATGGCAATCATTCTATAAATTAGGTACTATTATAATTTTCTGTTTTTCCCAGATCAGAAAAAAATGGCCTAGAGAAATAAAATATGATTTTCTCAACACACAGCCTTTCAGGTGAAGGCACAGATTCTGAGTCAAACTTCTTTGGCCCAGAGCCCATGCTCCCAACTATGTTGTCATGTGACCTCATCAACCCTAGAAAAGGAGTTGCACTATTCACTCAGCTGGGTTCTTGTCAGACTCAGTGAGAAACTTTGGTATCAGTGACCAATTTGATATTCCAAGCTTAGGGTTCTTGTCCCAGCCCAAGGTATAGGTACAGTTTAGCTCCAAGTACAGGTAAAAGGCTTCCTTATTGCCACACTCTTACATACCCTGGGGCCCCTCCTTGGGTTTTTGTTTGTACTGGCACACTGAGATTGAAGATGTTCCTAGGGACAGACCATGTGCCCTTGATATACAGCAAGTAGACAAATGCTTCCTAACCTGAACAATATTTTTACTTTGATCCTTGGTTGGATCCACTTGCCTGATTTTTCTTGGGCTAAAGCCTGATTCCTTTCTCAGACTACCAGGGCCTCATCTGATGATAAAAGAAACTTCTTTCTCCTCTCTAGTTCTTCACTTCTTTTTCCATATGAACCCACCACACCTATAAAATCTTTTATTTCAATTTGGTTTTGTAAAAGGCTTTGCCAATCAATTAAACTCAGAATTAGCATTATATCAAAAAATAAGTGTCGTTTCTTTGAAGTCAAGGAAAGTCCAAGCCTCAAACTTCTTAGGAGGTGTAGAGAAATACGTACATTCTAACATTCTTTTTTTCATCTCTCAATGTTCTTTTTTATTAATTTTATTGGTACATTTTAGGTATATAATATAATGACATTCATCATTGGAATTTGCACCTTTACGTAATTTCTCTTGGTTCTTATTTTTTCCCCATTCCCCTGCCCTCCCTTCAACCACTCCATCCCTCCCTATTTACAAAGACTTTGTTTTCATTTTGTCATATTAATTCCATTCCCTTCTTTGTTTTCCCCTCCCCCTTCCACTTCCCCTTCCCCTTTTCCCCTTTTCCCCTTTTCTTCCTATTTCACATTATCCATTATACCTTTTACTCCTTATGTACACTTTCAGTTTCTCACACTAGAGAAACTATTTGGTATTTACAC
>NW_004624744.1:2518856-2574145 GCF_000247695.1 Heterocephalus glaber
TAACTTCAGTTCCTTTACACTTACTTAAACATGTCCTATAAGCGAGTATGTGGTCTATTATGGAGAAGAACCCATCTGCAGCTGAAAAGAATGTGTATTCTGATTTTGTGGGGTGGAACACTCTGTAAACATCTGTTAAGTTCATTTGTTCAAGAGTATGACTGAGGTCTAGCATTTTGTTGTTTTTTTTGGTCTAGTTGATCTATCTGTATGTCACAGTGGGGAATTGAGGTCCCCCACTACTATTGTATTGGTGCTTATTTGATTTTTCATATCTGTTAGTATTTGTCTTATATATTGGGGTGCACTAGTGTTTGTTGGATATATGTTTGTGATTGTCATCTCTTCCTCTTGCATTGTTTCCTTTACAAGGATGTAGTGTTCTTCTTTGTCTCTCTTAATCAGTGTTGGTTTGAAATCCACTTGATCTGCAAAGAGGATAGCTACTCCTGCTTTTTGTCAGATTCCTGTTGCATGGAGTATTGTTTTTCACCCTTTAACTTTCCGTCTATGAGTTTCCTTTTGAATTAAGTGTTTTTCTTGTATGCAGCATATTGTTGGATTTTGCTTCTTGACCCATTCTGCCAGTCTATTTCTTTTGATTGGTCAATTGAGACCATTAACCTTGATGGTTATAAGTGATACGTATTGACTTACCTTGGTCATGACTTTTTTTGTTGTTGGGTTTTCCCCCTTTGTGTTTAATTTCTTGTCATGCCTAATTGATTTATTCTACCGCACTTCCTGGAGTTGTGATCCTCATTGTCTTTTCCTAGGATTTTGTCTAAAATTTTTGAAGTTGGCTTGGTATTCATGACATTCCTAAGGTGCTCTGTGTCATGAAAATATCTTTATTTCTCCATCAATTTGAAAGATAGTTTTGCAAGGTACATCAATCTAGGTTGGAGGCTGTTTACCTTTAGGGCTTGAAATACATCACTCCAAGCTCCTCTTGGCTTGATGGCTTGTGTTGAGAAGTCTGTTCTGATTCTGATTGGCTTTCCTTCGTATGTGATTTGTTTATTTTCTCTAACTTCTTGTAGAATTTTGTTCTTATGTTGGGTTTCTGGAATCTTAACTATTATAATCCTATGTGTAGATTTTTTTTTTGATCAAGGCTAGTTGGAGTCCTATAGGCCTCCCTTATCTGTATGTCAAGTTCTTTTCCCCTGCTTGGGAAGTTTTGTGTCATCACTTCTGTGAACAGATTTTTATGTCATCTGCACTCTCTCCTGTTTCTTCATTGACTCTGATCAGTCTTACGTTATTCTTCTTTGCATCGTCTAGCAGCTGCTGGATTGATTTCTTGTGGTTCCTTAGTATTTTAAAGAACATTTTCTTTTCCTGGTCACTAATTGAAATCTTGTCTGTATATCTGAAATTCTGTCCTCATATTGGCTCATTCTGCTGCATAAACTTTCAATGGAATTTTTAATCTCCTGGCAATCTATTTGCATCTGTTTTATGGATTCCATTTGTTTCCTATGTTGGGATTCATCATGCTCCTCAGCTCCTCAATTTTTTATCTGTTTCCTGTTTAGATTTATTAATCATGTCTTGCACTATGGGCGCAATCTGAGAAATTATTTCTGATTTCATTTTTTCCAGATCCTCTTTTATTGCCAGTTCAGGGAGTCCAGGTGGTTGAATATCAGATTGTTCCATCTCATTTCCCTTTGGGATTGCTTTAGGTGATCTGGAAGTGTGGTTTTGAGACTTATTTACATGTCTTCTCATTTCAGTGTGTGTGGGGGGATGTGTGCTGCCTAGCCCGCAGGGCTTACCTCCTTAGCGCTGGGGGCAGCTTTGCTCCTCTGCGACATTCTAACTTTCTAATGTAGCACTTGAAAGAAAGATGAGTAATACAGTTGTTTCTATAAGAAAGAAAATTGAATGTTCCATATGTGAAAGTGCTTAAGAAACGGAAAAGTGATCCAGAAATGTACAGGAGCATAAGAACCATCAAATCACCTACAAACGTTAGTGAGTATTATTGATATACTCTGATTTAGTGACATTTTCTAAGTTTCTTCTCCATATGAGCTCCAGGATTTGTGCTAGATGTATAACAAGTAAACACACTTTATGATGAACTGAGATTTAATAATGATACACAATTCTGTACATTCATTAACAAATGAAGGTGAGTATATTCATTAACAAATATACAACAGAGAAATAACAAATACTACAATGAAATTTTATACATATTAAGTCTTTATCTACTTATTTAGAAATTTAACTTATTAGAATAATGGTTCAAATAGCAATAACAGTTTCATTGTATTTTTTTGAGTGAGAATGAAGTGCTCTCTTTAAGAGGAAAACATTGAACTAAAGAGATATTGAAAACAAAATATCCATTTTTGTCACAGATGTTAAAAATGGAATAATCAAATATAAAATAAAATAAATGTTCATGAGCTATGATTCATTTCTCTCACTTGATAGGGAACTGATCTGTCTCCATGGGAACAGTAAAACTGCCATCCAGTAATGAGCACTTTGTGTGTGTGTGTGTGTGTGTGTGTGTGTGTATGTGTATGTGTGTGTGTGTGAGAGAGAGAGAGAGAGAAAGAGAGAGATCATGAGCATATAATTTCAGAAACATATGATTAGGAATAAAAAAGAAACAGAAATTGATATAACATCAATTGAAGTAAAGGAAAAATGAAGTGAACAAATGAAATAATATTGAGGTGCTAAGAAACCATGTATTTAAGAGAAAACAAAAGTATATTTCATTCAGGGATAAGAAGGGGGAAGTTTTCCACTATGAAAAATGGGGCTTCTCTCGAAGTCCTGGAGATAGAGCAGGCAGGTACATGTGTATGAATTGATCAACAACTAATCATAGAGTTTTAATTTTGCACCATGACATCAGGGAAGAGTGTCATAGGTTTGGGATTGCTGATTTTGCTCAGGAAAGGAGAAGCAAAGAGGTGTAGCAATTGAATTTGGCCTGATTGGTGGGGCTACCCAGGGTATAACTAACAGGATATCTTAGTCACTAACACAGAGTAAAGGCAAAGAGGCATTTTTCGTAATCTGGGTCTCTGAGGAAGTATCAGGAAAACAGAGGATGTGGCAGGCTTGGGAATCATATGACCCCTAGCAGTGCTGTCTAGATCCTACTGTGAGAATGTCATGAGACAAGCTGGAGGCATTGCAGCCCTGTGGAACAGCAGGATTGAATTCCTATTCTGCACCTATCTTCCCAGCCAAAGTGAATTAGAAGATCACCTCTAACCCTTTCTTGAGAGAGTTCTTCACTAGAATGATAAAGAATTCAAGAAAATCTGAAATAGTGGACTGATGGGTGGGCTTAGAACTTCAGTCTCTGACTTTTTTGACACCATTGATGGTCCTAAAAGAGGCAGCAGGAGCCCTGGTTTCAGGGATGCTGATTCCAATCTTTGTGCCTTTTTTCCCCCTTATATCACTTTAAGAATGCAGAATATTGCCCCAAAGCATATTAGTGTCACAAAACCTGGGTAGTTTTACATATTTCTTCCATTTTAAAAAATAAAAAGAAAGAAAAACTTATATAAGAATTACTTTTTCTTTTAGGCAAATTTATATTTTTATTAAATTATTGCCTATGTTACTTAAAATAAAACAATCCTGGAAAGTTTATAATAAAGAATTTTAAAAAATGTATGTCTGCACAGATCCTTCCTTTTTTTACTTCAGCACCATCATACTATGCATTGTTCCTAACGCCTGTGGTCTAAAGTCTTTAGAGAACAATGTCTATTTGGGGGGGGGGCGGGGAATTAAAAGCGGTTATTAAGCTGGCTATGCAGGATGAAGAGGGGATGGTTATTGTCTTGTTATTCAATATCTAAATCTTCCAACCAATGCCCAGCTCCATACCTACCATGGCCAACTAGTATGCGTAGTTTCCAGTTCCATATCTTTCAAGGGATTGTAAGCACTTAGATTTCATCTTCCTCTTACCTGCTAGTCCATTGCTACCCTGTTTGCTTTCTGCATGCTAACATTTCTTAACAGTTTTCACTTATTCTCACCCCATTCATTTTTCCATTTTTAAAGATTTATATTTTTATAGGTTATCAATATTTTGATATTATTTCCATTGCAAGCAGAGATAAAAACAATATTTTGTATCTGATTGCAAGTCTGACCTGACTTGCAACATACCATAATGTAGAATAGTAAGTGAGAAAGGCTGAGAGAAACACTATTTCTTGGATTTCTTGTCCTTGAGTTCCTCTGAGTTTTGTAGTGGGCAGTGTTCATCTCTCAGTTCTCCATTAGAAGTTGTTTGTTTGTACTTATACTCTGTGGCCAACATTTTCCTTCAACTAAGGAAAATCAGGAACCTAGATCAAATCTTTGTTTTCAGCTCTGTAGTCCTGTGTACATATATACTTTTGCTCTTTGGTCCTCTATGCCTGGAAATCCCAGGGGCAAGACAAAACTCAAATATTCTGGCTCATCTCCATCCAGTATGGCCCTCACCTGATTCTCTTCTTTTACTTTGATTGCTACTTCAACAAAAGTTACCACTATCCCTTCTGTTTCAAAAACAGATAACTGGGACTTGTCTCTGTTGCCAGTCTCTGTCATTCCCAGTCCCCTCTTACCCAGCCTCCTCCTCACATTCAACTGTCTCTAACTCTTCTTATCCATTTCCCTAATGTTGATTAATCCTTTCTCCTCTGGTCTTTGCAGCCTCCTTCATTTTTTAGATTCTAGCAACAGATTTTATTATCTTTTAGATAAAAAATGAACCCTGAGCCACATTTGGAGGAGGGGCCTGGTAGGTGTGGACTGGACTGAAAGAGCACGACCTGAAAGAGTATATCATTGTCCCTGACTCCTCCCTTCTCTCTCTGTTTTCCAGCTGCTATGTGGTAAACAGCTTTCTTCTGTCATACTGTCCTACCATGCCATTTTTGTTTTGGAGCTAGATGGCCTTGAACTGAACCCACTTAAACTATGAACCCCAAAAACCTCTCCTGCTTTAAGTTGCAGATATCAGGTATTGTATCCCAGTGATATGAAAGTGATTATTTCCCATCAGACACCCCTCCACCTATAACCATCCTTAACTCCTCCTATCCACTTACTTCCCCAATGTTGACCAAGCATTCCTGTGCTCTTTGAAACTTCTTTCATTTCTTAGATTCTAGCAACAGCTCCCTACTATTCTTTCTGACTTTAACTCTTTCCCATTTTAGTTGATTTTTCACAAAGAAGTGAGGAATCACTCTAAAACAAATTTGATTTTTTATTTCCTTAATTGAAATTCTGCCATAGATCTCTACTGACCTTAGAATAAAGAACAAATCTCATCATGATTAAGTGTCCAGACTAACTTTTCAGCACTTTTTTTAATCCATCCATCTCTTGTAGTTCCCTAATTATACCCTGTTCACTTTCACTGTTGAAATTCAGTATTTTTAACTTCTTTCTTAGAACACCTTCCATCTTTCTTTCCCCTTCTACCAAACCCAGATCATAGTTTCTGGGTTAACACCTACATCATCTTTATTATACAATTATATCCCCTGATATAATTCCTCATAATTATTTTTCCATGCATTTTTATTAACCCTCTATTTTAGTATTTATCATCTTACACTGGGTCTCTTTCATTAAAACTAAGTTCTTTGGAGGGGAGGCAGGGAAATTATATTGTCCACTATGGCATCTCTGGTACCATAGTTTTTAGTATTGTAATATATCTTTACAATATGTTTTTTGTTGCACTACAGATAGAGCTCAGTACTTTCACACTGAGCTACATCCACAGCCCATTTAAAATTTTTCATTTCAAGGTAGATGTCCCTAAGTTGCTAAGTTGTCCAGGCTGGGCTCAAATTTGTGATCCTCTTGTTTCAGTTTCTCAAAGTGTTGGGTTTGCAGGCATGGGCCACTATGCAGATATGAAATGGCCTAAGTACCTGATTCAGTAGTACTTCTTTGTTATTAGTCTTTCTTTCCTTCCTCCTTCCCCCTCCCTCCCTTCCTGCCTTCTTGCCTTCCTTCTTTCCGCCTTTCTCCCTTCCTTTGTTTCATATCCATTGTTCTTTAGTTCTAATTATTTGATTTTCAAACTGGAGCCTCATTTCTTTGGTTTGAATTCCTGTCTGATCTCAGAACTACGCTTTGCCTGCTTTCTGAAATTCCAGTTATATACTATTATTGTTTATTGAGTACATGTTGTGAGTTAAGAAAAGTGCTCATTCTGAAGATAAAACAATGAATAAGATTATCTTAGATTCTACTTTCACCGAGCAAAAGGTTTTAACTGGGCAATATTGGGGAAGATAACTTTTGTCTTTGTTTTTTAGGTCTGGATATGGAGAAAAACCATGTTCCAAAGGGTGCATTTGATGTGCTACACCCCGACTCTCTCTTGGAGCTGATTTAGATGATAAGATTGTGTACTTTGATGTTATGTTTGGATATCATAACAGAATGCTATGATAAGAGCCTTGGGAGGAGGATGAATGTATTCTGCTGTTAGAGGAACATAAATTATTGGAGGTCAGATGGACCATAGACACAGACTTTATCATTACCCTCTGCTGTTGTCCCTGGCCTCTACATGAATGTCAGGGGTACATGTGACTTGTTTCAGAACAATCGAATATGGTATAGGTAATGGTATATACTCCAGAATTAAATTATCTTATGCAAATCTCCATTTTCTAGCACATTTATTCTAGAGACTTTTTCTCTTGCTGGCCATCAAACAGTAAGAGGTTGTGTTAAGATGCATATCTGACAAGGAGTGGAGGGCAGCTTCTAGTGGACAGTCAGAAAGAGCTCCCAGTCTTCCTGTTGGAAGGAAGTAGGTTCTGGCAACAACCTAAGTGAGCTTGAAAGGGAATCTTTCCCTAGTCAAGCCCTATCTTGGCTGGCAGGTTTAATTACAGCCCTGCAGAGGGTGGAACTAAGTCTTCCTGGGTTCCTGACCCACAGTAACTATGAAATAATGAATGTATGTTGTCTTATATTGCTAAGTTTGTTATAATATAACAATAAGAAATTAATATGAGGAGGTAGATAATAAGCAGGAAACAAATTGATAAACATATAGTTTTGGATTGGGTCAAGTATAGAAATAAAGAAGTGATATTATAGAAAGAAGATAGAGACTACTTTAGATGGGACATCATAACATGTCTCTTGAGGAGACAGGGTACAAGCTGAAACCCAAGGAATGAAAGGAAGCCAGAAATTGTGTGGTAGTATAGAGGGTAGAAAGAGTCTAGCAGAGAGAATATTTTATGCTAATGCTGACAGAAGAAACAACTGGATTTGTTGAAGGAAGAAATGCAGGGTACTGTGTGAGCAAGAGGTAAAGAAGTAGGGGAGGCAGCATGTAAATTTGTGGTCTAAGATTAGGAATTTGAATTTCACTGGTATTGCATTGGGAATTCTTTGAAGGATTTGAAACAGGGAAGTGGCCCAGCTTACCCTCTGGCTCCTCCGTGAGGTATGGATTAGAGTTAAGGGCTAAGGTAAGGCAAGGATGCCAGGGATGTGGTCATTTAGGAGGCTATTGTAGATGATAATTGGTGATGACCTGTGTGAAAGAGAAGGAGACATAAATGTATGGACATAATACCTCTCAGAGTTCAAGATGAAGTCCAGACTTCTCATCATGGTGTATAAGGCCCTTTGTGTTCTGGCTGCTGATTGCCTCTGCCTTAGGCTCTCAACTCTCCCTAGTGAGCTTCTGTCCCTGCACACTGAACAGTTCCTTGATGAAACTTTGCACCAGTTTCTTAATGCAGCTTTCTCTGAAGCCAACAGGATGTGACTGAACCCCCCTGTTTTTTCTAATGCACACAGTGCCCTTTGTCTCATATCCTTCTGAGCTTCTCTGGTTGTAGGGTACTTGCTGTCTGTGTTCCTCTTGCTCCTTGTTGAGGCCCAAACTTGCTGAAATAACACCAAGAAAAGGGAAGAGATTAGAGAGAAAATGCAGAAATAAAAATCACCTTGTGAAATATTATTCTAGTAAGAATTAGTATTCAAGTCATTTTTTAGAGTTGTCAATTTCTCTGTTATTCTGACCTCTTCTCCTTTTGATGAATTCTGAGCGTCCCTATTTATTATGTTTAATAAGAAGCAGGGAAGGTAGAACAACCTCTGCGCCAAAATGAAGACAAGGAGAAGCCCTGTAATTGATCACATTTACATTCCTAGAAAGAACACATTTGCAATGTAGCTTGGCCTCTGGAAATGAAAAGAATAAATAGTTCACTGATGCACATCTACAAGGGCTATTTTGTTTTCATTTTCTTTAGCATATTTCAGGGCTTCTGATGTATGGATATAAACTAACATGGGTAAATATCCCTATATAATCAGCAATTAGCTTTTTTTTGTTACCAGGGATCGAATCCAGGACCTTGTGCCTGCAAGGCAGGTGCTGGAACCACTGAGCTAAATCCCTGGCCCAGCAATTAGCTTTTTAAATCTCATACAGACCATGCATGGCCACATAATTTAAAAAGACGTTTCTGAGTATTCTTAAGTTATTTGATTTTGTCTTAGATAATATAAGAAATTTCTCCACTATTTTGTTTAGTATTGAATTTTGCAGATGGTAGTTGTCAGCCATTGTGAGGGTTATTATACTGTGGTGATGGAAATGCTTTTTCTGGACAGGATGCTCCCGACTCTTAATTATGGTGTTCAAGCCCCTTCCAAATGGATCCAGTCTCACTTCATAGCCCACTCCTGCTGTATCTCTGAAGTTTAGCAATCCAGGGTTGCACATTATTCTCTTTCACCCACCTCCCTTTGTCATATTTACAGCTCACCTGTTAATCTTGTTTGAAATGCATATTATGATTAAATATGTCTCCAGAAAATCCAGAGATTATGCTTTAGTGTATGGCTAGTGTTGCTGATTCTGCTGGTCTGGCAAGGACTAGACAGTCTGACTTGTTTTTGACCATACCTTCCAATGTGGCAAATGCCTTTCACATGCAACCTCTGTCAGGAGAATGACTCTTAACTCATTTTAATATCTTAAGGTCAAATCTGATCTCTTTATGTGAAAGTTTTTTTTTCCTGTTAAAAGAGAGAGCTTCATACTCTGATAGATTTCCCTCACACTTAGAATAAATTTCGAAATCTATACCAGGGTTGTAAGGGCTACTTTCCCAGCTCCTTTTGCTATCACTTTCCTTTGGCTTATTGCATAATTCTGGTCTCTTGTCTGTGCCTACACAGTCCCAAGCATGCTCCATATTTAAGATTTTATTTTCACTTGGTTTTCCCACCACATTTCCTCATTTCATTCAGTTAAGCCCAATACAACATTGCAGTTATGAGGTCTCATGGATCCTGAGAGCCAACCTCTGCTTGGGTTGTTAAATAAGATTACTTAAAATTAATCTGATAGCAGAGGACAAGAGAATTTAAAAGAAGAGGAGATTGAAGGTAGACAGACAAATTAGAAAACTTTTTCAATGAACCTAATATAAGAAAATGAGAACCTTGCCTATCACGGTTGCCATAGAAACAGAGTCACACTAATGTTCAAGGAAGGACCGCATGGATCTGGAGGAAGGTGTGTTTTTTTCTAATGTTCCCCAAGGTGTTATGTGGACAGGCAAATGCCCAGTTAGCATTCAGAGTGGTTTTCTTTGACCAGCCAACTTAAAATAACAATCTTTTTAATTTCTATCCCTTTACTCTGTATTTTCTTCAAAAATGATGCTCAGACATTTTATCATATATCATGTTGACTCTTTTTTGTTTGCCTTTTGAATGCCAATTCAATGAAGAAAAAGTCTTTTTCTATTTTGCTTATTGTAATATTCTAAGTCTCTAGAATACTATATGTTACAAAGTATATGTATACCAAGTAGTATATATTACTCATATAAATATGGAATTTTCAATACTTAGAGTTTCCATGAAAAGAAGGAGTAAAGTATGATATAAAAATATAGGGTCATGTTTGTAGGCTGATGAAGAGAAGAGAAAGAGGGTTCCTGCTTTACCAGAAATCTTCAAAAAAGTGAAGAAATTTTACAGAGTTGAAGATAAAACATCCAAAAAAGAAGTTTGTTCAAAAGATGTTTTGAAAGGCAAGGAGGAAGCTCATTTGTGAAGAGGCCAAGCAGGATCACAAGGAATATAGACCAATACATGGCACTGAGATTTGAATGATTAGGATGGCAAAGAAAGCTGACAACCTCTATGTACCTGCAGAATCCAAATTGGTATATGTCATTAGGACCAGAGGTGTCAATGTTGTTATCTCAAAGCTCTGTAAGGTGTTGCAGCTTCTTCACCTATACCAGATCTTCAGTGGCACTTTTGTGCCTCTCAGCATGCTGAGGGTTGTGGAACTATATATTGCATGGGCCTCTCCAAACCTAAAGTCAATAAATGGAGTAACTGCAAGTGTGGTTATGGCAAAATCAATAAGAAGCAAATGACCCTGAAAGATAACTCATCAATTGCTCAATCTCTTGGTAAATATGGCATCATCTGTATGGGGGATCTCATTCATGGGATCTGTACTGTTGGAAAATGGTTCAAAGAGGAAAATAACTTCCTGTAGGGCTTCAGATTATCTGCTCTGTGGGGTGGAATGAAGAAAAATACCATTCATTTTGTGGAAGGTAGAGTTGCTGGCAACAGGGAAGACCAGATCAAAGGGTTTATCAGAGAGATGAACTAAGGTGTTTTTGTAATCTGGTCACTATTAACGTTTTTCTCTTGTCCCCCCAAATAGGCTTGAGTTGTAACCATATAATTTACCAGCTGTTTGAAATTAGATGGGTTACTTATCCTCTCTGAAACTATTTCCACATCTGTAAATGGAGTTAGCAATAATATATAATTTATTCATTGGGGGGACAATGACATACTATAATAGTTTTGAGTTCCTAACTTACTTCCTGGTATATTGCATTTATCATACCCCTTACAGTTGTTTATAATGTCATTAAAGTGTCTTTTCCCCTTGTAAATTCAAGAATTGTTATTACAGTCTTTAGTGAACAATAGGTACTTAAGAAAATATACTTTCAATAATTTATTCACAAATACTGTTTATTGAGTGACTACTTCATGCTGCATACTCTTCTTGGATATAGAGGATACACTATAATGAATGTAAATATTGCTTCTATACAGTGATGGAGATAGATATAAACAGATAATCAAGGAAGCAAAAATAAACAAAAGCCTCTATAGCTATGATAGCTTATAATGTTGTAAGAAAGAAAATAAAAAGGAATTATGACACAGTGACCATATCATGTTTGAGGGTGTGAAGATAATGATAACATTTGTATTTGTTTAAATACCCATCAATATCACATATTTTATTAGCAACATCTTCTTTGTAATGACAGATATAGCATGTGTCATGTGTATTTGCAATAATTTCTGGCAAGTTTCTAAGGGAGACAGATCCTGTTCAATGTTAAAAAGCAGGGTAGTGTGGAAAGAGTGATCCTTTCCAGCTCTACCCTTTCCAGAGTGCTAGTTCTTGGCATGCTGCACTCTGGCTGCCCCAGAACTCGTGTGAGTGGGAGTGTATGAGGTACAGTCAGACTATTTCCTTGCTGGGTCACTCAGGGTCATGACAACAGAGATGTCACACTCAGATGATTTGGGCAAGGAGATGTTCAGAAGTAGAACAATCACTGAGGTGAGGAGAGTTCAGTGATCAAAGTCTACTGAAGTGTCAGACTGGTTCCAAGGGAAGCTGTTACTGTCCATAGTCTGGAAAGAGCAGGAGTACAGAATATGATGTTGCTGTAACTGAGAGATAGCTTGGAACCAGAAAGGTGTGGCTGCTGTGATCATAGCAATGGCCATTAGACACAAACAGCAGAATAGCAAAGCAATTGTAGGGCCAGAAATGCCCAGTCATGTCCTCTTTTACTTCTCATTTTCCTGGTGGACACTCTCATTAACCAAAATGAAAATGAAAGACAAAGAATAAGGAAGCCTCAGTGATGCAACCCATAAAAGGCAATGTCTTATTCTGTATTCTGTGGCTATAATAAAATACCTGAGTCTGGCTGCTTTATAAAAAAAAGTTTACTTGGCTCACAGTTCTGGAGGTTTAAATTCCATGACTGGGTAACTATTTGTTCAGCTTTCATAACTCATGGCATCACAATGGTGGGAGCCTGTGAAGAGGTGATCAGATGGTGGGGAGTGGCTAGCCTTGCTCTTTTTATAATAACTCGCTCTGGTGAGAACTTGTTCCATGAGAAAAGCATTAATCCTTTCCAAGAGCAACACTCCCAAATGACCTAATTACCACTCACCAGGCCACACCTTTTAAAAGTTGCATTACCCCTACCTGAACACTGTCACAGTGGGAACAAGCTTCTAGAATGTGAACTTTCAGGAGACCAGCCACATCTGTACAATAGAAGATAGAGTAGACTTAGTAGATAGCACAGTGGAGAACAGCAGATTATGGAGCTGGTGAGTGGCAGTGGAAGCTGACAATTTCAATTTGTTCCAAAGCACCCCATCCTCCTCCTGACATCTATTTTTATCTACTCTGAATCATCTCCCTTGAGCATCACCTGGAGTCTAAAAGGCTCCTTGGAAATGAAAGGCACAAAAATGAATCTTCTTACCTATCCCTGTGGTGACCTAAGGGTTCTGAGATTGCTTTTTTCTGACAGATTTTTGTAAGCATGATAAACACATATATGGAGAAGAAGTAGAAAACTTTGAGAGCCATTGGTGGGTAAGTATTCTACTGGACATTTATAAAAAATGTAAAGGGCAAAGTTCCTAGGATGGAGAGTTGCAAAACCTCTGGATATGGTAGATGATATGATTCAGTCCTATGCATAGGGTAGTGGATTTGTAGTAGGTAGAGGGAGAACTTCCTGTACATGCTAATTAGATCCCTCTCCTTTTTGGGAATAAAACTTACATGATTCCTTTTTATCTCTCTTTAATCTCATTGTTCATCTAACACTCTCTTCAGCTCTTATAACTGTTGTTTACTGTTGCACACCTTCCCTATGTTTGTCTAGGATGCACTCACTTTCTGATTTCTCTTTGCTGAGAAGAAAATACAGTATATTATTTAAAAGACTCCTTCCACAAACTACTGAGCCATTAGTTGGTCACTTTTTGTAAACGGAATAACTGTTTTTTATCCCTCCTTCTTTTCCAGACCAATTGGTTTCCAGACAAATTGTTCATTGAAATGACCTAACAGGTAAAAAAGATTTTGGTTAAATGTTCAAAATGGAAAATAATTAAAGCACTACTCCTTGAGCTATGTTGAATAACTTGCACCAATATAATAAACACAATTTAAAAATTAGTTGTAGCAATCTTTTTATTTAATATGACACCATTTTAATGCAACAAAAATGAATTTAGATTTGTTTAGTATTTGAGAGCAATACTGAGAATAAAAAGGTTCTGATTATGGCATTCATTAGTTTTATTTTCAGCAATGTGACATTTTTCACTTGTATTTTAATTTGAAAATATATATTATTTACTTATTAATTTGTCCATTCCCTGATTGTCTTTACATAATAGTTGAGTATGCCATTGATTATTAAATTATTAAATAACTAAGGAGTTTATTTATAAAAATGCTTAAAACACAATACTACCCTGTATAAAGTTGAAAGAATTACTCATTTGGAGAGGCATCTCAGCTGTGTTTTGCTCTCAACACTTAATGAGAGGCAGTCATTTGAGTCACTTTCATCAACCTGGAGCCTGAATTTCTAAATGTTGCATATAAGCATTCATTGGATTTGTGTTTCATTCTGGTAGAGATGTTCTTCTAACGGATTTTGCCTGAAGGTGGTGATATTCACTGAGCAATGGTGGAAATCAATTAAATGTTTCTTTTCCCCCCTATAAAATGGATGATTTCATGCATGTAAAAGTTTTAAAGGAAAGTATATTTCAATATTAATATCTGACTTGAATATACATCCAGTCTATTCTGAATAGCTGACTCCTTGAGGAAGGGAGATGCCATGATTCCACGAGGTATAATAGATAAAATTGCATTTAGGCCAATTCATTTGGTGCAATACAGAATCCTAATTGTTTGGCACATGCATAATTTTTTCAGTTGCTTAAGGCCACAGTCAGGAATAAAACTATGGGAATTCATTCTTTTTCTCTTCTAAAGAATGCTGTATTCTTAGTGTACATGGTACATAATAAGGGAAAAAGAAAGAATAAAAGAAATTGATTTAAGAAGCTATGGTGTCACAATGCTGTAATATTTTATTTTTAGATTTCAAATTTGATAGGATTTTTAATAGTAAATTCCAATAATTGCTCTAAACTATATCTGACAAAAGAAAAAATACAAAAAGATTTGAAGAGTTTAGCAATCATTTTCTGAATCCTCTTATTAAATCATATGTGTATGAACCTCATTAGAAACAGTGCTGAAGTTTTGTTTCATAACTTTTGATTCAAATAAAATTATATTTGCCTCATTTATCAAATTTATTTAAATGGAAGTGGTTTTTTTCACATTATTGATTTTTGACAGGTAACATTGGAGAACCAGAGTCATAATATTAAGCTTTTCTTGCATAATTGCAGTGATACAGCAACAGCATGTAACATATTTTCTATCTGTATCATGAAAATCATACTTCTGATTCATTTTATGATGTCAACAATTTCACTGCCTCAAATCCTGCTTCAGCCCATTATTTGTATTTTCTGTTTATCAAATATCACATTTGCTATTATTTCTCTTCTTTAGAACCATTTTTTTATTCATTCATTCAAGCATCTTTAAGTTCCTTCTGTGTGCTAGTCATTAAGATGAATGCTGGGGTCTATGGTTAAGACTTGACTTTTTGAACTTCAACACTTGAGAAAAGGGAAATGAAGACCTTTCACATCATTATAGAAAAGCACAATGAATTTGTAGGAAAAATAAATGTTTATAAGAACAACAACAACAAAAAAGATGAATGCTGGGGATCCAAAAGAAACATATAACACATTTCCTGTCCTCCAGTGTTTCCACAATCACTGGGGGACACAAAAGGGTGAGAGATCATTCTGTTAATGAGATAAATACTGAATTCTCATAGTTAAGCATTATGGGAATAAAGAGAATGATATGTTTAATTTTCCCTGGAGAAACTAGAGAGGACATCTTGGAAGAGAAAACATTTCAGTTGAAATTTGGATGCATGAGAATTGCCATGAAGCTAAAGGGAATGATCTTCATATAGGCAGAGATAAGACAATGTTCAAATACCATAAAAAATAAAATGTTTTTATATTAATTTACGCTTCTTTAGTCTGTACAGCATTCTCCCCACTGGCCCATTTTTGTTTAGTTATATCTCCTGTCACATCCCAATTGTAGCCTTTGCTACAAAAAGTATTCTTCACTGGACCTTACACTTGGTACTTTTAATCTTTGGATTATATCTATTCAGGCAAAGTCATTGTTAATCTGCCCTCTAATCAAACCTCTCCCACAGGACAAGATCCCTTTCCCTTTGAAGCTATCCTTAGAAATTTAGTACCTTCACTGAGATCCTCTATTTTGGATTATGTTTGTACCCAAAGCACGCATCCTCTAATTGAGTACTTAATTAATATTTCTAGTTTATTTTGCAGTCATTACTTTTTTTCTGAGTAATTTGGAAATAATTTAGTTTTTTCTGAATCTCAGTAATAACCTTGAATATACAGCAACAGACATATATTTGCCTTCCTTGTAAAATGGGGGCAATAAAATATACATTGGAAGATATTAATGAAGATAAGAATGGTAGATGATGAAAAATTTGTTGACCACATAGAGTTAGAATCACCTAGAAACCATGGGAGATAACAGTGAACAATCTTTACATGCATATAAAGAAATAGATGCAAAACTGGCCAGAGAGGAGATAAAAATGAGGATGCAGAATTAATAAGAAATAGTAGTATTATTAAACAGCAGGTAGTGTTTTATGGAATACGTTGACTAGTTCAGCAACAGGAAACAAAGAGACAATGTATCAGTGTAATCAGTGTAGATAAGGAATTAAGAAAATTGCTAGCTGGTTGGCAATTATAGGTAAAGCTTTTGTGTAAAGTGAGATGGACATATTATCCAGCACCTAGAATGTCTTCAATGTGCCAGGCACTGGTAGGAGTACTCCAGTGTCACATCATCCAATCCTTACTATGATCCTTTATTATCATCAATAAGAAAGGCATCCTTTTATGTCTTTGACAACTGAAGCACAGAAAAATTTAGTGACCTAAGTGACTTAGAATATAATTGTAGTAGGATTCAAATCAGAAGCTGTTGTCTTTACAATATACCTACAACCATCTCAGCATAATCAAGATCAGCTAGGATAAGGTAGTTTTTGAATACATCAGCATCATCTGGGGTTAGGAAATTTGGATTCTGGCATAGTATTATTCAATACTATGAGCTTCTTGGTATAGCAGGGACTACAGTGTTACCAAACCAAGTACTGTGAAGCAGATGATAAAATCCTAGTGCATTGTGGTTATTAAGGACAACAGGGTGTGTTCTTAAAGATGTTATTAATGTCATTAGACTATAGCCCTTGGAAACTGTGAATTCATAACTTGTTCCAGCGAAGCCCTTGAAGAAGATACTTAAAATAGCGGAATAGGCCATCCAAAATAATACATGTTAAGCAGGATTTAGTCCTAAATTCAAAAGAAGACTTTTAGCAAGTAAAGCTTGCATACTTGCAAAAGGTCTGTTTCACCGAGTCTCATAGAAATCAATTCCTTGACACCTAAACAATCTGAAGTACCTGCTCTGCTTCTTCCTCAGTGTGTAGGGTGGGCTTAGAAACCACTCTTCTGGAGTTCCCACCCTTATCTCTATAAAATATGGCTTTTCCAGGGCTCCAGAGGATCCCCATGCAGCTCCATATGCATAGATGTGGAGCAAGGGGGAGCTAGGAGGAAGGAGGGTGATTTAAGGACCCGAGTTCAATCCCCGGTACCAAAAAAAAAAAAAAAAAGAAAGAAAGAAAAAAAAGAAGTGGAAAGGCTTCTTTGTTTAGTTGTAGTATAATGCAGTGTCAGGAACTCAGTGAATCATAATCCATTCCCTCACATTTCCCTCCTTCTGCTGAGTTGCAAAATTTTGTTTTTCTTTTAAAACCATTTTGAATGTGTAACATTCATTTATACCCTCCACAGTTTTTAGGCAGTGAAACTTAGGAGTTACCAGTAGAAATTTTGACATACAGTCCTGGCCATTCTCTTTGTACCTACTGAAAAGTTATTTAAGTTCTCTAAAACTTCAATTTCTTCATTTGTGAAATGAGGAGTATAATAGCACTTACCTCCTTAGACTTTTTAATGAGTTTCAAACTAAAAATTATATAAAAAAGAACAAAAATTAGTAAGCTCTTAGTAAAAATTACCTATCATTATTATCCACCAAATTTATGCCCAATAAATGTTTCCTGATTTCAGTTACTAATTTATCCTCTCTTATGTAAAGCAGCTGTCACTGCAGATTTGCAGTTAATTTGGAGTCTGTCAGACTGAAAGGAAAGACACTAGGATTATTCAACAATAAAATGAAAATGAAATGCATATAGTTTTTGAATTTTAATCCAATTTTGTTTATTAATATTTTGCTCAAAGAAATGTTAGAAAACTAAGCATATATGTTCATTTTACTCTAGGCCAAATATGAAATTACATGAGAATTTGAATAAATTTGTTCTGTCTTCAGAGTTTCTGAAGACAAAATTACAGCAATACAAAATTACAGCAGTATAAATCCTACATTAATTATAAAAATGGACAGTAGTCCCAAAGAAAATAATATTAAAGAAAATAGAAATGCTGCTAAAGTTAATATCAAGACATAGTTGAGGTGATGAAAATATTTTGTGATTCTACTGTGGTTTAAATATTATAACAATTAATCAAGTGCCTCCTTGACTTCCCTGCTTAGATGTCTCAGAGGCATCTCAAACTTAACATGTCCTAGGCTGAACTCCCGTGATATCATCCACTTATCAACTTTTCTCTCAAGCTTTCTCCTTGCAGAAAACGACAACATGAAATTAAATTAGAAGTGTGTGTTCCTTCCTCCCTAACTCTACCTTGCCCTTCTCCTCCCTGAGTAGCCCATTGATAATTATTGTTGATTTAACTTCCAAAATATACCTTAATATGCTCATTTCTCTCCTCTTCATTGAAAACACCAGAGTCTACCTCCTTGTATCTGAACAACTGCAATCTGAACATCTGAACAACTGAACATCTATCTAATTCCTGAGTTAGTGGTATTTTCTAAATTTCTTCTCCATAGGAATCCTAGGAATTGTGCTAGGCATGTAGCAGTTATGTACACACCTTATTTTTTCATGCATTATATTAACTTTCTCTTTATTTCAGTACTTATCATCTTATATCGGGTCTCTCCCACTAGTTCTTTGATGTCAGTGACAGATCTTGTCCACTATCTAACTCCTTTCTTCAATGTTCTCTTCCTTTCCTAAACACCACTTTTTACTCTTCTGACAGTATGATCTCTTTAAAAAGTATGATCTCTTTAATCACATCTCCTGCTGAACTCATTTTAATGAGAAGAAAATTCAAATTCTTTTGCCACACCTCTCACGGTCCATCCTGATTTGTCCTATTCCTGTTGGTCCACCCTCATTTTGGGCAACTCTTCATTGCTCACAATGATTCATACAAGCTTCTTATAGGTACCTAAACACCCAGGTTTCCACCTCAGAGCCTTTGTACTTGCTGCTGCTTCTGTTCTCAAGGGTGAATATGCTCATCCTCACCTTCATATTAAATGCAGTTTCTTTAGAGAAGCAGCAAGTGGACATTAAATTAACTACCACCATCATTTTCACATAATATTCTTTCTTATTTTTTCTAGCATGTGGTATTTTATTATATTATATATTTTTACAGTACTTGGGATTGAGCATAGGTGAGTTCTCCTATTGAGGTACATCCCCTCCCATTGTTATTTTTTATCTTGAGATGGAGGCTTCACTAAATTGCCCAGGGTAGCTTTGAGTTAGCAATCATCCTGCCTTGGTCTCCTGAGTAGTTCTGTTCAGCTGAGATGGCAACTTTTATAACACACACACACACACACACACACACACACACACACACACCCTTTCCCAGAAACACACATATCAGCTTGTTTATCTAATGTCTGTGCCCCAACAATATGAGCTTTATAAGAGCAGTAAATATTATGTCTGTTTTGTTTTCACAATGTATATTCGATACTTAATTTTATGCTTGATACATTTTAAAAGCTTCCTAAATATATGTCCAATAAGGGAATGAATTAATCTGAGAAAGAAATATAGTAATACTGTACCTTAGATATCTGGAATATCTTTAGATAGGTCAACTATAAAAAGTACATGGCGAACCTTTAGCAAGACATTTTAAAAGAAAATTTTCAAGTGACTTCATGTTAAGGAAGATAATTCAAAAAGGAATAATCAAGTTTGTTTTCAACTTTCATACATGTTAAAAAACAATTATAAATAAAGCTTAAATAGAAACAGAAAAACAGTTATTAGTAAGTTAGAAACACTTGGTAAGACTTTTTAGTGCAAGATTTATAAATCTCATTTTTTTATACTTTTAGTTAGCTAAGTAAAACCAGGCTGATTTATGAAGACAGATCTTCTTATATTGAACAGCTGATGCAAATGGATAAAGCTCATAATTCTTTCTTGCCTGCATTCCCTGCACCAGGCAATGTGTGTGGCATAAGAAGATGCACATATAGAAAAGACACAAGCCACTGTCTGTCTCCAAAAGAACCTGCAGCTTACTAAAATAGTTCTCCAATTTCAGTAGGCCTCAGTATTTTCTGAACTATGTGTTTGTATATAGGGATGCTGTTTCAGTAGCTCTAGAGTGGGTTCCTACTATCTAACATTTTAACAAGTTATCTAAATGGTTAAGAGGAAGGTACTTTGGGCCATACTTTGAACAATTCTAATGTAGCTATAGAATCCACATGGAGGAAATTACCATTTTAAGAAACAAGTGCTATAATATGTTTGGGGCCAACACAGAGTGTGAAAGCTTGATGGTCTTTAAGAGTTGTCTCGTTAGAGACAAGTCCCAAAGGACAAATAGGAATCTGTTGGGAGTGGGAGTGATGATGTCAGGGTATTTCAGGCAGTAGACACACGCCAGTCTCTTCAGTAATGAGACGCTTATGATTCTGGGAAGAGCAAGAAGATCTGAGTAACTGCAGTAGGTAAGGTTGGTGGGGATAAAGCTAGACAGGTAATCAGGACATATCATGCCTTGACATTCTATGCTAGCCATTTGACTTAATCTAGTGGAAAATGACAGGTAGTTGCCCATAGTTGAATGTATATAAAGACAAAAGGATTCACTGTTATATAGAATATTTTAGATGAAAAGTAGAGGATGAATTGAAGGTGCACAACATGAGACTGAGACAGATCATTTAGGAGGTTTTCACAGTTATGCAGGTTAGAGAAAGCAAGAATGTAAAATAAGATATTGTGACAATGGAGAAGCTAGGAAGTTAATAGATTTGAGGGATATGGAGGAATTAGAATTGATAGAATTGAATAGTTGTTTATCTATGAAAGATGGGAGGGATGGTCTTGATTTTTAGTTTGGTTGGATAGCTACATTGTAGACATTAATAATTAATTAGTTTATATTAATGAACTACAGATGAACAATAACTTTAGTACCTACCAGTAGTGATGCAGAGACAGGAACCTAGGGTGCTAGCAATGAAGAAAAGATTCATTGCAAATCAATGTCTCCCTCCAATATCATTCTTTACACTTCTAAATGAAATTTAAAAGTAATATAATATTTAATTCTTTTAAAACCTAAAGGATTTGAAACATAATCTGAGAACAGTATTTTATTTCTGAAGAGGGCTCAAATCCTATAAGCTCTTCTGCTGTCTAATTCTATAAATTAATTTCATTAAAAAAAGAAACTAAAGGATCACTTAATAAATATCTGTTCCTGGTTCTTTCTTCACTTAAGGGGTGGAAAGTGATTGACTTTTGCACAACTACTCCCATTCTCAACAGATTCCCATTGGTCCTTCTGGACTTTGTTAATTTTTGCACAACTACTTTTATAGTGGAAAAGTGGTGGGTATAACAAGAATTCCACCAGTACAAAGACATCCTAGATTTCTTCCCCTCTTACTAGATCCAAAATTATACAACTAGGTCTTGTCAACTGGTGTAGAATTCAAAGCCACATGCCACATCTGGGCCAAAGCACAGACAAACCACTATGTGATCTCTAGGTAATTGCTTCATTGTAATTGTTAAGATGGCAAAACCAGATGGACATAGCTGAATTACTGAAGTCAGATGCCCTGGAGAATCTCCTGATTTCCATTAGACTTCGTGTTAGTAATAAATCTTTATGTTGTTTGGCCATGGAGATCAGTGAATTTTTTTACGACAGGCAAACATCCCATTCTAAGAGAACAGGAAACTCTTTATTGATGTAGGATGTAGGAACAGGGTGCACCCCCAGAGTCCAGGTGGGAGGCACTACATTAGTGAATATGTGAGAGGAGTATGATGATTCAAGCCAAATAAATCCCATCAATAACCAGCAGATACCTAGTTTTATCTGGTCTTAAAAGAGATAAGTGGAAAGAATTAGTTTCAGTACAAGATGACTTCTGTGTGTTTCAACCCTCTCTCTCACAATGAGGCGTATTATGACTCTTGTTTTTGAGCACAATACTTAATGTACAAAAAACATGTCAGGCAAGATTGATTATAATCCCTACAAGAGGGTGTGGTTGGTATGTGTGTGGTAAGTCTAGTAGGTCTATATATTTGACAAATCTCCAAATGGTGTGAGATTTGAAACCCGAGAAAGTTGTCATTCTGGAGTTAGAAAAACTCTTGGTTCTACAGGAATGATGCTCATTTCAGGTGGAGAGAAAGTGTGGTTTAAAAGATGGGCTGACACATAATGTTTAAGGAAAAAAAGGATGGATCTAAAAAAGGGGTTGAAGAAAAAATTCTTTAGCTCAGATGGACAGAAAACTACACTGCAAAAATATTCTCTTTGTAGGCAAGGAGGAAAATTGGCTGAATAATTTTATATAGTTAGGAAAACAAACAACAACAAAAACATCACAAAATACTGAAATACTAAGTTACATTTAGGGCATATACCAGTAATGTTAAACTGAAATATACACACTTAAATTATATTTGAATTCAAGTAGGATCTTGAATCCTTCATGTTTTCTGTGATTGAATTATTGTAATAATGTGACCTCTTTTAGGTATTATGCAAAATTAATAGTTTAATTGCCACAAATATTATTAATATTAATATAATGACCAAGAGAGAATAATACTTGCAAGGGGCTCATTTTATAGTGCCGTTCCCAAATTTATTATTTAGATAAGAAATTATATAATTAAAAAAATACTAAAACCATTTCAAAAATCATTTTATACACAGTCTGCATGGTATAAAATCTTAACAGGATATAGAGTACCTCCAGTATTATCTAACATATCTATTGGAAACTCTTTGTTCTAAGATTCTTTTTTTGAGAATCACATTTAATTACAGTCTCAAATGATTAATTTCCACACTTAAAGGAAATTAGAAGGAACTTTAAGACCTGACTTTGATGTAGAGAGATCTACTGCAAACATGAAATAACTCACAAACCACAGTGCAGATGTTATAACGGGCAGGGGAATATTGTATAGCAAATGGCTATTTAATCTTAGGGTAACTAAGTATTATATGTGTGGTGTTATTTTTCTGAAATCCTGTTGGGACCATGGTGATCATTCTCAAGTGCTCTGCTCTGAGAAAATGGCACAAAGTCAACTGAATTGAAATGTAAAATGACCCAGAGTGTAAGCACTATCCCTTTGTGTGAACTTAAGTCATCTGATTTGAGGTCATATGTATAAAGTAAAAACCATTTAAAAATACCTATCTGAATCTTTCAAGAAAATACTTAACAATATGGTAAAAGTAAATTGAAAGAAATACTTAAGGAACTGCTTGTTATATTTTTTTTTAGGAGCAATAAAAAATGCAAGCAGTACATAAAGTAATTCTTATTTCATGTCAGTAATAAAGTCAAACATATCTTTCCTAAAATTATTTTTGGCCAGCAACTAATTTGAACTTAGGATCTTTGTGGATTTCACAGGGTCTGTAAGAGTAAAGAGCAGCAATGGTAGGAAGAAGAGAGAACAAGAAAGTTTTAGTACTCTAAGTGTTTTGATGTGCATGGAAATTGAAACTTGATTTAAAGATTGAGCTAACCTACCTAAAATGGAAACAATACAGTTCAAATCATGGTCTCCAAGGAAGAACCAGATTTATAAAGTCATACATTATTGACTAAAACGTTTCTATCCTGTGTTAACTATAGTTTTCTTTAGAAAATAGGTTGAATATGTTTTGAAAAACAGAGGAAACCCCTCAATCCCTCCCTGCTAAATTTCTAATCCTTATCCATATTTTTTAAGTTCAAGTCTTGAATTCACTTGACAGCAACTGAGTTTGCAGGGTTTCTGAATAATGTTAGAGAACAACATTATTTTTCCTGTAAATTCTAGAGAAACAAAGTTAATGATTATATGCAAATACAACTGGGATTGCCACATGGCAGTTGTTAGCATTTGTTTTCTCGATTTTCTCTTGGACCATTGCACTTATTTGGCATTCACTATTATAAAAAATATTTAATTGCAGTTTAGGGAAAACACATATCGAGCCAGCCTATTTTTGAGGTAATGGTAGTTGCTTCTCTGGGTTATGCATTTATTCTCCTTCTGTTGCCTGCATGGGAATGTAAGAACAAGTGTCACAGCGCTTCAGAGCAAAGGTAAACAAATCCTTCAATTGCCCACAGAGTTTGCCAAGTGTGGAGCATCTGCCATCAGGGAACGAGTCACAGAATGTAGTTAAGCAGAAATAGAATATTCAAAGCAGGACACGAGCAGCATGGCTGGCCTAGTGAAATAAGAAGAAACAGGAAATTTGATTCAAGTGCTGTGTCACCTCCCTCGTGACTTTTGCAGTTTGCCATCTTCCTTTGCCATTGTCCTTATGATGCCCTTTGGTGAATCAGTCCTCCACTGTAATTTTCTAGTGAGAAAACGGACTCGCAGCATAGTTGATCTAAATATATCCATATTCTGTTCTCGCAAGTGGTCATTGGTGCCTCAGATTACTGCCTCAAGCTTGTCAAGAAGCACACTGACATTTGAGCAAGGACGTCTGAGAGTCACATGATCTCAGCTTAGCGTGAAGCCTCAAATAGCAGAGAAGGGTTCCTCTCCGCCTCTATGTCACATATCTTACAAATGACCCACCCCTAGCTGTTTTAGATCTCACTTTTACTTCATGTTGTTGTTTACTGTAAACACTTGAAGATGTTTCCCAGATCGCTCTTTAGGATGATGACAGTGACACCACCTGTTACTGGTGTTGCTGCTGAGAACCAACTCACAGCTGAGCATTTCTCTGGGACTGCCCCTGACCTAAAGAGTGCTGCTTCTTCAGGGACACAGAAAAATTCACTATGGGGATTCAGAGACCCCGTTGCCTCAGGGATAACTCTGAAGGATTGTCTCAGCTCCAGAGCATTCCGTGAAATTGGCTGAGGTCTCTGTTTCAACTGTCCTGCAGTCAACTTGTCCTTCTGGCTTACTGCTTCCTTTATGTTTTTTTTTTTTTTTTGGTTGTTTGTTTTTGTACCGGGGATCGAACTCAGAACCTTGTGCTTGTCAGGCAGGTGGCAGAACCACTGAGCTAAATCCCTGGCCCCGCAGGTATTGTTTTTGACAGCACTCCCCAGTAAAGCTGCTGCAAGCATGCCTTCATTTTAGTCTATTTCTTGATACAGATTTCCATTTAAATAGATGAACTGGGAAAGCAGAAATTGTGTTTTATTTTTCTTATTAGGACTAGATTAACCAGAATCATCCAGTTGTTCTATAGCCATGAATTGCAAGTATTTCCAAACCCTTCTTAGGTCTAATGAACAGAACATAACTGCCTGGTAACCTACTCATACTGCTGAGTTGCTCAAAACCAGGACAAAGAGACCGGAAATCTTTCCTTCCTTGACTATGTTACTTTTTAACTTCTCACATGTGTCTTAGTTTAACATGCACACAGTTTTCTATTTGACCTGTGTGATCTACTTGTTTGATAATTTTGGGTCGCTCTTGCCCCCCCACTTCCCCACTTTGAGACAAGACCTCATTATCTCATTATGTAGTACAGGCTGGCCTTGAACTCCCAGTGGTCCTCCTGCCTCTGCTTCCCGAGTGCTGGGATTACAGGTGTGTGCCTCCACACCCAATTTACTTTTGGGTCTCTTGATGATTATTTTTATACAGCATGTAGGTTGAATATCTGAAGAAAATCTTCAGTTCATTTTGCCCATGTTCTCCGATTTGAGGTGACACATCAGAGTAGAGGTTCTGAATATCTGGGTCATATGATACCACCTTACCATATGTCCTAACAGACACCACTAATTGGTAATGGCTCCTAATACTCATTCCATTTTGCAATTGGCGGTAGTCTCTGGTGCATGAGTACTCTAGGCTCTTTGACAGGATCTAGTTGTAGACCACTTTTGGTTATTTTCTGCTCTTTTAATCTAGGAAAGGAGCAGTCTGTTTTCCTTTTGTCCGCAATGTAAGATGGAGATAGTGACTTCCTTCATATTATACTTACTAGGTACCTGGGAATTCTTAGAATTTGCTCCATCCTGGAATTTTTTCAGCTTTAACTTCTACACATCTCCTTTTGGAGCCAATGCCTGGGTCTCTGTTCTACTCAGGCTGCTGGTGACAAGGACAGGCAGGAGCCCACTGGAAGGACAGAGACATGCTATAAAGCTAATGAGGCATGACCTTTAAGTCTTTTACCTGTTGCCTTCCAAAGCTCTGAAAGCAATCTATTTTTTCTGTATTTATAAAATGTCAAAATTAAGATACTGTACTTATAACTTATCAAGTCTTCTGTATCTTTCTACTTCTAATTTCCCTGCAAATTACTCCTTTCCCTGTCAGGTGGCATTGGAATGGTGATAGGCATTATAGAATTTAGCTAATGGAAAGTTAAATTAAGGATACATTTAATTTGAATTCTGCTATCAATAGGATTTAAAACTACTTTCATGTATAGTGAAGTTACTGTTTGTTAAGCTAATAACAAACATAGCTTCCAGAGATACTTCCTTGATTCATCAGACTGATAGAACTGTAAGTGGAGTACAAATATTCCTCGTTTAATGACATACATATTTAACTACTGTTCCAACTTAAGGACCAAGGCACATTGTTTGAACTTATGATCCATTCTTCTTTTGTACAGTTCTGTACATCTTATTTATAGAGCCTCAATGTCTTTTTTGTGTAGTACACCTTGTTTATACAGACTGTAGGTTTTGCTGATTGTTCTGTATAGTACTGTATTTTTATGTTCTGTTATACATTACCACACTGCATGTTAGAGTTATGCAAATAAAAACAAAGTCAGCAAGTTGGAGTTTCCTTTGACCATTTCTTTGTTCTGAATATTGTAATGCACATACTATATAACATTCCTCATTTAGCGACCAATTCATCTAACACCTAGTCGCAGGAATATAACTTAGTGGTTAAATAAAGAGTGTCTGTATTTGGTTCTTACCATTACATTGTCAGAATAGAAAAGATTGCAATAATGTAACATTCACAGTAATAAAGCATAATGTAGAAATTTTCAAAATTTGTAGGGCACACATTGGTAACAATGCCACAGAAAGTATGTCTGTATGTGAAGTAATGTGTTTTATGTATCTCAACCATTAATAAGAAAAAAAAACTTTTGATTAACCATGATACAGAAAAGATTGAATTATCATTCTTCTTCTTGTAAAAAATTTTAGTACTGCTGTCACACACAAAAAGCAAAGAGCATGCAGCAGAAAAGTAGAAAAAAGTATTACGGGGATATGGTAGAAGTTAATAAGAACATTTTATTTTTTGATTTTATGATGTTTGTTTTATTTATGTTTGTTTGTAATTTTTGTTGTGATTTCTCCTCTTTCTTTCCAAAGCAAAAAAAGAACTCTGTACTTAATTTTCTATTCAAAGCATTGTATTATTATTGTTATTATTATTATTATTATTATTATTATTATTATTATTATTATTATTCTAAGCAAGTGATATAAACTTCAGGGCCCACAAAACCTAAGCCCATTTCAGGGAGAAACTCAGATACCTCTGTATACAGTGTTAGCTTTATGACAAAGCTTCATGTATTTGGAAGGTGAGTGGATCATAGGGGCATTAGAGCTGACTTGCTGCTAGGAGGTGGAGTTTGTTTGGAAGAGGCAGGTCACAGTGAGTGTGACCCGGAAGGGATATCTCCCTTCCCAGCTTCTCCCTTGGCTCTCTCCTTCCTGGATGCCTCGAGGTGAGCAGCTTTCCTCTGCCCAGAGCCTTCTGCCATGCTGTTTCTGTGTTTCTCTTGAACATGGAACACAGCTTCTGAACTGTAAGCCAAAATAAACCTCTATTAAGTTACTGGTATAGGGTATTTTATTCCAGTGACAAGCAGGGTGACTAAAGCACACAGTGTGGCCCTGATGCATCTCATATGGAATCAGGAAAGCATGGCTTCTTTTTTGTTGGTTCTAAATGTGGGTGTGGAGTTTGGAGGAAGAAAGAGACCTGGTTTGGCTTGGACATGGTTCAGGTATGTCTTTTAAAGATTCATGTGTTAGAAGCTTGGTCCTCAGATCAACAATGTTAATAGACTAAATTTGGCACCTTTAAACTGTTGGGCCTCAAGGGAGGCTGTGAGTCTTTCAGGTTGTACACTGGGAAGGGATTAATGCAATTGCCATGGGACACCAGTCACTCTGGGTTTCTGTCTCATGTGATCTGTCACAAATGTATTCCCACCAATGTGGTGACATCTGCTGTGATGTTATCAGAAACTAGCTGATGTTTACATCCTGCCCTGGACCTGTACAACTGTGAGTAAATAAATGTCTTGTCTTTACAAAATTTCCCAACCTCAAGTATGTTATTATAGTAATGGAAAACAGATTAAGGCAATTCTTGAGGCATATCCTAAAGAATCTCATGTTTTGGGTGAGGAAACTGAGTTGGAAAGTGATTTTGGCCTTCTCTGGTGTCCAATACCTATCTAGGATGCTGGCCCATGACGCGGGAAGGCAAGTCTTGCAGTTCCCTTGAATAATGGAAGGGGCACTCAAAGTTTTGAGAGGCTGAGAAAGGCAGAGAAGGTTCTAAAATTGTAGTTTGTTTCCTGGTGTGATGAGACTGAAGAGTAAAGGCTCAGAAGATCCTCCAGAGAGAAGAGGGCTCTCTGACAGTGCTCTTTCAGGAAAAGAAGAGATGATTTAAGAAATGGTATAAGTTAAATTATTTTTCTTTCTGTTTTTTTTTTCAATATTAGGTACTGAAGCCGGGGCCTTCATACTGAGTACATCCGCAACCCCCATTTTATTTTATACTTTGACACAGGGTTCACTAAGTCACTAAATTGTCCAGGCTAGGCTTGAACCTGTGATCTTCTTGCCTCAGCCTCCAGAATGCTAACTATAGGAGTGTGCAAGTTAAATTCTCAATTTCCAAGAAATGTCAGTCTTGAAGACATTGATCTTTAGATTATGGACACACAGATATTACAGGTATTTCAATCATGAGGATTACTATGTGGTAAAAATGGTTCCTGAATATAAAATTATAATCTTATTTAAAAAAAAACTACTATTTAACCACTCCGTATTTATTATACTCCTCTCTTCCTCTCTTTCTCTCCCTCTCTCTCTCTCTATTTTTCTCTATCTCTTTCTACACACATACACCCTCCAGAGTAATACATTAATAACTTTGCAACCTACAGTAGCTAATCACAGGACTGAATTGAAACTAGCAAAAAGACCTTTCACCTTTTGCCTGATGTTTTCACTTTATGTCATGTAGTCTCCAGGATTTAGGAAAGACTCCTTGTTTCCTTTGCTTTTATTAGCATTATAAGAGCAGATGTAGCTTTATGTGCAAACACATAACTGCTTACCTGGTCAGTCTTTCTCTGATGACAAAATTCTCCCACCAATTTATTCTTTTTATATTCAGTTTTACTGTCCTTCTAATGACCCAGTAGCACAAATTTGAGGATTTTTAATAATCGCCAGTATTTTTATGTGAATGAATTTAGATATTTTATTTCTAAATAAAGTAAGGAAATAAGAGGGATATTATGACTTCCATTTCCTTTCATAATTTTTGTATTTATAAATTATTAGAATTGCTGTATTACACTAAAATTTACTTGATGTTTCCTTTTCATTGGATATTTTGTAATTAGAAAAAACATTTTATTTATTTATTTATTTTTATTCATTAATTTTGTACATTTTAGGTATACATTATGGTCACATTCATCATTAGGAATTTGTACCTTTACATGATATATCTTGATTCTTGTTTTTTCCCATTCCCCTTCCTTCTCGTCTGCCCCTCCACCCCTCTCAATTAGGGATTGTTTCCATTTTTCTCATTTTTTTCATTCCCTTCTTTCCTTTCCCCCACCCCTCCTCCTTAGTTCCCCTTCCCCTTTGAACCTTTTCTTTCTATTTCACATTATCTATTATACATTTTGGTCCTCAATTACACTTTTAGTTTCTCACAACAGAGAAACAATTCAGTATTTACACAAGTGTGTCCTATTTATTTCATTGAAGAGTATGGCCTCAAGGTGCATCCATTTAGCTCTAGTTTATCATTCTTTATGGCTGAGTAGTACTCCATTTTCTAAGAAAATCACATCTTCTTTATCCAGTCACCAGTTGATGGGTATTTGAGCTATTTCCAAGATTTAGCCGTTATAAGCTGTGCTGCTATAAACATGGGTGTGCATATATTGTTGTGGTATGATTCTTTTAATTCTTTTAGGAAGATACCCAGCAGAGGAATAGCTAGGTTAAATGGGACCTCTAATCCTAATTGTTTTGAGGAATCTCCACACTGATTTCCACAGTGGTTACACCAGTCTACACTCCCACCAATGGTGGAGGAGGGTTCCTTTTTCCCCACAGCCCCACCAGCATTTGTTATTGGTTGTCTTCTTGAAAGCAGCCATTCTTTCTGGAGTGACATGGAATCTCAGCATTGTCTTCATTTGCATCTCTTGAATGACCAGTGATGTTGAACATTTTTTCATGTTTATTTACTGTTTCTACTTCTTTGTCTGAGAAATGTCTCTTCATTTCAGAGGGCTATTTTTGGATTGGGTCTTTAAATCTGGTGGGTTTGATTTTTTAAAGTTCTTTACATACTCTAGATAGTAGACCTTTGAGGAACAGCTGGTAAAAATTTTTTCCCACATTGTAGGTTGTCTCTTCACTCTGTTGATGGTTTCTCCTGCTGTGTGGAAGCTAGAAAAAAGAATTTTAATAGTGTTTTCAGTATTTTTTGGAATCACATAATTGTATCAATGCAGCATATCAAACTGTAATTTTTTTGTTTTTGTTTTTGGTACCGGGGATTGAACTCAGGACCTTGGGCTTGCGAGGCAGGTGTGGTTCTACTAAGCTAAATCCCCAGCCCCAAACTCTGTACTTTTAATCAAAAGAGTTTTCTTTGATTTTCATGGATATCAGGAATTTTCTTATTCATAGTTATAGTCTCCATAAAAGTTCTCTTTTGTAGTCTGTATGTGACAGATTACAAGGATTTAAGGCCAGAACAATCTCATTTTATCCTCATGCACAGTTTTGCAATGAGCATGAAAGGGATTACCACCAGCATTTGCAAACCAAGGGAAAAGGCACAGAGAAAGCAAGTTACTTTTGCAAGACAAGGAAGTGGCAAGACCAGTTCTCAAAATTCTGAATTCAAGGTAGTAGTTCTTAAAGTGTTGTGGGTTACTTTACTGACCTCTTAACATAAAATACTCTCTACAGAGGATTCAAGTGTCATGAAGTACAAAACACTCATCAGTCCTATATTAAATGAAAACCAGCGTGACCCAAAATAGGATCTGGGGATGGAAAACTAAAGTGAAGGCATTCAGTATCAGAGAGTGTAGATGGTTAATAAATTTTCTGAAAAGTGAAAAATATCTCTAGGGCAGGTCTTACTTCTGAAATATAAAGTTAAGCGAGTGGAGGAGTCTTTCTGATTCATGTTAGGTTGAAAATATTCCAGCAAAATAGCTTTCTTCATTTTGTCTATCCAATAATATCAGAAAGAACAAGAGCAAGTTCATTTTGGCAGTAGGATAGTGGTTCTTTATGTTTGTTTTTACATCCCACAAACTCCAGGAAAGTCATCGCCATTGATCATCTAGCCCTTTTGTATTTCCCTATCTCCTTCTGTAATCAGCGTGGTGACTCAATAATGGATGAGAACAGGATCTTGTTATATGGATATATTAAACTTTAACATTTTTGATTGATGATTTTACTTACTGCTATTACTTTGAAATAATTGTAACAGTTTATTATATTTTTATCTTATCATTGGCCATTCTTTCTATACTTAGGCTCTAAATCAAAAACAGAAATACAGGCCATGTTATTTTTATTATCTATAGCAATGCCCAGTTCCTTTGCACTAATTTGTTATTTTCCAAGATTCAAATATCATGGAACAATTTTTACCATTTTTTAGACCTAAGCACCTCTGTATCTATTAGGAAATTTTCCTCTTGTCCTTCAAGAGTAGGGACTACAGGTGTTTTATTTTCTACACATGTCATTTATTTGCCTGTTTATTTGATTCAACTATTAATAAAATACCTACAGAATTTTTAACACATATTCCAGTCAGAAACAAATTTATCAAATGAAGTATCCTAAATGGTACTGTTCTTGTTGTCCTTAGCCTTATATTATCCAGTCAAATCACCTTTTCCCAAGGTTTTATAGAGCAGTCCTCCCCTCACCGTATTTTATGTGCTTGTTATTTACTTATGATATAGTTTGATTCATTTGTTACAGATCATGTTTCAGAATGTTTTCCTTCAATATCTTGGCTTATTTAAAAATTTACATACAGTGAAAATTTCCTCTTTGTAGTGTGTGCTTTCATTGACTTGGAATATGTATGGAATCTTGTATTCACAGGATACCTCCTTTGTAAATTTCCTTCTCTCCTAAATCTCAAATCCCTGATGATCAACCACTGATGTATTGTCCATCTCCTAGAATATAATATAAGTGCAATCATGTACTATATAGCCATATACTAAGGAAAAATCTGTGAGATTCATCTGTATTATTTCTTAAATTGTTAGTTTTCTATTCTTTTCAATGCCAAGTGGTATTCTATTGGATGTATATAATCCAGTTTATTTATCTATTCATTCATTAAAATACATTTGGGCATTTCCATTCTGTGACAATAATAAATGAAGTGACTATAAATGTTCACATAGAAGTTTTTGCATGAATATAACTGCTCACTTCTCTAGGGTAAACAATAGTAGCATTGTTGGTCATATTATAAGTTAATATTTTACTTTATAAAAATTTTACAAACTGTTTTCAAAATGGACATACTATTTTTATTAACACCAACATACATGAATGAGACTGTTACTCTAATTCTCACCAGCACTTAGTATTGTCAGGTTTGTTGTTGTTGTTGACATTATAATAGATATGCAATGGTCAGAGAATTTAATAGATAAGATTTATATATTTTTTCTCTGATCATATCAGGATAAATTTCTCCTTAATGCATGCTTCATCTTTTAGAAAACCTTCCTGAACCTTTCTTTGTCCATTTACGTGTTCTTATGTAACCTCCTTGAATATATGATAGGCAAGATATCATATGTAAATAGAATCTACTGGCTTGACAATTTTGAGTTATGCCTTTCCTAAATGAAGGTGATATGAGAAATAAATGTGAAAAAGAATGCAAAACATTTAATTGAGAAGGGTTACATAAATAAATTATTACCATTCCAATCAGTCGTCCTGTGTTAATATTCTTATTAACTGGGTTTATATGGGAAAGTGTCAACTAACTGAGAACTTGGTTTAAACAGAGTTAAGAAGGATGGTAAAGATGCATGTTTTAAATGCCTAGCTTGCTATTTTTAAGAACTTCTTGTATCAAAGCCTCTTGGGGTGTAAGAGACAATATATGAATAGATAATGGTCCAGCTACATATAAAAATATAAACTTGATTCACAAGCTGCATCAACCAGTCTAGGAAGCAGCCTGTTACAGTAACCAGTCTAGGAAATTTGATTACTACTTATACCCAGTCATCCAGGAGGCTAGACAATAACAAAATCAGCCATAAATGGCCAGAACTTTATTAATAACTGACCACTTCTCTAATTTTTACCCCCATTTCCAAGTTAGGACCAATTGGAGAAAGTCAAACATTTATGTCTTGCCAATCACATAGGATATTCTTCTTTTTATAGCATGCTTATAGCTTTCTCATGCCAACAGTTTCCAATCAGGGCCTGTCAGAAACCTTTCTCTTTTATCCTCACCATCAAGTTTTTCTTCTACTCTGCCTGCCTTTGAATCTTTGCCAAATGCAAATGCTGGTAGTTGACTCCCTTGCTATATCAAGCTCTGAATAAATAGTCTTTGCTTACTCCCATTTAGATGTTCTTTATTTATTTCCACAGGTACTTTAAAAAAAATGTATAGTCCTATGTCTCACTCAGACTCACAAAATCAGAATTTCTGAAGAGGAGGACCATAAGTTTGAATTTTAGAAAAGCTCCCTAGGGTTGATTGTTACGAACATGGTATTTGAAAACTTCTGCATCTAGTGGCACTTCACAGAACTTCATCTTAAATTCTGATATGTTTAATATTCTTATAAATACTTGGATGAAAATAGGAATGTCCTTGTAAGATTGGTGATTGTCATAAAACTAGGAACTACCTAATGTAGTAGATGTCAGAGTCAAAACAAATTTTGACACAAAATTTTGGAAATATGGGCTGAAATTAATTAGATAAGTTCTAGTAGGAACTCATATAATCCTGTATTTAGATTTAATTTTATCTATCAATGTATGTGCACTTGTGTGGACATGGTAATATGTAGAAGTTGGACAATGATTGATTAATGGACTTCATCTGAAAATGACCTGTAGAAGTGAGTTGATAAGATCAGCTTTTAAATTTTAGTATAATGCACAGATTTAGAACTGCAAAGTCTATAAAGTTCATAATTTCATCATATCTTTTGCTTGTTAGGCTGTCTAGAATATTGTGCCTGGTTCAGGCTTCACATTTTAAGAACTGAAGTGTCTAAGGAATATTGCTTAAAATAGCTCAAGTAACTGAGAATATTTAGTCTTCCTATAACTGGGTGTTAACAGGTTCAAATTTCTATGTTATTCACAATCCATTCTTTTGTTATTGTTTCTATAAAATTCCCTGAAACAAATTTATTTAAATGCTGTCCTCAAAGAGAGAATAGAAAGGAACTTTATATAAGCAAATAATTCTACTGGGAGATGTGAATACATAAAAAATTGTAGTGCATTTTTAACGCAAAAACATTCAGGATTTTATCAGATTGACAGAAGGAGACTGGAGCTGTGCATCTGTTATAGCTCTGACACTCTTCTCTCAACAGCCAAATGATCTTACTGTAGAGGTTTTGGGTTTTCAAATCATCTGCTTCTCCAAGGTTAGAAAAAATATGCAGTCTGCTGTTTGGTTTTTATTTTACTTTCCCATTCATTCATGCATTTATTCATTTTTGCATTCATCTTCTGTTTGATAAATGTAGGGCACTTCCAGTTGTGCGTGCTATACAATGACTAGCAAGCTTGAGACTTTGCACTAAAGATCCAATCTAATGAGGGAGACAAAACTCTCAAACACATAACTGACACGTAATTTGGGGGAGAGGGCAGAACTCTTTGTACTTATAGTGTCCTTACCTATCCTCTGTCTCCAGTATAATTCTGTACTATTCAATACAGTAGCCTAGACACTAGCTAGTTTAAATTGAGGTGTGTTGCAAGCACAAAAAAATGTAAAATGTCCCATTAATATTCTATATTGAAGTTCTTATATTTGAGATATGGTAGGATAAAATAAATACAAAACTTCTCTCACTTCTTTTAATTTCTTAAAATCTAGTTAAAATTTAAGGTTATAATTACAGATGTAGCTCTTAATTGATCTCTCTTAGTGATTCTTCTTTAACATCAACATTAATGGTTACAAGGCCAGCCTCTGAGATTAGGTCTATAATTGTATCCCACTTCTACCATTGTGGGGCTTAAATAGAAGAGAATAATGATAACCATGAGGCTAGTGGACTGGAGATGTAGCTCAGTGGTAGAGCACTTGCCTAACATATGCAAGGCCGTGGGTTTGATCCCCAGTACCAAATAATAGCAAAACCAAACCAAACTAAACCTCAAATACAATAAGGTTAAAAATCATTAATACTTAATACAATGTTTACTAAATTCCAGAACCAACTAAATGCTTTAGATATATTAATTCATTTGGTTCTCACAACAACCTGACTAGATAGTTATTATATCGCTGTCCTATTTATAGATGAGAAAACTGAATCATATAGAATTTATGTTAAAGTGTTTTCTTAGAATAGCGCCTGAAAATTGCTAATAGTTCTGTTATAGTCCCACTCCTGGAAGTGAGCAGGATTCCAAGAATAGTGGCTAGAGTCACTTCCTGGCACAGATAGTAGCAGGTAGAACTGCCATCAGTTCATAAGCAGGCATGAGTGGATGAGGTAAGAGGGAAAATATTTTGTTATAGAAGATGTAATCTTTAATAAATGCTATACTAATGATCTTCATTTGGGGGCAAATTCTTCTGGTAATAGTATCTGGAGACTTTTTTGTTGTCACAACTGAGCAGATGCTAGTGGCGTCTAGGGGGTAGAAGCTGGGAATGCTGCTAAACTTTCTGAGATGCATAGGAAAGTTCTCATAAGACAATTATTGGCCCCAATGTCAATAATGTTGAAGTGGAGAGACTGTGGTATGGGACTGGAAAAAAGTATGGATAGATAAAAAAAAAGGAATAAATAGAAAAATTAATGTAACTAATTTTTAGGTCCATGACTGCATTTCTTGGCAAGATAATAACAAAGCAGAAAGAAGATTCATTTTAATATAGCCACAATAAAAGTAAGTACATGTTAATCATTTCAGCATTTCTTAGCAAGTTAGTGTTTGGGTAGTGAGACAAGATCCATGTTTAATGACTGTCTTTAGTTCCAGAGGGAGTGATGAGTCTGGAGTCATTTGTTTGCTTTGTTTTGTCTTGTTTTTCCTACGTGTGATTTTAGAAAGTAAGTAGTGTATCAACAACTTCTCTCTTCACCACAATGTAAAAATTAACTCTGCTAATCAGGTTATAATTTTGAAGATTTTTTTCAACACAGAATTCTATTGTTCTCACAACCTTGGATGGGATCTAGAAAGAGAGTGAGATGGGGGCTTGGTTATAAATCATTAATTTATTCCTATTTAATAGGCTTCATGCATTAACCTTGAAGGATACAATTTTCTAGGGCTGGAAAGTCTCTTTTCCTCTGAGGACAGATGCCTGAAAGCAAAAGTTGTCCTGAAATAATCTCTCAAAGAAATCCAAGATACGGCTGCTTTGGCTACGAAAGAGTACTTCAGAGCTTTACAAATGTGAAAGTTTAAAACACTAGAGAAAACTTTTTGTTTATAATGGTTAAAATCATTTACTCTGTAAACTTTCAGCTATGACTCTTTCTATCAGTTGTGAATTATAAATGCTATTTCCAAGTAAACAGATTATTTTATTGACTTTTCATGTGAAACTCTAATTGTAAATTAAGAATCAATTGTTTATAAGCACATGGATTTTCTATTGACTATTTTTCAAGCATCACAAAAATTCATCTAGATAAATGTACATATCTATAATAAAATTTAAAAAATGGAACTTCTATCCTGCTTTCATAGGCTGCCTTGCTAATGTCAAGCACTGGTGTTTAAGATACATAACTGAAAGCAGTAACGAGACAGAGGGCTAGAATGAAGTCCACTGGAGATGGGAGGTTTTTGCTTAGTGGAGAAACTGCTTGGTGGCACTACAGAGCTCAGTAAATAAACATATTAGGAGTTATTTATACTTTGGAAAACTAAGAAGTCCTTACAAAAGAACAAGGTTGCTCCGTGTGCATTGACAAAGTAAGTTTTAAAAATGTTAAATTGAAAGTTACAAGTTGCAGAGCAACTTGTAATGATGACTTATTTATGAGAAAAGTCTCCTGAAGATACATACGTATAAGTACACACACATATGCAAATATATAGAATAGAAATAACACAAAAGACTGAGAGCTATGGACAGTGGAGAAGAGAGGACTTGTAGTTGCATGTAAGAAGTGTAAGAGGCCTCTAGATTTAATTCTGGATATAGGCTTTATTTGAATTTTTTACACAAGAATATAATCATGTAATAGTGGTATTAAATAATTTAAAATAATGTTATCAACAGCAATGAGAAAGCTCTTTATAAGTTTTCTTGTGTTCATAATCTTTATTTCTAGTTTCAGTTCAGGAGAACAGACACACACACACAGACACGCACACTCATAAACCCTCTTATCTTTCTAGAAATTAAGGTTCTCATGAAACTGTTCATTTGCTCCTTGGAACCATTGAGTGGAAGGCTGTTTGGGAATGCATTCTTCAGTCAAATTGGCAGGGAAGGAGTTGTTACTTACATTGAGAACTGTATTTAAAAGAAATAGAAATGCACTTTAATTTTTATTCTTCTGTATCAATGAAAGGGTAGAAAGCATGTTAGAAAAGATTTACAAAGGTGAGAAGCTGACACAATTTCAGTCTATTTTGAGGAAAGAGGAGAAAAATTATTGCAATCTTATGATTTGTCTCTTCTGTCTTCTGTTTATTCCTGTGTTCTGATGTCATCAACCTCTTTGCAGGGATATGGAACTTGGGCTTGTATGGTTAGAAGAATTTAGAATTGAGAATTTTGACTTGAGTTCTGGTGCTCCAAGGTATGAGAGACATATTTGCTGATTCCTGAAATGGTGATGCTTTGTTTTTGAAGCTGACAAATAAAACTCATGGGAAATCATTGTAAAACAGAGTGCCTTGGTCCATTTTCTGTTGCTATAACATAATGCCCAAGACCTGATAATTTATAAGGAATACATGTTTATTGGCTTATGGCTCTGGAGGCTGGGAAGTGCCAGAGCATGGCAGGAGCATCTGCTCAGCAATTGATGAAGATCTTCTTGCTGCATCATAATGCGGCAGAGACATGACATGGTAAGAGAAAGCAAGCCTGCTGGCTCACATGTCTTCCTCTTCTTGTAAAATCACTAATGCCATTAAGGGAACCATAGCTTTATGACCTCATCTAATCTTAATTACTATACTCATCCCCATCTCCAAATACTATTAATGTACATTTAAGGAATAAAGCTTACAACACATGAATTTTGGGGGGACAAATTCAAATCATAGTACAAGGTTTCTTTGGATGACTTTTAATTTATCCAAAAGACAGTACTATATTTTTGCTACATGGACAAATTAATGATCTTAGAAATTTGACTTCTAATTTATTTTATAAATCTATATCTTTTAAGCTTTGAATAAGTAGCTCTGCACAACATTTTCTGAACTGATGGGCTCACCCTCCTCCCCTCTCTGACCCAAAGGAGAAGAACCCTGCTGTTTCTTCCTAAGTCCTTTGTGGGAGCCAGAGAAGGAGTTTTAGTGTCACACAGGCTAGAAGAAGAAATAAAATTTTCTTTCTTGCTGAAATTCCTACCAATTATATTATCCAACCTCTCTGCATCTCCACATTCTCACTATTAAAGTAGGATTAATAACTCATTTGTTTACCTCACAGAGTATTGATGAAATAAATGAGATACATGTGGAAGCATTAATTAGGAAGAGTAAAACAGTTCCCAAAGCTAAATTATCTGTATAAGTATCGAGATAATAGTAACTCAGGTAGCACCATAGATACACTAGATTAGTGGTGGCGAACCTGTGGGACGAGTACTGCAGCAGGCTGTTTGTATCATTGAAAGTTCTAAAAGGTTCACCATCACTGCACTAGATCTTCTTTAATCCCACAGAGGGGGTTGTCCACAGGAGATGTTTTCTCATAATACCCTACACTTCTTTTTGTTGTTGGGCTTGTTTGTTTTCTTCACAGGGCTGTAAGGGCAGAGTTCATGGCTTGAGGGTCCATGTTGTTCACTGCTCCATACTCAGAGCTAAGTGTGGAGCCTGAAACACAGTAGGCATGAAATACATGGATTTAGAGTATGTAATGGGGACTGTTTTATCATGCATTACTGTGGTTATTCTCTTTTTCCTTTACAACTTTTTTTTTTGCCTCCAACTGAAGTATTGGTACATCCCAAGGTCCTAATCTCTGTCAGTGTTTCTCCAAACACTCTCTCCTTGTTGATATATTTCCAGAATTTCAAATGCCTTTTTTTAAAGCTTATCTACAGCTGGAACTCTCAAGATTCATGCCCAAAATAACTTACCACATATTTGTTGGACATTACCACTTGGAGTTCTCACAGCTCCATCAAACTTCATTTCTGTAAAATGAACTCATACATTTTCCTCAAAATGGATCCTTTTCTAGTCTTCTCTAGTCCATCCATGGTATTGCCCACTCAAGCTAGAAAACTGAGAAAGGCTTGGGGCCAAATTATCCCTGGAATCTGAATGAAATCATCGATCTGGGTTTGCTAGGCCATTTTACTTTTTGAGCTTCAGTTTTCACATCATTCAAGATGAGAGAACTAATAAATAGCTATCTTTTATAGCAACTGTAGGAATTAGGAATTATATGTAGGATTGAGGAATTAAATGAGGAAATTAAAGGAGTAAATCATCCACCAGTCTGAGTAAGGGAATTCACACAAAGGGAACTGGTCAGATAAAGGGCCTGAAGTATTAGATATTAATGGAGGAAGTGGAAAAAGTAGTGGAGGAACTTCTAGGAAGTTAATAATGGCTGTAGCAGAGAAGAAAAGGGTGAGGGTGATGATAGATATGCCAGAGATGTAGCAGGAGGTATAAGGGCAGATCATGGAGACCTCATGGGTTCATGTAAGATCTTTGGCTTTTTCCTTTTGTGAGTTGGAAAACATTGGAAGGTTTTCCCTCCCAAATGTGAGGCAAATTTTCAAAGTATCACTCAGACTGATATGTTGAAAACAGACTGAATGGTAACAATTGATAAAATAAATAGACCAGCTAGGAAGTTTTTGCTGCAATCCAAGTGAGAATTGATAGCCTAGGTGGTGATTGTGTGATACTGCAAAAAGTAGTTGGATCCCAAACATCTTTTACACGTAATGAATTGGATGAGAATGATTTTTTTTTTTTTGTCTGAGCAATGGTAAAAATTTGCTTATATGAAGAGAACTAGGGGAGAGATAAGTTTTTGTGGGAAAAACCATGAGTTTATTTGTGGATATCAAAAGCTTAAATGACTTTATTAAAACACCTAAGTGTAGCTGAGAAGATCTTTGGATGAATGAATCTGAAATTCAGGAAAGAGGTCAAGAAAAAGAAGATACATAGAAGAAACATGTGTAAATGGTGTTTGAAGTAAAACTGAGGACATCACCAAATAAATGAACAAATAAAAAAAAAGATTGAGCCCAATAGCATAACATACCTTAGAGATCATTGAAATGAGTTGGATTAAGAAAAAAAGAGAATTAAAGGTAGAGACAAAGGAGAAAAAGAAACACCAAGAGAGCAGAGTCCAGAAACTTTTAAGTGGGATAGGCCAATATGTTTAAAATAATGTTATAAATCAAAATGGGGACTGACAACTGACCATTGATTTTTTTTCATCAAGGATATCATCAAAGCTTTCCTTAATCACTTTTCCAAATAGGTTTAAGTTCTTTTTGTGCCTTTCTATATTTGTTTTTAAACAATCATATTTGTATTATTCACTGAAATTCTTCAAGGGCAGAAACTATATTTTATTTAGCATCTTTGCATCTTTATCTGGATACATAAAAGCCATTGAATAAATATTTCTTTTTTTTTTTTTTTTTGGTTTTGGGGATTGAACTCGGGTCCTTATGCTTGCAAGGCAGGCAGCAGAACCACTGAGCTAAATCCCCGGCTGCATAAATATTTCTTGAGAGATTGTCAATGATCTAAATATTACTCATGGATCTTCAAAGTTGTTGAGGAGTATAAGTCTCAATATGACAATTTTTGAGTCAGAAAATTTAATTTTCTTCAAAAAGAAAGTATATATTTCTTTTTTACTTATGGGTTTTTCAAACTTCCTTGAACCCAGCATAATATGACTTAACTGTGGTAGAAAAGGAAATGAAATTATTATCTTTGCTTGTATTTATATAGTTCAGTTGTAGAGCTTTTCAGTCTTCACATCATATCATGCATAAAAATGACAATGTTTGAACAGTATACGGAGATACATGCATGAAACTTTATATAGGGCCAAGGGCTGTGATTGGATGTCCTGTGTCCCTCCAGCCATCTGGAGGGCTAAGGAAGAACCATATTTTGTCACTTGTAACTATCCATGACCAAGTACTTCAGAAACTTTTAGGGCAGAGAATGTACTGGATTGAATAGTGTACCCTCACATTCATGCCATTTAGAATCTAAGAATGTATAATTATGTAGAAATAATGTTCTGCAGTCTTAGGTGAAGTTGAGGTCATAGTGGATTAGGGCCTTAAGTCAAATCACCTATGTCCTTATGGGAAGAAACACAAACATACAGGGAAAACTCTATGTATCAGTGGAGGCAGAGGTGGGAGTGATGCAACAACAAGCCAAAGCACAAGAATAGTTGCCAAGAAACCACCAGAAGCTAGGAAAGAGGCATGAGACAGATTCTACCTCAGAGCCTTCAGAAGGAATGAAATCTGCTGACATTTTCTTTTCAGTTTTCTGGCCTCTGGAACTGTGAGAAAATATTTCACTTGTTTCATATCCAACAGTTTTTGGTAATTTGTTATGGCAACCCTATGAATCCAATAGAAATCAAAATATAAAATGATCTAATGTGGATGTTTTATGAAAGACAAGCTCAAGTTCATCAATGACTGCCTGGTCATGCACCATAACAGAGACAAGTCCATTGCTCCCTCTAATTACAAGTTATAAAATACATTCCCTCAGACACATGACAGGATTCACTGCATAAGCCCAGTGATATAATGAACACACTTTAGATCATTGTTTCTCAGTGTGGTCCTCAAAACAGCACCATAGTGGAATCTGGAAATTGTAAATTGACAAATTCTGGAAGTTGTTTTAGAAAGCTCTCTAGGGGATCCTGGTGTATACTAAGACTCGAGAACCACCTCCTTAGGAAATGACATACCTTTCTTTATGGGCTCTTGCAACTAATATTCTATCTTTTTGATTGGGATAAAGATTATTTTCTTTATCCCATTGAACCCTAGGAAAACCAGCAGGGTCAATTTTAGTTTTCTTTCCTTTCCCTTCTAAGGTCCTAAACATACAAAGACACTTCAGTGATCACACTTGAGCAGATGAAGACTCTCTATTAATTCTAATTATTCCCTGGACAAGTTACATCTAGAGATCGTATCCTTCTTTCATCTTTTCCTAAACTCTGGAAAATTATTGCTCAATGATAGGATAGTATACTGAATGGGAACTCTACGAAAGGATATCCTAGGATCATACCAGGTCTGCAATCATTCCTGATACATCTTTTTCAAGATGCAAGCTTTATTGGTGTCTGCTCAGTAGCATTAGGTATAAAGCTAGAATTCCTGGGTTCAAATTTTGACTACTATACACTGATTATTCCTGTAACTACAAATTTGTGACTCCTGGGAAATTACTTAACTCCTTTATGCTTCACTTGACTTTTCCAAAAAGTTGAGGGAATAATTCACTTACCTCATAAGGTTATTGGACGAACAAAATGACAAATATATATGAAACACTTAGGACCCTGTTATGTAAGCTAGATTTTAAATGATGTTTTGTAGTTTTATCATCATCATCATCATCACATTTTTGTGTAAATTTCCTGAAGAGATGTAAAAGAAATGTCTGCCTCTGAATTGGGATGGCATGGTTGATGCAAAGAATGACTTGGATACGTCCAACTAGGCAAGTAAATGAGTTTATTAGGATTTACTTACAGGTAAATGGACAATTTGTAGGCTGTAGCAGTATTGAAACTACCAATCTTCCTTTGCTAAGATACTGGTTTTATAGGGCTCTAATTAAAATAGTAAAATCTGGATTAAAAGCAAGAAGGATCCTTCAGTAAAGTTGTGTATGCTGTGTTCTATCCCATCCTTATTGAAACTTTGTTGGTTTTAGTAAACCACTGTCTGGTTGCAGTGGTGAATGATCTTGTTGACCTGAAGTCTGGCACACAGCCTCAGCAACTGATGGAAGGCCACCTGGGCAGCTTGATGGGTGTGTGTTGGTGTGTGTGGGGGTGTCCATTACAAGATAGAGTTTCTTTGGCTAGCATTTGGAGAACAATACTTACTACAAAATTTTAAATATGAAACAATTTGATAAGCCCCACACTGATAATCTTTGAATTATCATGCTTAAAAGCCAAGTGTCAGGGTTCAGCCTTTAATTAAGTTGTTAATGGGGTTAGTTCGATATTTCTACTTAAATATAAATTCTCTTTGAGCGGGAATCATGTTTTGTTCTTTGTACTATGCATAAAAGTGAGAGAATCATCTGAGTTCATTATTTCTTAAGCATTGAGATTTGTAGTGATCCCTGTTTTTTTGGAGAAAAGACAAGTTGGGCAAAAGCAATGCTGACTTGAGATCTTGGAATGGTACCTGGCTTCTTTTTATACTTCACGTTCTATGACATCTCTCATATGACTAACAATTTCTTGTCCACATTAACAAATATTCTGTGCTAGGCAAGCGCCTTTTGCTACCAGAGTTTTTTTTTTCTTTCTTGTGTGTAAAGTACTTAGTATCAGACATTTTGATAGCCATTTATTAAGTCTTTCTATTGAAAAAATATTAATTGCAACTAGATCTTTTCCTCAGTTTTCATGTTACATAAACTTATCCAGATGCCAGTATTCATATGGATGCTGCTATGGGTATGAAGACTCCATTTCATGCCAGAGGGACTGGAGGAAAACACATGTATGACAGTATTTTTAATTTGAAATTTTCTTCTTTAGATATCACTGGTTCATCATAGTCCTGTTGCAATTCTTTTATTTAAATGTTTGTCAGGGGCTGATGAGATCCCTGAATACTTGTAGGGAGGATGACAGGGATAAAAAGAAAGATACAGAGACAATATTCAAGATATAAGGGGAGAGTGGAAGGAATCTCCCTCTAGTGGACAGGCTCAATGAACTCCACAGTGGATCTACTTTTATTATTCAGCAAGAAAAGCAGGGGGATGGGTAGTATATTTTTCCAGGAACAGTGACTGCAGGAAGATTAGGGTAGTAAGATAAGGAACAAGTTTAGCATCTCAAATATAATGTGTGATATTTTCTTATTAGAAACAAAAAAGGGAAATGCATGCATATATTTACCACCACAAAATTAGGGAAAATTATCAACATTGAGAATTTTTATAATAAAACAATTGGAATATCTCACATATTTTATGTAAGACACTGCTCTAAGCAGTGTAATCTTATTTACTTTATGATAATGAAATTTTCATAAGAAATATGTGTGCCTGTGTTTGTCATGAAAAATCCAAATCACTAAATGTATTAGATAAAAAGTTGAAGTCTTCTATACTTCTTAAAGTTAATCTTACTTCCCATTTGTATAGAGAAAAGCATTATTAGCACTTTGCTGAATTTCCTTCCAGACTAGTTTCTATACTTTTATGCATTATAAAAAGATTTTCCTGTATATTCCTTGAGTACTTTAATTATCTATTCCACTATTTTGAGTTAGAGGGAGAAAACTACTTACTTAGTGTTCCATTAAAATGATAAATACCTGAGATAATCCACTTGTAAAGAGAAAAAGTTTATTTTTGCTCAAAAAGTTATTTTGGTTCAATGTTTTGGATGTTTCAGTCCATGGCCCTGTTGCTTTGGGCCTTGTGGTAGCACATCATGACAAGAGCAAAATAGCTCACTTAACTATAGGACAGGGAACAGAATAGAAGGAGAGGAAAGGGCCCACTGTCTTCTTCAGGGGCATGCCTCCAATGACCTGAAGCCCTGTCACTAGGACCCTTTTCTTAAAGTTTCTGCCACAAATCAACAATGCCAACTGGGGACCAAGACTATCATCTGGATCTTTGGGGAACATCTAAGATCCAAAGTGTAGCAATTGTACATATGATTAACTACCTAGACAGAGGCAGGGCATGAGACAACAGGAGCTGAAGTTACTATGGCAGGGCAGATACCCCAAATAAATGCGGTCAAGTTCAAAGTTGTTTTCAACATTATGATGCTCTAAAACTAAAACAAACAAGTCTTCAGGCATATTAGGCCCGGTGGCTCTACATTTTTCAAGTTACATAAAAATTTTAATCTATTTTTATATATGAAATGAAGCTGGGACCAAACTGCATTTTCTCCAGGCAGATGTTCCATTGTTCTGACATCTTCTATTAGGTAGTTTTTTTTTTATTTTACTGATTTGTAATTCTATTTGTATCATTTATTAGTGTATTTATATATATCTTAGTACTGTTTTTAACCATATGGATTTATCATTTTATCTTTATGTATACAAATAACAGTTTTTAATTATTGTAAATTTATGGTATTTATTATCAGATAGATATATTTCCTTTTTCACTTTCTTTTCTTGCTTTTCAACAATGTCATTGTTTCAAAGAAAAATTGCACCAGATAGAATAAGTCAAGAAGAAAGACTACTCAAAACTATTGCACAGAGGTCAAGACCATTGCAATAGGGAAAAAATTGAATTTAACTCAGTTGAGACAAAAGGCAGGAGATTTTTTTTAAGCACTGGGGTTAGTTAGTGGGTTATGAAGCTGGCAAATGGCCAGGGAAGATTTACATCTTAAAGTTTGTATTTTTCTTTTTTTTTTTTCAGTTGCGAAGAGGTCTCCCTCTATAGCTCAGGCTGGCCTTGAACTCACTATGTAGCCCACGTTGCCCTCAAATTGGCAGAAATTCTTCTGCTTCAGCCTCCTGCATTTGTAGTTTTACAGATAAATATTCTAAGGGGAGGTCAGAGGGATGTAGTCAAGAAGAAATCTGTCTAAACTTCAGCCAAGCTGAGGAGAACTCTAAGCTGTTTTGGTCAGTTGCCTTCTGTACATTTCCCCCCACATAAACATTAAAATCAGCTTTTCAAGATGCAAAAAATATTCTTTTGGAGTTTTAATTTGCATTCTTAATTAGGAAACTTGATTAGGGAAAAAATGAATTTTTTATCAAGGTGGTTTTTACATTTTAAAATAAGTCTTTTCATGTTTTTCAGCAAATTTTTGATAGTTTTCATTTGTGTCATACACAATTCTAATGAAATTTACTCTAAAGTAGTTGATGTTTTTTGAATGGGATTTCTCATTATAGTTTTCTAAAAGATGATTCTGATAAAATGCAATTTATTTTATGTTGCTGTTCATAAACTCATTATTTCTAAAGATTTTCATTAATTATCCTGGATTTTCTAGGGATATAATCACATCTGAAAATAATGACATACTGACATTCCATCCTAATGTTAAGTTCTTTATTTTGTAAATGAAAAGGAAATCAAGAAACAGGTTAAAAATTTCCATTTCTAGTATGTGACAGACCTTGGATTTTAACTATTCACTAATTCTACATTTTTTTGTTTATGCTATACTAACATTCAGCTATTTTACAGAAGCATTTATCAATTCTTTCTTTATTTCACTGTGTATTTTAGATGTAATATATTTATGCAACTCTTTAAGAAAGCAAAATATATATGTATATATTTTCTCGATGAATTATGATAATTGAATAAAAATATAGAATTGTTAAGTGTGAGGAAGGGGACTAATCTTGCTATTCCAGTTTAACTCTCAGAACTTAATGGTTTTTTGGGTATGTTGTAAATAGTTTTGGGGGAATATTGGGTATTGGTGATTGGTTAACGCATTGCTTCTTAAATTTTTATTTATTTTTTGTAAATCTACTGCCAGATTTTCAAGAACACACACACACATACACACACACTTATATCATATATATATATGATTCCAATATATCACTATAAATGCACATAACATTAATATATTTAATATGTTAATATACTAAAGGCTGTATAATCCGGATTATATGACGACTGAACAGAAATATGAAGTTTGTCTTCAGGTTTCTTTAATATTTTTTGTAGCCTGGTTGCCATGAGTATTAATATGCTGCAAGTATGCTGTTATGCTTTAAATATCATGAAAATGTACATCTGCACCGAATTTCCTTTTTCCTTTGTTTCTTTATTTCTAAAGTGCTGAGTTCTGCTACAAATTTTGGATTGAAATCAAATCTGGGAAATTTGGTAATGAAACTGAAATGATAGCTGACTATATTATCCTTTAATGAAACAAGTATAGAGGGCTGACTGATTTATGGAGTAATTTTTTGCATCATTACCTGTCTTGATTATATACAAATAGTCTTTTATTTTCACTATTTGAAACAACCATTTTATTTTTAATATGTTTACTTTGAAACCTGAAATCTTACTTGGCAACAGGATTAAACCCTATACAAGTTTTTATGCATGATTCTTCTGAAACCCAGAAAGATATTTTCAGATACTTTCACTGCATTCTCCAAACATGGCACTTAACTAAAATGTACTTTCTTTTGCCTGACTGCTTCCTCTTAAAGAACAAAACTGGGTATCTTTTGCTCAATCTAAACTAACACAGTCCCTTTAACAGCACATGTTAATGATGTTTTGTGCTGCAATTCAGAGCTTAATTTTAAAACTATTCTTTCATTTTAAATGGGTACTATTACCTAAATGGAATTACAAACACTATGACTTTATGCAGCCTATTGGAATTTTTAACATTGGCCATGTGGCTGGGGTGAGGCTCTAAAATATAATGCTGCAGTTAGGAAAAGATAAACTGATTCTCTTCTTGGCATGTGCTGAGTACTCTTTGTCTCTAACAACTCATTGAATGAATATTAAAATTGACTGAAACCTGTATCATTCTGTATACAGCTGGAATTTGATCCTGCTTTCTTTCACATACTAGGTGAGCCTAGAAAAGAGAAGATCAGAACCAAAGAGTCTGTGTATACAGATTGCAGGGACTGATGTGGTTGATTGCCTGAAGTCAAATAAAACTAATTTAATGGAAACAAAGTCAAACTCATGATTGGTGACCAGAATTACAATTCTAGTGCTGAATATTTCCCTTTATGTCTATCTGGCTTTGACATCTAGCCTTGATATATATGATAGTAGGAATTTTTCCCTATGCATCCTAAAAGATTGAGTACCATGCGTAATTTTTCTATAATCTACCACAGTGTAGATTGTAATCATTTCACTGATAAGAGAATAAATTGAATGGCATTAATGGACTTGCCTAACATTCTATGTTGGGAAGTAACAGAACCAGCACAAGAGAACCCAAGTTTGACTTCAAAGCCTGTGATTTTTCCCTTCCTATGTCACTTCAGAGCAATGACTATTTATTTTTTCTCTTTAACTGAACACCCAGCAGGTGATTGTCTTATTTTTTCAATACTTAAAATAAAAGAAAAAGTCTATCATTGAAAATAAAAGCATATTTAAATATATGTCTGTCATATAAAGACATAGCTTAGCATCATCCAAAAACCTTGTCATAGTGTTCTCAATTCTGGCAGTCAGATTCACTGCCAAGAATAAAAATATGAATTCCAGACTTGATGTGTACCGGTATCGCAATCTGACCTTATGATTAAATTAATTGGTAGTGGCAAATTAGAAACTTCACTCATGCTGTGTACAATCAGACACATTCCTAAAGCATCAGTAATTTCATTTGTTCTAAGCAATAGCTTTCAATGGTTCCCAAACATTTCACTTTTAACTGTATTTCTTGAAAACATGCAATTTCTTGTTTATGTTAAGTGAATGAATGTCCTAAAAAATCTATTTTTTTCCATGAACTAGTCCATCAAATTCTACTTTAAAACCTGGCAACTTTCTGTTCAGCCAGAATATACTTAGAGTATTTTTGAGGACAGATAACTCAGACTGCAGATACAGATAAGACAATCTGTGCTGCTCTCTCTTGGGAAGGTAATTTTACTGCCTATCACCATCTGGATTGCATCATTGTTGAGGTCAGTGGACATCAATATATTTTTCAGGAATTTTACAAATTTCTATAGAAGAGCAGACAACACAGGGGCTGTAAGCTAATTATTTGGCATCTCTTCAAGGTCATTGCTGCTGTGTACAGCATCGTGAGTCATGCACATATTCCCTAGTCACTGACCTCCTAGTCATTGATTTTTGTAGTCTTTAATAGGTTAAGTATTAGGTTTTTTCCTCTTTTTCAGATCTGATTTAACTCTAACATTTAACGTTTTATTTACGTTCTTTTTTATATGAATACATTTTGATTGTTGTGTTTTGTAGTCATTGTCCGTTGTCGCACAGGTGACTACTTGTGTGTGGAGGAAGTGGCGTCTATTTTGGATTAAGAAGAGCAGGTGGTACACTTTCACTGATATTTTATTTTTATCTTGTGGATTATGTTTTGTCATATACTATTTTCATAATCTCAGAATTCACCAATATTTCCAAATACAGGGAAACTAAACAAATTATTTTTTGTTAAGACTGGAAGGAGTTTATTTTAAAAGATTTCTATGATATTGCTTCTCGGCCTTTTGGCTAAGATCAAGTGTAAAAGATTTCTATGACAACAACTATTTAATTCAACGATTGCCTTCTGTCCTTAGCAAATATTTTCTGATTGTCTCTAATTTTTAACAAATGTTCAAGCCATTTTATGGCCATCATTGAACTACAGGGCACTGTAGTAGTTCACTGAAGCATCTTATGTGATATTGCCACCTATCAAAAGTGTAGGGAACAGGGAACAGGGACGTTACTAGAACCTCTGCAGTGAGTCCTAGTCTCCCGGGAGCCACAGCAGCACAAGGCGAATTAACTTGTTATACAGGAAAGGTAGAAAAAATGAGCCTTGGAGAAGAAGCTGATCTTTGGGCCTGATCACTGCTGCTCTGGGCGGCAAAGACGAAAACCCCCAGCTTACCGCACCTTTATTCAGTACATGGGGAGAAACAAATGTAACAAATGACCCAGGACAGAGCGTTCAGTACATCGGACAGAGAAACAAATGTAACAGATGACTGGAGAGCAGTTGGAATTCCTAGATCAATGAGAAACTATGCAGATGAAGATTTTGTTCCTCCCAGGATGTCTTCAGCAGCTGTAATCTGGTCCTGGAGCATCACAGCATCACAGGATCATTGAGGTCTCAGTTGTGACCGGGAGCCAAAATGGAATTTTGTCTCGAAATGCTATATCTGGCCTGTAGGCAGGATAACTAGGCCTAATCAAATGATTTTCCCCCCAAATTGTGTAGCATTGCTCCCGACACAAAACTAATCCTTTTAAAGAAATTCTTCAATCTTTACCAATCTAAATATACTATGAAAGTAAAATACTGTATGAAAGAGTTAAAATATTCCATTGTCATTTGATATTTTTGTTTACTAATGCTAAAAGGAAAAAATCCTATCTCATAAGAGAAAAGGTAATATAGTGTCATTAGGCTCCAACATAAGATTATAAATGAGGCTTTACTTTTATTTTAAGATTTTCAAAACACTCATTAAAGAGAGGCTAAAAGATAGTGTTCACTTTTAACATTTGTGTAAAGTTTATGAAAGTAGAAGAAATCAAGCTAACTGTACACTTGGAAATATGCCATATAATGACTGGGCTACTAATATAATAAAATCAAGAACAATTGGAATTGAAGGAAGAACCCAGGGGAGTCAAGCTCACTAAGTCAAGATCACTGCAGTGAAAAAAATCAGCTCTTCTCAGAATAACGTCTTTCCGAGTACCCACTGGATTTTGAATCTTCCAACTAGGCTACATCCCCAGCCCTTTTTATTTTATTTTATTTTTTTAAATTTTGAGACAAGGCTTTGCTAAGTTGCTAAATTGCCCATTCTGGGCTCAAATTTGAGATCCTCCTGCCTCAGCCTCTCAGAGTGTTAGGATTACATGTATATATCACCATCGCTGGCCTAAATTTTAAAAAAATATTGTTTATGAATTTTTGCTAACCCACTTGGAGCAGAAGGAAAGGATGATCTTTGGTAAAAACGACTAAATCATCTCCCTCATTTAATATGTCTTTTACAGTATGTCCTTTGAAAACAAAAAAAGGTAATATGCTTTTAAACTGAGAATGCTGGAGATTCTTTTCAAATATAGTGTTACCAATAAGCACGGGATATTTCAGTCCTTTTCAGATGATGAAATTGGCATTGGTAAGAAATGTATCAACATATTTTTCTCTACTTGCTAAATGCCAAGAAAACTAAACACTCTGCCACCATGTAAACTCTCACTGACTTCCATCAAAAGCAAGCAATGGACAGAGAATTGCCCTGTGGGGGTGCTGGAGAAGATCCCAGAACAGCCACCTACTGTTTATGATTACACTTGGTACAAAAAAACAGCTATTTCAATCCCAGCAATAATTCTGATTTTAACATCACCTTTTCTCACTGAACAATAACCCCGAGAAAGTGCTGGCACTGATTAAAGCAGGTCTTCAGTTGTACTCAAGTTTCAGTGTGTGGGGAATTATGCCCCTTAGGTTGCACTCTGCCGTATGGATTTTGTATTGGGAAAATAAAGAAATGGAATGACTTATTTGGACCCTTTTGGGAGGGAAACAAAGAAAGGTACAGGTGTTGTGTGACTATTTCAGGGTAGAGAAGTAGTTTAGTTTAGTTGAAATTAGGCAGCCTGAATCCCAGGACTAACATACCTAATGTATGAATTTGTACAAGTCACTTGTTTTCTTACAATTTCAGTTTCTTTATTTCTGGAATAGGTCATATACTCGTTACCTATCTCATAAGGATGTAGTAAAGGAAAATGGGGTTATTTTTAAAGTACTTGATGTACAAAGATGATTAATAGTACTGTCATAATCCTTATCATCTTTGAAAGATCCTGGAGTTCATTTTGAAAGCTGGATTCAAGAAGGATAAATCTGATTTCTGTATCCCCATTTCATAGATCATCCGGAAGATACTCTATTTCAGTTTTTGATTTTAATAAATATACCTGTCAGCTGTATACTGATTCTTGATTTTAACCGTTATAATAGACACCAGCTACCAGTAGTTTTTAATCAAAGAAATTTGGAAAACAACAAAAGGAATTTATTGATTAAATCCAAATGAAAATAAATAGAAAATATTGATGTTTTATGGATTATATTTAATGTATGAACACAAGTGAATATAAGGGCTGTTCTTAATGTATTTCTTTTTTTAAAACACAATGATCAAAATTTGAACAATGATTCATTTGGTGACTTTTTAAAATTTTTTTATTTTATTTTTTATTTTTTATTTTATTTTATTTTATTTTTTTAATTTGGTGACTTTTAAAGAGATCTTTTAGGTTGAATAGGAATATTGGAATTAGGCAGAACTTTTGGCACCATCTTTGCTTATGCTTAAAATGTGAGGTGGAAATTCAACAGAGGTGAGAAAAGGTGCGTCCTCGTTTTTCAAGCTCAATATGTTGTGTGCTCCACAGCTTGAGGCCATGATGTCTACAAATAATGCTCAAAAGTTATGCTTCTTGTAAGGAAATAATGAAATAAAGATGAAATGATCATCACAGTCAAAAGCAAAGCTTTGACATTCTTCCTTTAACAAAAAACCAAAACCAAAATGAAACCATCACCACCCAAAACAAAACTAAACACTTTGTTCTTTTCTAGCTTTTATATTTTGTACCTTCAACTTGTTCACCGTTTATCAGTTGCCTAAACAATTATCTAAAATTAGGATGATTTTGAATTTTCATATTATTTTTGATATTTAGTCATTTGCCTTATCTACCTTGATTTTCAGAAAACATTTTAACTTCAAGAACTTCTCTAACTTAATCCTGTATTCTGTCTAGAAATATCGTATACAATAACTTTTTATTACAGAAGGATAAACATTTTTTAAGCTTTCATTTGCATTTATTTTCTGCGTAATTTATTCCTGTGCCATAAGTTTTTGTCTCTTCAGTTTCTTCTGGAATATTTTTTTTCGTCTGTATGACTTCTTCCTCTGGTTTAGGAACAATTTGTTCCTCTTCAGTAAGGATCATCTCAGTGTGGCAGGGGGAGCTCATGATGTGGGTTAATCTGGCCATGAGCTCTGTAAGTACGTACAGCAGCACATCCTGGGTGCTTTGTTCACTTGGATATGTTCCATGACCAGACAATCTACATCTAAGCCCTTCAGCTCAGCATTACTCTCTGCATTTTTGGCATGTGCAGCAAAAATCCAGCTCTCTTTTTGGGCCACCAACCCTATGTCCAGCTTCACTGTTTGGCCTGGGCACTCCTATCAACTCCACCAGTGTAACGCCAGAATGGCACACATTGCAGAAGCATAAAATTTTAAGGGAGAAAATGTCTAAAATAGACCTCATGTCAATGTGGCAGATTGAGTTGGAACAAATTCCTTTCTATTTCAAACTCTTGGATCGTGTTGATCATTAGGCTACAAAAATATAGAAGTAGAGTGGGGAGGAAATCAGAGTTAAAGTAGTCTAAGTTCCTATAGTTATTTGTGAGGAGAATAGAGATATTGATTAACTTTAAATCTTGCTAAGTAGCCACGCTAAAATTTGAAGTTAGCTATTAATAGAAAAAAAATACATAATTTATAAAGAAGTGAGTGGTTGGAAGTATTAAGAAAGAAAACCAGCCAACAGAGAGCAGAAAAACAGAAAACAAAAGGTATAAATAGTAGAAGACATAAATTAATGACAGAAAAATAAAATGAATTTATGAGGAATTAGTTTACATAAAAAAGAAAATTAAATTATACAGTGTATAAAAGATACATGTAAAGAAATTTAACTCAGAAATACTGAAATATAGAAATTAAAAATTTGTTAGAACAAGACTAAACCAAAGAAAGCTACTATAGCAATATTAATACTAAAAAACTAGAATTGAATGTGAACTCATTAGTAGGGATAGTGTCAATACTTGATGAAAAAAGGAAAATTTCACAAACAGTATGAATCAATTGTACACTTATATGCAATTATAGCATAGTCTCAAAATATAGAAAACAGATACTTATTGCAGGAAAAATTTCAAAAATATAATTATAGAAGTTTGTTATATACTTCTTTATCATGAAAACATTAATACAGGAACTAAATATTTAAACTCAAATCATAGCAAATCTATACTCAACAGTATATATGAATCATTACAAAAATTTGTCACATAATAGACCACAAAGATGTCAAGGAATTCAGAAGAATGTATAAAGATATATTCAAAATACTAAAATAAGTTTAGGAATAAAGTGAGTCCAAAGAAAATTTAAAAATAATTTATCTTATTATCCAGATATAAAGATTATTAATATTTGCTATGTAAATGTTAGTATTTTCCTGGCACAAATTGCTAAATGTGCACAGAATCCATTCTCCTCTTATCATCTTGGTGATAGACCACCACTTAGTGATCACAATTCCCTTCTCAAATATAACAGATACATGGTGTCCAGCTTTTTCACAGCTTTACTGTGGTGTAAATTATATTAACTAGCTAGTTTTAGTCATGTGGATGTAGCTAGTGACTGTATAGCACCTACAATAAGAAACTATGAATTTCTGAACCCAGCCTGACACAGCGTAGGAGAGTATATGTATGTGTGCATTTTTCTGAGATGAGGATTTATAACTTTCAAAAGATCTCTGAACCCCTATCCCTCCCCACAAAAAGTTAAAATTAAAATTTGTGCTCTAAAGGATAGTGAAGTATCAAGATAGAAGAAATATTTGTGTTCTTGGAGCACTTCCTGGGACCAATTGCCTATGTTTGCTAGTCCACATAGATGCTATATGAGTGAAAAATCATTTCATCTTGTTTAAATCACTGTGTTTTGGGGTTTCTTTGTTATGGTAGTTTGATTTGTATAACAGAATTTTTTTAAAAAGATTAAATATGATAATAATTCTACTT